>OY856413.1:343125580-343445580 GCA_963693085.1 Alisma plantago-aquatica
CCTCTTGTGTTGATAAGGGTTGATTCTCTGTGATATTGTGAAAAGGATTTATATCATGTGATAGTATGATTTTCTTAATGACCTTTGGGCATGGTTGATCCCTGAATGAGGTGTAATCCTCTTGTGTTGATAAGGGTTGATATCCTATGATATTGTGAAAAGGATTTATTTATTTTGATAGTATGATGACTAGTGTGGTGTCATGAATGGCAAGTGAATAGTACCATGTGATGATGAGATGAGAAATTATGTTTCACACATTTTCTATCTTTTGAAGTTGTGATATGTATGTGCTTGTTAGAAGTGAATTAGGGTTTGTATGTCTATTTGTTTGATGCAGCCTTAATTCACTCAATTGTCATAACTAATTAAGTGAAACTCTAATCATGTTGTGCCATGTTCCATAGATCCATCTGAGTGTCAGAATTTCCCAGATGGTGAAATGAGTATTCCTAAGGGAAACTCGGAGTGCATACTGTTGAGTATGTGGGGGTGCCAAGTTGAGGATATATCCTTGTCATCCACAATGAAGATTGTGGAGGTTGTCTATGGTCATGCCTCATACATCTGATGTGATTGAGAACGACTATGGTCTTGTCTCAGTGATTATATATGTGACACGATTGGAGGAAAATTACGGTTGTACCTCAGATGGTAGGGTATGCGTACTCACCTCATTTCACTAGTGTTGTGACTTGTACTAAGGATGGACTAGGCTGTTAGCAGCTTGACCTTATGTGTCGTTGTGGTAGACCTGTACTGACCAGGGTCAGGGAATATCTTAGGAGTTTAGCTCTTCCTAGATCTTGTATGGCACTGACTTTGACTTAGTAGTGGTATGTTGGATTTTAAGTGGTATCCTCAATTTCCTCAGGGCGTAATAAAAGATGTAATACAGCCATGTAGCATATTTGTTTAGGGTTATACATGACATTTCACATTGGATGATAACCCTTGTTTGTTATATTTACATAAAGATGATGCTTAGTGTAATTAAGAGATAGTAGATATACTTATGTTGTGGATATGCTTAATATTGTAGATGCATACATACAGTAGCTATGATTATGTTGATAACTATGATACTACTACTGATTATAATCATGATGCTAGCTATCTCATGTTATTAGTTATGTTTAGCATGCTAGTCATGCCTTTATAACTAGAGATGCATATACTGCTAATCATGCTTATCCAGATAGTTGTGCTTATGTTGTTAGCTCTGTTTATGATGTTGATATGTTCAACCTATTATACATGCTAATGTTGTTATCTATGCTTATGTGGCTAGACTTATTAATAATAATAGAGATTCTATGTTACTAGACTTGCTCATGATGCTAGATATGCATATGCTACTGAATTTCTTATTTTGTCAACAAGATAAAGGATGATAGTCTGGCTAATGATGAGAGTTATTATCTGCTCATTTATGTATTCTGTTAATCATTAGTATTGCTGAGATTATTTTTTTTATCTGATTAAACTTCTTAACTGTTTAATTACTTAAAAATGTTGTAATCAATAAACATTGTTGGAGGTTATATCTCTTACTGGGACATGGGTCTCACCCTTGTGGTTTGCCATATGTTTTTAGGTAATCAGAAGTGACAAAAACAAACAAGTGGAAGCAAAGAGGAGCTATAGTAATGAATCTATGAGAAAGTTAATTAGATGTCTAGTGTGTCTTAGTGTCATCCATGTACTCTCATGTCTAGGTGAGAAAACGTTTGTATATGGTGTTTCAAACAAATCCGACTTTTGTTAGCATATTAATGCTTATTTGTGTGGCATATAGAATATTGTTCTCCTGTGTATATATGTGGTGGCTAAGACGATAGAACAATTTGTATCAAATTTTTGGCATAGTATGGATACAAGAAACATATTGGGCTTTTATGCAAATTTTTCTGAGCGGGTACTGACGTGAAATCAATTTTAATTTACCCATATTTTTGGGTATGCAATTAATTAGTGATTGATTGTGTATCAGAGCTTTAGGTTCATTGAGTCTACATGGATACTAGGACTTAAGACTAGGATGATGTCTAAGCTAGGAACATGACACATGGTGCATACTACCTAATCTCAGTACTTGGATGCCCTGGCCAGGTATTCAAGTATTGAAGAAAGGTAAGTATAGAACTCTTAGATTGTTATCTTTCTGATTACTCTGATCAAGTAGTCATTTTGATACAATCTAAAGAGCATAACGAATAAGAAATCATGGTGTGAATATATCAACCCCACCTTAAAGAAGATGAGAATTGCATCCTTATCTATCAAAACTTGAATGTTTGGTAAATATAAGAGAAAGATACAACACCGTGAAATCTAAGTCTGAATATAAATAAGGAAAAGAGGAGCTCTTGAAGATGTGATTCAAGAAGATAATAAAGTAAAAGACAGATAAGTCTATTCTTATAAAGTGAATCAAGTTATGAAATCCACATAAGATGAAAAGAACTCCTATAACAAGTACAAAATGAGAAGATAAATGGGAACAATGACAAAGGAATAAGGTGGCACCTGAGTTAATCTTAGACCAACCTATGTGTGTAAGAAATTGTTAATGTAAAATCATAATAGCATGTGAAAGAAATTAAGGGAGATGATCCGTGTTTAACGAAGAAAATGTGGAATATGAGTATTTACCTATTGATAAGTGGTTGAAAAACATAATAAAATAAGAGAACATACCAAGTATGACAAATAGTCATCAAGGAAGGAGTAATGAGATATGTTAATCATGATGATTCCTATGCTAATGGAAAGGAACCCGAAATGAAAAAGGTAAAATGGTACATAAGAAGTTATAACCTGCATAATGAAAATAGAATTGGTTACGTTTCTACTAGTGACCCTTGAAAAATACTACTATGGTATGAGAAGTGTGTTTCCCTTTGTGTCTTTCCTTTCTAGGGAACAACTTTGAAGTGGATCATTTCCACTTGGTATGCATGGATTCATTGTAAACATGAGGGTGGATAGCTTATTATAGCATAAGGTTGCTTGGACTATGATTCCAAGTTCATAAAGTTTGTGATGATTTTTCTTTTGAGCCTTCCAATAATTAGGAAGACTCCTCTTATATGTCTTGATATTTGTTATGTTTGTAAAAGTAGATGATACAAGAATGTGAGTTGCTTATAGCACATGAGGTGGATACCAAGGTAATGAATCCTAGTATCCAAGATGTATTAATAATATAAGAAATATGTGAAGGTTGGAGATGTTTATTAAATGAACATTCCAAGTATTCATCTCCCGTAGAGAGAGAGACTTGATGATGATCCTATAAATGTTGTTTGGAAGGAAAAACAAAAGTGATTCTATAATATTGTGTATGGTTCAATGATAGCTGGGTAAGACCACTATCAAGGATATATGGTTATTGATCAATAGATAAGTGATATTGTGTTCCTTTAAGTTAAACCTATGATCAAATATCAATGCATAAGAGTTAGATTGGATGACATAATTCACATGACCATGATGATTTTAGAGTTATGTCCTTTAGACTAACCAATGTACAAATAGAATTTATGAATAGGAGGAACAGAGTGTTCCAGTCATGTCATACAAGTTATATCAATCTTTGAATGATGAAATGTCAAAGTATTTCGAATATGGTCAAAAATATGATCAATATTTCTTCAAAAACCTTAGGGTTGCTGAAGCAGCAATATCTATGAGACAAGTTGAATACGAGTGATATGGGGTTGATTAAATTTCTTTATTGGATCATGATATGTCTTCTAAGTAGGTTGTGTAAATCCTAGTAAGGTGAAGATAGTGTTGTTGTTTCACCCCTAAAAAAGTTGACTAGGAATGATGTTTCCTTGTATGGAATGACATGTGCCAGTGTCAATATTTCTTTTGATTCTAAAAAATAACTAACAAGTGTTCTAGTGTTAGTGTATCTAGGAAAAAAAGGGATGGGTAGATCGCCTTTCTTTTCTACTTCAAGGAATGGTGTGGGACACATGCCATGATTGGTAAAAAGCTAGAAAGTATGAATTTTAAGTAATGTGTTGATACAATAGATATAATTTTAGGATGATAGCCAGAATTTAAAGTTGAACATTACTACTAGAGTTGTATAGATGACACAATAATTTTCTACATTTCATATTGAGAATGTCTGCTTAGGATATATGTATGAATGATGTGAAATCACCATGATATGCAAGTAATCATGTGAAGGTAATAGGATGAGGTGCAAAGGAAGTACACGTCTTTGTTTACCCTGGATTTCGGGGGCAAAATCCCTGTTAGGGGTTTATAGTTATAAGGCCCCTAAACTTGCTTAATGAGTTGAATAAGATTAATTATCATAATGGAATGATTATAAACCTAATATAACCTTGTGTTATGCTTTGAAATCTTAATACAAGATTAAGTCTCAAATTTGGTCCAATTTGAACATTGTTTGAGCAAGTTATGCAATTTTATGCACATTTTGGACTTTTCTGCAATTTACCCAATTGAGAGGTTTTCTTCGCAATTTATCACTTTCATTATGTTCCTTGTATATTATCTCATCATTCTTGATCTTGTTGAGCCATGGGGAGCCTACTTAATCCTTGGTTTGAAGGTGGTTTCTCTAAGGGTATTTTAGGGTTTACCCCTTCATGGACAAGCTACCTTTAGTAGGTATCAACTAACGAATTATGTGATTGGCTGGGAAATTCGACAAAGGAAACCTAAGAAGGTCTATAAGGACGGTGGGAGAGCTTCTTGTGTGTGTGCTTGTATATTCTTAATAGTTTAAAGCCATAGAAGCATGGGGAAGCTATTTTTACACCTCATGCTTGCTCCCATCCTTATCCATGGGCTATATTTACCTCTTCCTTGCCCAAGATCGAAACTATGCTTGCGTCCTCTTTCCTTTAACCTGGAGAAATAAATCCTCTTTTTTGTTCTATGGAACCAAGTGCTATAAGGTAGAAGACAACCTCTTTTTGGAGAAGAAGGTCTCCTAGAGCTCTATCTAGCCCTACCTAGGGATTCCAAGGTCATCTTCTAGGGATTTCGACCAAGGCAAGTTATTTTCTTCCTTCCTTCTCTGTTTCTCTTTCTCTTCTCCTTATTTACACCTTCCTTCATGTTGGAACCTTGTTGTTCCATGGTATGAATTGTTGTAAAGCTCTAAAACCCTACCTTTCTTGCTCCTTATGCTTAGGGTTTGTTCATTTGATGAAGAAAGCTGCTAGGCGGACGAATTCATAGCTTATTCTTGGATTTTCTACCATACCTGCTCGAGATTTCTTCTTTGTGGGGTTTCATCTTATCATTATAGGCCATTTTTATAACTTGCTCCACGTTTATTGCTTACCATAAGCTTTCTAGTTCATGTTCTTGCTTGAAAATGATGATCCATGCACTAAAAAGCTATGCTTGACATGGATTTCTTTTTTTTTATAATGTACCCTATTAAGAATTCAGTTATAGATGAACCTGTGATCATGTGTAACTTATTCATAAGGTATAATATGACTTGGATCAGGTTGGTTTGACAACCTATGGTGCTAACAACCTATCAACCACTGGTCAATTTTAGGGTTTAAGCTAATTTCTTCTATAAACCCATGACCCGATGATGGTACCATTGCAACAACCCAATGGTGTTGTCTTCATGACAATGGATGGTGGTAATGGAGGGTGTCAACTGACCTTCACCCCCTTAGGTCATGTTTTGGCCTAATTAGAAGCCTAGTGATTAACTACTAAGTACCCTAATGATGTTATCAATCCATGGTGATATTAATTTGATATTTGATGTTGATTAATGAATATAGTGCTGATCTAACAACCTATGGTGACTTAATGGTTACTAATGATGGTGAATCAGGTCTCCATAACCTATGGTGAGTTAATTATGTAGTTGTATCATCAAAAGCCTTAGACCAATGGTTTCTTGGGTAACTTGATGCAATGGTCGGACCTATACTGTAATTGATGGTTTTAATATATGAACTTGACCCAATGGTCAAGATATAATGTTTATTGCTTCAATGAAGTGGAATGATGGCTAATGTCAATAGATGGTTTCCTTTACAAGATCAACTTAAGGATCTTACTTATTTATAATGGATGGCTTGTTTTAAATGAACAGTCGATTGTGGGTTTTCCCCTACTCTCAATGGAACTTTTTGTGTTGTTATTCAAGGGATGTCTGGGGTTAGATGGTGACTCTTTCTAGAGAACACATCAAGGTCTTCATATGTGGTTTATCCCAGGTGTTTACTTATGTATAAAACCAATGCCTTCTAATCATCCAATGGTTCTGGGTGACATTGTGGTATGGTGATATGGGTTGAATGATGATGGAACAAATGGAGGGTTACCCTTAATAAGGTAGTCTTACCTATTCACTCATATGAATAGAAGGTATGGTAATCATATTGTGTTGATATGTAACACTTTTGAGGTATAGCTTGTTATACCTAGATTTAATGTAACTAAATGATGGTAATTGGGTATGAATAGTCCTTGAATGACTAATACACTCATGAAGTACTATGTTAATGTTGTTGAAACCCTAATATGCTATAACCCAATGGTTACACCTTGATTTATGTGTGGGTTCATACTTGAGAATAGTATGGAATGTGATGGTTATGCTTCACCTTATGCATCCATGGGCCAATGGGGATTTCGTGAGTTAGGGTTTAGGTATAAGTGTTGATTAGTAACATTAATATAATTTATCTTGTTGAACATAACTCTAATGCAAATAGATAAAGATGAGTATTCATGTTTAACATTCTTATATGATGGCATGATGGTGAAATAACCTCCTTAACATGATCATAACCTTAATGTGTTAATTGGTGGTTGCCATAGCCACATGGTTGATACTTGCTTATGTGAAACATGTGCATTATGAATATGATGAGGGTGAATCATATCTAGATTCCTTGCATGTTGATGTAATAAAGGAATGTTATTAATGTTAATGTAACCCTTGTATGATTGTTTATGAATATCTCCTAGCTCGATAATACAATACTTGTTGATATGGTGTACTATATGTAAGTGATGTTTTTTATCCTTGTTACAAGGCATGCAAAGATAATGATGATCTTGCAGGGAATAGTATGATGGTCTTAATGACCTTTGGGCATGATTGAGCCCTGAATGAGGTGTAATCCTCTTGTGTTGATAAGGATTGATTCCCTATGATATTGTGAAAAGTATTTATATCTTGTGATAGTATGATGGTCTTAGTGACATTTGGGCATGGTTGAGCCCAGAATGAGGTGTAATCCTCTTGTGTTGATAAGGGTTGATACCCTGTGATATTGTGAAAAGGATTTATATCTTGTCATAGTATGATGACTAGTTTGGGCTCATGAATGGCAAGTGATCATAGTACCATGTGATGATTAGATGAGAAATTACGTTTCACACATTTTATATCTTTCAAAGTTGTGTTATTTATGTACTTGTTAGAAGTGAATTAGGGTTTGAATATCCACTTGTTTTATGTAGACTTAATTCACCCAATTGGAATAACTAATCAAGTGAAACTCTAATCATGTAGTGTCATGTGCCATAGATCCATCCGAGTGTCAAAATTTGCCAGATGGTGAAATGCATATTCCTAAGGGAAACCCAAAGCACATAGTGTTGAGTACGTGGGGGTGGCAAGTTGAGGATATATCCTTGTCATCCACAATGCATATTGTGGAGGTTGTCTATAGTCATTCCTCGTACATATGATGTGATTGAGAATGACTACGGTCGTGTCTCGATGATTATATATGTGACAAGATTGGAGGACAACTGTGATTGTACCTCAGATGGTAGGGTATGCATATCCACCTCCTTTCACTAGTGTCGTGACCTGTACCAAGGACTGACTAGGATGTTAGTAGCTTGACCTTATGTGTCATTGTGGTGGACCCGTACTGACTGGGGGAGGAGATGATCTTAGGATTCTGGCTCTTCCTAGATCTTGTATGGCACTAATTTTGACTTAGCAGTGGTATGTTAGATTTTAAGTGGTATCCTCAATTTCCTCATGGCATAATAAAAGATGTAATACAACCATGTAGCATATTTTTTTAGGGTTATACACAACATTTCACATTGGATGATAACCCTTGTTTGTTATCTTTACATAAAGATGATGCTTAGTGCAATTAATAGATAGTAGATATACTTATGTTGTGGATATGCTTCAGATTGTAGATGCGTACATACAATAGCCATGATTATGTTGATAACTATACTGCTACTGCTAATTATAATCATGATGCTAGCTAGTTCATGTTGTTAGTTATGTTTAGCATGCTAGCCATGCCTTTATAACTAGAGATGCATATATTTCTAATCATGCTTATCCAGATAGTTGTTCTTATGTTGTTAGCTCTTTTTATGGTGTTGATATGTTCAACCTATTAGACATGCTAATGTTGTTAGCTATGCTTATGTGGCTAGACTTATTCATACTAATATAGAATCTATGTTACTAGACTTGCTCATGATGCTAGATATGCATATGCTACTAAATTGCTTATATTATCAACAAGATAAAGGATGATAGTCTGGCTAATGGTGAGTTTTATTATATGCTCATTTATTTATTTTGTTAATCATCAATGTTGCTGAGCTTATTTGTTATATCTGATTAAATTGCTTAATTGTTCAATTACTTAAACATGTTGTAATCAATAAATGTTGTTGGAGGTTATATCTCTTGCTGGGAAATGGGTCTCACACTTGTAGTTCGCCACCTTTTTTTATGTAATTGGAAGTGACGAAAACAAACATGTTGTAGCAAAGAGGAGCTATATTACTGAATCTTTGAGAAAGTTGATTAGATGTCTAGTGTGTCCTAGAATCGTCCATGTACTCTCAAGTCCAGGCGAGAAAAAGTTTGTATATGGTGTTCCAAACGAATCAGACTTTTGCTAGCATATTAATGCTTGTTTGTGTGGCATCTCCTGTGTATATATGTGGTGGCTAAGATGATAGAACAATTTGTATCAAATTGTTGGCATATTATGGATACAAGAAAGATATTGGGCTCTTATGCAAATGTTTCTAAGCGGGTGCTGACGTGAAATCAGTTTTAATTTACCCATATTTTTGGGTATGTGATTAATTAGTGATTTATTGAGTTTTATATTTTGAGTAATCTCGTTTAGTGTAATAGGTTCTCACAATCCATGTAAATCTTCTTCTTGAAGACCCATTTGCACCCCATGGCTTTTACACCATCAGGTGCATCCACCAAAGTCCATAATCTATTAGCATACATGGAGTACATCTCAAATTTCAAGGCCTCAAGCCATTTACTATATTTAGAACCCTCTATGACCTCATGTAAGTTGTTGGATCATCATCTATGAACCTCAAATTGTATAATTAGTCATGAGAAATCCAAATCTCTCTAGATCCAGAAGTGTCCTACTAGAACTTTGAGGTTCTTCTATTACATGAGGAATTTGAGATTCCACAATTTCTTATGATTCTCTTTGTTCCTAATCCACCTCCATAGGTTCAATGTTATGTTTTCAGCCTTGAACACCTTCAAGATCTATTTTCCTCCCACTGGTTCATTTGGAAATGAATTACTTTTGAAGGAATTCAACAACTCTGACAAATGAACACTTTCTTTTCGGATATAATATGAAGTATTAACTTGTAGTTTCCTCATGATATCCAAAATAGAAACATTTATCCAATTTAAGTCCAAAATTTTCATAGGAATTAATTCTTGACATAAGCTTCACATCCCCAAATTTTCATAAAATGTGTATTGATACGTTTTCCATTCCATATTATGGTGTATTTTGAGCGGATATGGAACATACTTGGTTAAGTATAAATGTGACATTTTTAATAGCATCTCTCCATGAGGAAGTCCAAAGATTGACTAAACTCATCATTGATTATACCATATCTAGAAGAATGTGATTCATTCTTTCCAACACACTATTTTATTATGGTGTTCTAGGTGGAGTCAACTGTGATGCAATGCCATGCTCTTCCAGAAAGACTCTAAACTCTTTACTTAAATATTCTCCACTGTGATCAAATCATAGTTTTTTAATATTCTTGCCAAGTTGCTTCTATATTACTTCATTCATGAATTCCTTGAATATTTTTAGATATTTTGATTTGGGTTTAGTAAGATACACATTTCCATATATTGAACTCATTAGTAAATGTGATGAAGTACGAATATCCACATGTAGCGCTTGTGCAAAAATGTCCACAATCATCGGTATGTGTGAGTCCTAATAAGTCACTAGTCCTCTCAGTGTTACTAGTGAAGGGTGATTTTGTCATCTTTCCAAACAAAAAGGACTCAAATGTCTATATTTATTCAAAATCAAAAGAGTCTAGTAACCATTTTAATGGAGTCTAGAAATGTGTTTCTCATTGATGTTCCCTAGATGACATTGGCATAGGTAATTTTTTTTTGAGTGATCAAGTTTTAACTTCTTGGTATATATGTTATATACACTTGTCTCAGGTTCCAACAAATGGGCACCATAGACATTGGGGCAATGCCTTAGAATATTAATCTCTTGAAAATCAAATTTAACCATTTTTTATGTAAATTCAAACTTTTCTTGTCCAATCAAGAAAGATAGTATTTCTATTATAGAAAGTACACAAAACAAGTTCTTTTAGTCTATTGCAAGCCCAGTATGAAGAGAAAATATTGGTTCGCACATTAGTGGAAGCAACTACTGCTCCATTATCTACTCATAGATCCACGTCTCGCTTTAGTAAGGGTTTACTTCTTTCCAGATCCTGCATATTAGAGTATATGTGCGATCCACATCCTTTATCCAATACTCCAGATGATGAATATATAAGTTTTTTCATATAACATATATGCCTGAAGTGGAGATATCTATACCCTCCTTCTTCTTATTTAGTTCCTTGTGGGAAAGAGATCAAATTCTTTTCTAGTGTCTATATTGGCGACAATAGTGATAATTTCCTTCATTGTGTAATCCACCTTTATCAATAAGTGTAGAATACTTGAGATTTAGGCCATCGTTAGAACTCTTATATGCTTTTACTTCCCCTTTGACTTTCCCTTCCCTGTTGTTGACCAATGAATATGGAATTTGGCTTGATTTTCTTCATCCAAGTCTCATTAGTTTCAACATGCCAGGCAATTTTGGAAACAATAAAAAAATTGTTCTTGTTGTAGTTCATGACTAACTAATAGTACAATTCTGGAAAAAATTGTAAGATTGCATCAGTAGCCAACTCTTAGACTCAGGGGAACTTCCACTCAAATTGATTAAATATGGCCTTAGTGGATATCATTCAGTCTTGTTGCACTTAAGCATGACCTTTGAGACATCATACCTTTCTACCTTTCCTATTATTGGAACATATTCCTAACTTAGATATCTCCAAAACTCCATGATCTCATGTTTTTTATTAATGCCATGATTCATGGAGCATAGCATGGGGAAATTTACATCAATAGCATCATCATTATACTTGAAATAATTTTCTCTTTCCACTCTAGGTGGACTTTGAGTTGATTCCCTTATTTTTGGTGTTTCAAGGACATAAAGTTTATGTTCATGAATGAGAACAATTCTCAACGTCCTATTCCATCCTTGAATGTTATTCATATTCACCATTTCATTCTCAATGATCTATAGCAATGAAAATCTGTTATGTGTGTTTTCCACTAGATCTACAAAAAAATTATTTGCATGAGTCCACAAATTAGATTTAAAAGTTAGTTTTATTTTAATACAAATTTGCCCTTTAATTAATAGTGATCCAATACATTGATCAATGTAATATATTACATGATTAATTCATAAAATTACAACAAGAAATCTTCTAGTGAGCAAAGATTAGTAATATATTAAGTTACGAGTCTAATTTATTTTACCTCTCATAACTTAATTACTTAGATAGATAAAATAATCGATTGCATCATATGCAAATCTATAATAGATGGATACACAACTCCTTATCTTAAATCATATTATATTATATTCCATCTTTATGCCTCTGGGTTCTTAATCCTATTATGCTCACCTAGTAAAGTCCAACCCAAAGGCCAACACAATATCTTATACACCATGTTAATCAATCCCACAATCTTATTATCACAATTCACCAAGATAGACAATGTACCATGCTTTGGTGTGCCCACATGTAATTAGTTGAGGTTTTAATGTGGATATCACAATGGAATTTGTATGGAACTTTGATATTATATTGTGGGGTTTGGTATAATAATTATATATTTCCCAACACCATTACATATATATATTATTTTATGTATCATATATTATAAAAATCACCACAAGCAATAATATAGGATATCCAAACTAGTACAACATCTTGAGCCAACAAGAGTTGTAGAAAAATGAACATGAGATTTATAACTAATGTGACCCTAATTCAGACTTTAAAGGATTTTCCACTCAGCCGAGTGGCAAGCTAGTCGCCCAATTGAATTCCCTATTAAGGAAGTTTTTTATATTTTTATATATTTATTGCATTGTCTTTATCCAATAACCTCTGACAACCATCCTTATTGGTGCAGACTTTCAATCATTCCTCTACTCCACCATTATACACAGGTGATTCCAAATACATCATTCTATTCCAATGTAAGGCTTAAATTTTATATGGAGAACATAGGGAGAGAGGAATAATGGACAAGCCATATACATGTTATGTTGTTTTGGATCTCAATCAAAAACCACATATTACATATTGCATATCATAAACATCACAAAAAACACTAGTTTCTATATTTACATCCACCAAACAAAATGATTGTAAGGGTATCACATTAGTTTATTATAGATATATCATATTACATATGACAATTGGTGATTAACATTGATACATATCTCACAATTATCTATTCATTGATAAAGCACATTTCAAAGACCAAACCAGTTGTAAAGACATATGACCTCACTCTATTGCTACCATAGGATTTTGGTGAGAGGGGCACAGTGGAAATGAAAAATTTTCTGTCAATAAAACCCAAGACAATGGATTCGTCATAGCCATAAACTATATTTATGTGTTTGACACAGAAGGCTTATCATATGTACCTTGGCACACATCAGTTATCCATCAAATAGATGCATTTTATGCTAGGGGTAGGACTTGTGCTTTCAAATCCGGATCCAAATTTCTTGTTATTGATGTTTCCTTCTTTATTCATCAACATCTTTGTCTTCTTCCTAAAGAAGTTTCTTGTACTTAAGCCTCCGTCCAAGACCTCACCCTATTTTTCATTGAAGTAGATATAGGAATTCTTGGTGCACCACCTTGGTTGTCAAGTGGAAGCATATTCAGAGTTTTCTATGTGATAGTGTTTCTCGCTGTCCTTCTCATCCTACTATAGGATTTTGTCCTTGGGGTCATTTTCTCTCTCTCCAAAAGGCGGAATACTTAGACAAATTGTCTCATAATGTTGTTTTAAGTGTGTCTCACCTCACAGACGTCCAACCCTAAATGTAAAAAAGTCATGGGCTTGGAGATTCCAAAATCCAATCATGTCCATAATAGTAACATAAAATAGAATCAAAGAAGGAAAAATCAGACATTAATTCTAGTCACCTCGACTGGGTTGTCCAGTCACCTGACTAGATGGTCCAGTCACTCCATTGGGTTACAAATTTGCTAGAATGCTCAGTCATGGTCCTGTTGAGTTGTCCAACTTGATTCCAAATAGAATCTAGGACATTTTCCTTTTCTTTTTTACCTAACTTTCTCCATCCTCTAGACTCATCACTTTCCTAAAGTGATAATTAGTCAGTCAATTGACAATCAATCATTTCACCAAACGAGAGCATGCAATCAACTGACTAGATTACCTAGTCATCAGAATGTGTAGAAAATCATCTTGTACATTATATACAACATTCTAATTATATGTTTGACTTTGAACTTAAAATTCCCTGATGTATCCTTATGTGTGTGACCCAGTGGGTTCCATACTATGTTGGTATTGATGTTCATAACCTCATAAGAAAAGCTAGCAAAAATTCTTTGTTATCCAAGTAATTGGAATATGTTCTGAACAACTTCAACTTGTAAAGTGATTAATGTTACCATGACCATATATTCCCTTTATCACAGATATCCATATTGAAACAGAAGCATGGGGTTGCTATCTCCTAAAATTCAATCTATATTCATTGAACTAGAGAAAAGTATTGAGTTAGTGTGAGCTCATATCACATATTGACTCACATGAGCTGGTCATTCATTCCATAGTATCATGTATCAAGTTGCAAGGATATTTATGCAATTGAGGGATAAATTCCATACACACCACTCATAATAATTTACAATTGTCATAGTACATCTCATCACCACTTATATGGAAATCCTTATTCAAAGTAACATTGGGCTAGCATTAAATTACATAGAACACTATGTGGTTACAATACTGACTTTAGGTATAAGGATCAGAGTCACCACTATCACATTAAGATGTGACTCTAAATTGCCATTACATGGCATCCATGTCTCATTCACTAAGTGGGTGTCTACAATACAACTCGTTCTCAAACAAGTACCCAAGTATCTGAGTTGATATCCAATATTTTGTCTAAAGAGACATAGTCAATACTCATCATGCACACTATTATTATGTATTGTTTTGGTTCTATAATATCCACTATAATAATTGACTAGGGACATAAAAAGATTGAATAATCTTAAATATACATATCATCTCATGTTTAGGTCCACAATCCAAACGAGACATTGTTGAGTTAAAACATTCTTAGGGCATTGAAATATAATAATTATCTCAATATTGAAAGTAACATATTAAGTAGAATCTCTTTTGATAAAAATCATATAATATACAATGTATCCCTATTACAATCATCACATGATGTTTCTCGGGGAATACAATCAACTTATCTCAATATTGAAAGAAACATATTAAATAGAATCACTTTTAATAACAATCATATGATATACAATGTATCCCTATTACAATCATCACATGATGTTTCTCGGGGAATACAATCAACAAAATCTATCCATTGAATGTGATGTTGCATGTGGATCTAAGGAGAAGGCCAAATGTAGTGAATTTGTAGTGTACGAGGTTGTTTCCACATGAAGATTTCTACATGATCTTTCTTTTTCAATAGAGTCTACCTTCCTCATTTGTAATCATGTAAAAGGAACATAGAATGGAAGGATCTCTCTTCCATTCTTTCTTGTTTCCATCATTACTTTATCTATTTTATTTTTACTGATTATTGTTGTGTCTAAGAGGCATCATGCCATGTTCTTTTTTTTCATGAGTTTCAGGCCAACAAGGAAGTTCAACAAAGTTCTATCTTTTGCATTGAGAATCTATACCAGAGTTGAAGGGAACTTAATCTTAAAGATAAACTTTCATTAATCTCATACTTGGAGTAGAAGAATATGTCTTGAAGGTAGTGTTTCACATGATTTTCCTTCCAGAGTCTAAAGCCTACATCTATAATGTAATTTCCTATTTCTCTAGGATCAATATTATTATTATCATTTACTTCATTCCTCACAAAAAATATGACATGATTTTTCTTATCTCTAAGACTACCCTTGTTGTTAGACCCGACCATAAGCTGTTGGAGAGAAAATAAGAGAATGGCATTTTATCAAGATGAAAATATTCAAGGAAGATGAAATAGGCAAGCTATTAATGAACTAGTGAAATTTGATAAATTAAAAATGATGTTGAATCCATAAATAGGTAGAAATTAGCAAACAATATTATAAAGAAACATTCTAGGGTCATTATTCCAATTTTTATTTAGTTCCATGCCTTTGTGTTAGTGGTGTAGATAGATAGATAGATAGATAGATAGATAGATAGATAGATAGATATATATAGATAGATAGATAGATAGATAGATAGATATATACAAATAGATAAATAAACATACATATATATGGGGATGCATTCATCACCCAATTGGGTAACATAAATAGCTACCCAACAATACTCGTTACATTTTGATCATTTTTGTTAAATATGCATTCTGGTTACAAATTTCATCCTAATTATTGTCCGGAAGAGAGATTTTTTTCTTTCATAAATGTTGTTTTTACTATTTTTTGTCAAACACAATGAACATCATGTTTACAAAATGAATGTTTGTATTGCAAATTTGGTCGTCTTATTACATTTTTGTGCCTTCTTATTATGAAATTGGATCCATGGGTAACAATAGCTTGTTACCAGACATAGGTAGAAAATATATGTCCTATAATATATATATATATATACATATATATATATATTTGTGTGTGTGTATACACATATATACATCTAGACAGGAAGAAATATAGACATAAAGATGGATAGACATATAGATAGATAGATATATATATAGATAGATAGATAGATAGATAGATAGATAGATAGATAGATAGATAGATAGATAGATAGATAGATGATAGATAGATAGATATATATATATAGATAGATGATAGATAGATAGATAGATAGATAGATAGATAGATAGATAGATAGATAGAGAGAGATATTTATATCTCAAAGACTGAACTTATACTATAGAGTTGTATTACACATAATTAAAATTGATTAAGTCTAGCAATGATATTTATGTCATATTAAAAGTAACTGAATGAATAGTAAGTGGAATGAAGGACACATCTCTTTTGTCTCCTAAATATTCTTTATCTAAATATGAAGTAGATAATATTAATAGCATCTAGTGGTCAATTTTCTTCAGCAGTGATGAGGAAAGTTGGTCTAGGTAATCAATCTCACCTTTAGTGATAGATCATCAATTATGAATTTTATATTTAGAATGATATTTGTTTCAATGATGTCTTTTCTTACTGGTCATATCCAGGGGTGGGTCTAAATCTATACTCATATCTTGAGACCAAAATAGGACTTATAAAATTGACCAGTCTAGTATGGTTCAAAGGTTTATGTCGTGTGGTGTAGTATTTTTCCTCTTCAAAATAATTCTTACTAGTTTTCTCTCTTTTTAGGGATAGTCTGTCTATTCAAACCAAGTAAGTCCAATATCTAATAATTAAAAAATATCATGGGATGTAGTTTGTATATATTGATATAAGCCATTTTCTATATCTAAGTCATGGTCTAAAACCAATAGATAATATGAAACTTTAAGGAAAACACAATAAATAGAAAATAATCTAACTATCAAAATTGAACTCAATGTTCTAAAGTAATCTATAAACCAAGTTGATTCCTATTTACTAATCCATGTTATTTTTATCACACAAACATTCTAGGAGATTTTTCCTAGTCAAATTTGGGACGATGTTTCACACAGATTCCACATGCATGTCGTAATGCTAATGGAAAAGTGATGATGCACTGGCAATCTTGTTCTAGGCTCTTAGCATGATAAAAATATTGACCCTTATCCTTTTCTACGTTATGTGGAATAGGCCTTTTTGCAATATTTGTGTTGTGGTGGACATGTAGCCACTACTCTTTTGGTGGATATTCACTTACAATAAAAATTGGAAAAGATTTCCAAATATCTTTTATACCTATCTCACTATCCAATTCATTCATAAGATATGAATAATGCACAAAACATTTGAATTTATTTTGTGATGCATGGACACTATATAAAATGTTAAAAACCTTGATTGAATTATGTATTTCTCTTGGAATATAATCATATGACATGTCACATATAAAAAGTAATTGCCTATTCCATATATAATTATTTTACTATTTAAAAAGGATGGTTGCATATTATATGTCAAATATTTTTATATGTGATGTGTACCATAAGATTTAATTCTAATTGGAAAAGTTGTTATGTGAAATATCTAATAGATTTGACCGTTCATGATGTAGTAACAAATTAAGATTTATCCTACAAGTATGACCTACCTGTTAGTGTGAAATGTTGAGTAGGATAATACTAAGTCCTACTTCTGAGACCAAATGAGATCAAGCTAAACCAATCCATGAAGTTGCAGACTGCTTTTGACTAGTCTATATTCATTAGTAGTTTGTTTTGGTCCAAATATTTTCCAAACTACTATGTTTGGTATGGTATGTAGTTTTATGGCTAGACCAAACCATACCCACCCCTTTGTCATGTCATTATATTAAAGTATTCTTGAAACATTTTTGACTTGTTCTTTCTTGTATGTAACCTCCAATTGATATCTATCACTTTTTAAAATATAGTAGTTCCCTTTTCAATGTATGGTGATCGCAGTATCCTCAAATTGTGAAACCTAATAGTATTTTCTTTCCACAAGTTGAAACCAAGTTCATCTTACTAATTTTAGTTTATAGGATGATGCCATATATCAGTTTGTATTGCCAATGGTAAAATTAAATTCTTGATAGAAATTCATACAAATTAAAGGAAATGTATAAACATCAATACACGATCAAACATTCTAGATGGAGTAATTTTTATAATTATATGGAATGGAAATAAATTATATATTTTCATTATGTAGATGATCACAAAAAATAAGGTATGCACTCCTAAAGCCCAAAATATCGACTACCATAATTTGTGTCATATATCTTCCCATGAAGTATAAGTGTAATAGAATATATGTACTTATGAATCAAATTCATACAACACTCACTACATACAATAAATGATTCGGAAACTAAATAATGTATATTTTTAATATAAGTTAGACAGTTTCAAACATGTAGACATTTTGAGTGTAGAAGATGATCTTTTAGGTAAGGTTGCTAGTCTCACCTGCAATTTGTCTACTAAAAAAATAAGCAAGGTGATGGTAACCTTTGTGAAGATATTAGGATGATTGTATGGCATGTGATTCTTATAAATCTAAAGTCATATACAAATAAAAATAGAAAACATGATTAACAATTAAATTACATATTGTTAGATATATTTATATAAAAATTATGGTATAAAACATTATAAAATGTTGGAGATAACTGATTAATTGTGATAATCAAAATAATCAAAATGAATATTTTGGGGTTATTATTCCATGATGTAAAACACTTTATGCTTATAATGGGCTATATTTGGGAATTAGTATGTCAATTGAAGGGTACATGATAGTTATTATCACATGTTACGTTCACTAGAACCCTAGATTTTGATAATTTAGTTTTAACAAAGCTATTTGGGTATGATTCACTTTCTAATATACTATTTTATGGATATATAGGTGTATTATAGGTTCTAAAACCAAAATCATTCAATTCTAACAAAGTTTGGATGGCCTTATTATGTAAACTATTGTGTAGTTATAGAAAACATTGTATCTGTCTTCTGTCCATTAAACCAATGTAATTCAGTCTAAATTTGAGCCTTAGACAACTATTTCATATAACCTAGTTTCCCAATCACCCATTTTTTGGCAATCTTGATCACCAAAGATATACAACCCTAAAAAAACCCAAAGATAGAAGAAAATTAGAAAAATTTGGATAATAAGACAAAACTATAGGTAAGTTCTTCATATTGATACAATTTGTTTTAGTTATAGAATATGCAGAAAACACATCACAACTAATTGGTAAATCATTTTGAAAGGACAGTTAAGAAATGCAATTTAAACAATGTAGTGAGTGAAATCAAGTTAAATTTCCACCCAAATTTTATTGTCAAATTTTTGAATTCGCAGGTTGTGATTTTACCTTAATATCCATGGTTAGGAAACAAGTCCTAATTGTTAGCTAAACTATGAAAACCAAACCACATGATGTAATCTAGTTTTCATAGTTAGTACAATTTTCTTTTGTTAGAAAATTCTACACGTTCTACATGTAGTGCTTTGGTTATCTTTCTATATGAGTAGGTATTTGATAAAAAAAGACCAAACCAAGCATATAAGAAATTGATATATAAATTTTATTTTATTAAAGATGATACAAAAATATATTTATAGACATTTATATTAGTGTATGTATAAGTAGTGATGGATTGAGGAGGAGTGATAAATGAATTAAAACATCATCCCTAGAGAATATAAAGATATAGTACTAATATGAAATAATGTACCATGTAAAACTATTCAAAACTATATTATTACAACACAAATCTTGCAACATTTTGTCATTATAGTTTTTTAAATAAATACAATAATCCCTCTCGGGAAGAGAGATTTTATACCCATCTTGAGGAAGAGTAAAGTCTCACCCCTCTCTCCTAGTACCAACATATTTTGTAGGAAATTTGTATCACACAATGGGTCATCTTATGTGATGACATAAATCATTTCTGAGGGACACAACCAATGATAGATCGTCAGTCCTTTCATTGGGGTGACCCATCCACTACCAATTGAGTTATCCCTCCTAGAAATCATCTTCTTATATTCTGGTGATCAAATCATCCTTCAATTTACATATAACTTGGTGGTTGTACCAAATAGAATTAACCATACAATCTCTTAGATGCTCAAAGATAAAGATTACAACATCATCAATCTTATCCCAAATACCATCACTTACACTTTTTTCAATAGAATGTAACCATTTATGGTCCATCTCCAGGCTACAACCCCACTGATGTGAGGATTACCTCAAATATATGATGTCAGTTTGTGTTATGACGTGTACAACTCAGCCACCATAGTGTGATCTCCTAGATGCGTTGCAGAGTATAATGTTATAGTATTTACTTTATAGTTTCAAAACAATAATATTGAACCAAAAAGTTTATGTGGATAAGAATTTCTATTATTTCCTAGTCCCATGCACACATAGAGAGTCTAGTGAGTACTCATATGACATAGAGGACAGTAAGTCAAAACCATAGTTCCTTGCCTCATATTTTCATTGTATGCACCTAGTCTTGGCCCATGTCTAAATAGAAAAGTCGAGCCCATATTGTTACACTCAATATTGTATATGAGTTTTCAATCAAGCACTAACACAATGGACATTCATGTCCTAGTGTAGATAACCATGATTCTGATGGAACAAGAGTTGGTGTTAAAGTAGAAATTGTTTTCCATGAGAGATGAAGTCCAATACATTAGCCAAACTACTCCACGTAGATATCAAAACTGAAACCATGAGGACTTCAGAGTTGTGTCATTGTCAAAATGATTATCATATGAGATTCAACCAACTAAGGCACACAATCTTGAACCTCTTTTGACATTTGTGCTCCATTTGCAAATGGGTGTTTTCTTGTCCATCTTTTTGGAATTGATTCCTAGGTAGTACTTTTGTGTGTTGTTGATCATAAAATTAATGATTTTCTTTGTTTGCTTATTGGCGATGATGTTGTAATGGTAATGAGAAAAATTCAATGGAATGTTTCCCTTCTTTCCTTTCTATGTTGATTCATATGAGTAGGACATAGATACTTCTATTCATAAGGCCTAAATATCACATTTTATATCTTAAAATAACAAACGAAATAACCTCAAAAACGTTAACTTTACATATAAATGAAAGGTGACATGTGAGCTATAAACTAGTACCCCTTTCAAAATGAATATTCTAGGGAGTATATGTTTTTTCTTTGACTATGGGAGAGAGAGAGAGGTATATTGAGAGAGAAGGAGGCGGATAGAGGGAGATGAGTAAGGAATTCAATTGGCGAGATAAAGAGGAAAGTAATTGGAAGTGATGAACTTTGGGATTGATGGGGGGAAATGTAGTGGGATAAAATTTAAGTGAGAAATTAAATTTTGAATCTAATGTTACTACTTAGTGTTTTTGTCAAATTGGGTTTGCATTTTATATGTTTTAGGTGTATCATAGTTTATATTTTAGATAGTACTTTGAACATTCTATGCCTTCTATTGTGGTATGCATGTATATTATTTTTGTTATATAATTCTCAATTTTGTAAAAGTATCTATTTGAAGTGTTTAATTTAAGGTTTTCTTATTTTTTTATATATTTATGTTTCTTTTTGTTTCTATGTTTGTATTTTTCTATATTTTGTAAGTAATAATGTGTATTGCCTATATACCTTCATGTATGAGTCTTTATGAAATTTGTCTAAATGTCATCTCTATAACTTCTCCTGACTTTTCCATCTCTTTCACTTCTTTTTTCTCTATGTTTATCTATCTCTCTCCATCCACTAGTGACATAATTATTCCATGATGTTTTATTTCCTCTATGTCCCTTTCTCTCTTTTCCTCCATCCATCTAGAAATAATAAAAATATGACTCTGTAACTTTCTCTCTCGCCTTTCTTTCTCACTCCTTACAATCCTTATTTCTTATTCCTTATACTATCTCGCTCCTCCAACAAACTTCCTTATTTATTCTTTGTGTGCACCTCTCGATGTAGAAGGTTTGTTTGTTAGAGATGTTCCAAAATATTTTTTGATTTAATGTTTATACATAATTATAAGTTCAAGTTGTAGATATTTCATTTTCAACGTATTTTATTTTAGGATTGTCGTACATATAAATTATCAGATGAGTATCCATAGGTTATATTGGTAGTATATAAAAGCAATACATTCATATATGACCATAACTTAACAGGTCAACTAAATTTCATCACAAATTTGCATCAAAATTGAAGTGCACAGCCATGAAACCAACCTTATAGAAGTGACATGTATTTGAGAGTGACAGAATTTGCCAAAAATTGTTGTTTGTAGACAAAATAGAACGAAAATACATCACAATTTTGTAATTTTATTATGTTAAATTCAATTCTTATTTTGATGTTTTTTAACCATGAGGACTAGTCTTTTTTCAAGGTTTCTAGGATAAGAAAAAAAATTACCAGACCACGAGGACCACATAAATCCATTATCTTTGGAGTTTGATTAAAATAAATTTCTTGTCAGTGAGTGTGAAACCTACTACAACTTGAGTGAAACAATGTACCACTCATGATAAATTATGGATAATTAATTTGGTATCAAAAATGAAAAACTAAATTTATTTCTTTTATCCCTAAAGTTTTGGTACAATAAAGGTATATGCATGTATTCATATATTTTACTTATATTGTTGGTTGGAAGCACAAAATTGTGAAGTATGTTTGACTACAACAAGATGTAATAGGTATTTTATCATATTGGCCTAACTAGATATGCAAATTGTTTGTATTGGATATTGCCAGGGTAGGAATCCAAAAGCACTAAACAAATATGTGAACTTTAAGGAATTGGAATATAAAATAGATCCAACTCATTGAACTAATACTATACAATGAAAAAGTTCTCTAATTGGATATAAAATTTAATACTGAAGTAAATAGTTAAATGTTGAACCATTCTTTCTTAAAAAATTTAAAGAATGATAAAATTATTTTTATTATTGAATCAAACAAAATTTCAATGGATCAAAATAGTTGATTATTTGTACGTTGCATGAACTATTCTTACATTAATATATGAAGGAGTATGTGTTTTGTCATAACTGATTGTAAAGATGAATCATCTAATAGATTTGATTAATATTATAGGCAATCTTTTGTCTATATTTTTGTTCAGTTATGAGATGATGGTATAACATGATAGATGTCTAAAATAATGATATTACTCGATGACATATGTCTTTAGATTGAGGCCCTAAATAATGAGATCATATGTATGATAATAGTATGTACATTCTTATTATGTCCATGGTTATATATCATTATAGAAACAATATAGACAAGAGTAATACATAAAACTAGAATTTGTGTTGAAATATGAAAAAAATCTCATGTGTCATGATATATAATATCAATAAAAACACATAGGTGGTTGTTAGAGAACAAGTGGACTACACAGACCCACCTTGAGAGTGATACATGGAAACCATTGAATGGTACTAAGAACGATC
The DNA here is from genome assembly GCA_963693085.1 of Alisma plantago-aquatica. Lineage (NCBI taxonomy): Eukaryota > Viridiplantae > Streptophyta > Magnoliopsida > Alismatales > Alismataceae > Alisma > Alisma plantago-aquatica. The sequence goes on from OY856413.1 coordinate 343,149,339, forward strand.
TCTCATAGTGATAGTGGTGATTGTGGTTCTTAGACTTGAAGTCACTACACTCATCACATGTCGTTTGATGTACTTTGACACCAACAAACATGACCTTGTATGAGGGTTACCATACAGGTGATGTTTGTGAATATTGTGACACAGGGGGTTGACTGTGATTGGTGTAGTTGGGATATGTCCCTCCTACTAGAGTTGATATCCTAGCCATTTGGTAAGTGAGACTAAGAAACGCATGGCCATACTCACTTGACTCAATATGTGATATGTGAGCTGGCATGCATGTCAGACAGTTTGCTCTAGTTCATGGAAGATGGATTAAATGTTAAGAGGATAAATATTGCATACCTCAAATTAAATCTAGATATTAGAGAACCACAAATGTAGGTTGAAGTTGTGCTCCAACTTTCCAATTGTTTAGGTAGAAATGATATGGTGCTAGGTACCACTCCTTGTTTTTTATTGCATAATCTTGTTATGGACATTTAATGCCAACATAATCTGGGACCTATAGGGTCACACCCATAGGATGCACCTGGAATACAATTTTATATGAATAAGGTTTTAGTTGATTACTAAGCGTTTAGGTAATAAACTTAAACAATACTAGATGATAGTTGGTTGACTGGAGTGTCCATTCAACCAAATGGGAATCCTAGTCGTCTGACTTGAGTGTCCATTCGACTAATTGAGAAGTCCACTCGACTGATTGGGTGATCAGTAAGACTAGATCATGGATTGGTGTTGTGCATTGATTGTTGTATTGAAAGCCCATGTGTTTGTGAACATGTAAACATTTCAATCGACCAACAGGATGTTCTGGTGGACTGACTAGGATTCCTCTTGACTAAGTGGGACTACAGTCGACTGACTCGTGATTTGCATCAACCAAAAATTCACAAAATTCCTCTCCTTGTGTCCCCAAGTGTGTGTAAACCCTAACCCATCCAATGCTATATAAAGTGGGGTGGCCAAGGCTCTCAAAACAAATCATTCAATCTCAATATTGTGGTAATGTGAGAGTCAGAGGCATCTTACTCATAAAAGGGAGAGATAGCTAGAGGGGAGAAGTCGACACTAACACATTAACAACATGATGGACAACTCATTTGTGTCCATTCTAGAAGAAAGTCCATAGTTCCCAGTGGTCAGTGGACTACATAGAGTCATGTAGGTTGTTACCACCACTCTAGGAGGATGTTGTCAACCACCACCATGTTGCTACACCAGGAGGCTACCAACGAAGACAGTCTATGCTGCTCAAAGAAGAAGCAAGATTCTGTGAGGATTGTCATTAGACTTCTTCCAGGACAAGGTATATACCTTGGAACATTTATTTCCATTCATAGTTATTGACGTGATCCACTAGTTTATGGGGATATGACATAGACATTTTTGTTTATATTACCATCTATGTTACTATATTTTCCTACAATGATATTAGAGCATGTCAATCTACTGTGTTTGGGTTTTAATTGTGATGATCAATTTTTGGGCTTTATCATTTATTTTGTTACATGTGATGTGAATATTTAAATGACTAATGTGCATATCTGATTAAATATATGTGATATGATTTATATGGGACACCCTAAAACCGTTTTAATGGTGGATTTAAGCATGGTTACGACCAATACCCCTTGAATATGTGCTTGGTTGAATGGTTTATTTCCTATTTATAAATTCAATTTGCATATCGAGCCTCTCTCTCTCTTTCTCCATATGTAAGTTAATACTATTCTCTATATACTTCCCTTGAATGTAACTTAGAATATCACTTTTACAATATAATAAGTTAATAGGAATAGGATAGTTTTCATTTATGGTTCATCAAAGAGTAGACGCTCTGCACTAGGAAAGTTGAACAACTTAGAAGTTGATTCAATCGACCGGAGGACCAAGGAGGCCATCTGATAGGAGGAGCCAATCGATTGGATGGAGGCCCAAGTAATCTACTATAGGAGTCCAACCAACTACATGAGCCAAGAGCAAGTCGGCTGACAAAAGGAAGGCAATCAACCAATCGACCAGAGGGTCTAGCCGATCGACTGGCCTATTCCCAGCAACAAATTTTATAGTATAGGTTACTAGATGTGATGCATGACCTTAGGTGGTAGCAATTCTTTGTGGCTTCAAAGAATTGCATAAGTGTGGCCATAACCATTGCTCATATTTAATGATTGCATGCTTTGTTTGTGGATATAGTATGTATATATGATACATATTAGTATGTGGTGATTGGATATGTATATGTATCTATATATAAATAAAACCCCTCAATCATATATTAAGTCTTAGACGCTTTCCAAAAAAACACACATGAAAAGCTTGATCGACTAAGTGTGGGCATGCCAAGCATGGTTCACCATCTCTCTCATTTAATTATGATGGTAATTATGTGGCCCTACCAAGTAGTGTGCATTCCTGTTGTGTTGGCTTTTGAGTCATACTTCACTAGGTGACCTTAATGAGATTAAGTGCCTAAAAGAATACATATGAAATTTGACAAGGAGTTGCGCATATCATCTGTTAAAGAATACCATGTAATGTAATTGCTAAATTTTTCCTACCGTTCTAATCATTTATGGGTGTCGACGTTGGATGGGCAATAAATTAATTATTTTGGATCTTGGCTCACTAGAAGGTTGTACGCTACAATCTTCGGAATTGACAGTGTCGGATATCAATTTGAAAAAAAATAGTGGGAGCAATAACTAATTGAAGGCCTAACTAACATTGTCAAAAACTTTCTTTTCATCAAATCAAATCAAAAGGGTTTTGACAAAATGCACATTTCTTTTGTAGAAACAAATGGTAAATAACAACTCATTTTCTTTGCGATTGAACCTTGAGAAGGTCAAGTTGTATGGGAATAACTTCCATGAATGGTTTAGGATATTGAGAAATATTCTCACTCATGAGCGCTAGCTCTATGTCCTTGAAACACTAGTGCTAGAGAAACCCTCTCCTAATGCACCTAAGGATGAAATAGATGCATACTTGAATCATGCTAATGATCTCACAAACATCAAAGATGTTATGTTAGGTTGTATGAACTATGAGTTGCATAAACAACATGAAAACATGAACATTCTTGAGATTACAACACATCTTTAGAATGATATGAAGCAAGAAAGGTACAATTTATTCAAAGGGTTGTTTGAGTGCAAATTGATAGAGGGAGATCCAATAGAGCCTCATGTGCTCAAAATGATTGGGCATGTGGAACATCTTTAAAAACTAGGATTTCCTTTAGGCCAAGAGTTTGCCATAAATATGATTCTACAATAATTTCCTGAATCATATAGCCAATGCATCAAGTGCTAATTTTGAGTGACTTGGCCAAACCACAGTCTGAATTGCTTGGCATGTTAATAAATGTTGAAGTACAATTGAAGAAGAACAAACCCATGATGGTGATCAACGGACGGGAGTGCAATGTCAAAGGCAAGGCCAATAAAAGTGAGGCTAAATTGAAGTCCAAGTTTTCTTAACTCAAAATAATGAGAAGGGTAAGTGCAAAAAGAATCTAACCTTTTAACCTAAGGGAACTATAACATATTGTATTGTTTAGTACTAAACTTATATTGAACTATAATTCATCATTTTACCTTGAACTTGATTTCCTTTACAAATTGCTCCTTTATTCTGACTCCCGATCAGTCATCTTGAACAATTCCCATATCTTTAGAAGCTAATTATTCTCAAATTAAATCCATCTCCTAATGATTTCCTATCCATCATTTGATCAAATATTTTCAACCAATCCCTGAAATTATTTTCCTTATTCATTGACACAATCAAGTACACTTTAACATCTTTTTGTTCAAATATTGTGAACATACATCCCATTTGAACAATAATCCTTATTTTAACTAATGCTTTGGAATTAAATGAAAATATAGGATAATGTAATTATTAAGAGAGTTATGATATAAGATTTACCAGGATAAAGTCAATCTGTAAAGTGGAAACTAGCATTTTATAAATTAGGATAATAGGAAATAAATGCATGTCAAAATTTTATGGCAATGCGTGTTACACTTTAGGAGATATAAAACTAAGAGGTCAATGTGATGGGCCTTTTTATTATAATTAGTATCTACGTTTATGGTATTAACTGGACACATCTTCTCCTCATAAGATCCCCATCGGAAATGATTTTGGAAAAATAAGAAAGCTCCCTCATCCTCATGTAGTTTTGAAAATCGTCCAGACCAGCATCTCCTCGGATATTCTAAGCTCACCATCTCCCCTTCCTCCTAGGCCCTCTCCTCATCACCCAAACCCCTACAACTATAGAAGAATCTTCACTTATATAGGCCCTAGACTACTAGTCACCAAGAAGTCAAGATATAGACCTGCAACCCATCAACGCAGGCCATGACTCCCCTCTTCATTGTACCTTGGGTTACAGATGCAACACTGACACTATAATCCTCAACACCTCAACAACAGTCATTGGTGGTCTGCCACTCATACCTCATCATACAGTCTCACATGGCATTGAGACTAACAAACCCATCATTTCCATTAGGAAACGGCAACCCGTCACCCCCTTCCTCATCCTAGATATGCTACAACCATCATAGAGAATTGTGACGGCAACTGCCACTTGTTTCTACGATGGTGTATGACAATAAGTACAAGATGAATCTCCCCTCTGACAACTACAAATCTGTCATGGTCCACCCTACAATGGTGTCCTACAAACTCCTCACAACTACATGCCACACCCACTTGGATGCTATGGTGGCAATGAAGTGCAATCACTTTGCTTCTTTATTACAACCCCTGCATATGAAAAATTTCTGCCCACATCCTCTAGCTCCACCACCAACCCTTCAATCCTACCCAGTAACAAGTCTAGTAACCTACATTGGATGAATAAGACATCATTGATCAAACTAGATATTGATCCTACCATATCCAACAAATTGAACCTTCTGCCAACCAAACCTGCCCTAGCCCATCTTAGACACCACGGGAAACTATAATGCTGCATGATCTCTAGTTGGTTTGTGTGTGGCCAACCCTGCATCATGAAACATCAAATCCCAAAAAGAGCATCCTGAGGTTGATAATCCTAATCATCAGAGACACATTGGTCTTAATCGTCTAAGGTTTGATGTCCTTCTTATATTTCATCCTTTGTTTAATTGGCTCATTATGAAGATAACACATATGGTAAAACATAGATCTAAGTAACAAGATTATTATCTAAATGTTAACTAGATATTAGAGGTCCTCATCACTATTAGGAAACAAATTAATGAAGCGAACAGATTCTAATTAGGATTATAGATCGAGTGGTTAGAATTGTGTAACCTAAGAAATTGTCTAGAGAACCTATCATTATAATCATTTCAGGTTTAATTACGTATTCTAACAATATGTACATCGATATGTATGCCTATGATATACTTATCATGTACACCCTAAATATGTATACTGATGTGCATATTTCATATCATCTTTTGGATCATCTTTGGTTGCATATCCATGGTGTTTTAACTCAATTATCACTCTCATTGATGCTAGATTCTATATTTTTAGATATTCTTACTTGTCTTATGGTTTGTATTGTAGGTACTACATTTTGCAATGAAATGATGAGGAATATATCATATTGTCACTTATCCTCAAGTATCTACATGTTTTGGGGTTTGAAACTATGCAAATGCCACTTTTTATGGCATGTAAAACTAACCTACAATTCGTAAGTTATGAGTAGAATACATAGAAACCCTGAACAGTCATTGACACACCGTGTCTTATAAAAGACACCCCATGTCTCAGTCTAGAAATTGAATGCAGAACTCTAGATTTGCAGCAAAATGCCATGTTTTATTAAAGACATGTCGTGTCTTATTAAAGACACGTCGTGTAACCTCCCAGAACTCGATCCAAACTTCAGTTATTACATAAGACATGTCGTGTCTTATAAAAGACATGTTGTGTGACATGCAGATTTCACTCAAACACAAATTTAATTGTCTCACACTTATATATACGACCCCAACTCATCTTGGGACAGTTATGACAGCTTAGGATAGACTTTTTGGAGGACAACTCGACTGGAGGGAGTCCAGGAGAAGTTGGAGGAGACCAAGGGAGATAGGAGGTGGTTACTCGAGAGAGAACCCTCTTCTTCTTCCTTCTTATTCACTATTTGCAGCAAGGATCTTCTTCCTTTTCCATCCATTTAGGAGTGAAGAAGTCTAGAGAAAGTACATCAAGCAAGGATGGAGCTTGACTTCTAGCTGGAGTTCTTCTTCATTCTACTACTTCTCAAGGACATACTAAGTCTTTCTACTCTTTTACTATGTCCTTTAATGTTTTCTTCTACTTGTACATTCTTTCTCTAGCCATGGATGAGTAGAATCTGAATCTTGGACATGAAAGAGTAACTCCCATGTCATAGGTTGTATGAACATTTGAATTTTGTACTAAATCTTAGTTACTTGCATGCTCCAACAGTTGTTTCAGATCTGAAATGCTTGTTTGTGTGATTGGCCACCATACTTGCATGCTTTATGCTTTCTTTCATAATTTGAGAAGATGTATTTCTGAGTATGGAGTTACTCTTTTGGCAGCTTGTCCTTGACTGCAAGAGTGGCTGGGATTAAGTTGAGGATAAAGGTTTGTGATTTGAAATGAAATACATACAAGAGAGTGATGTATGAAGTTAGAATCATCAAGACTTCATCGGGAGGTGAGTGATGACTGCAAACCTCCTTTGCAAGTTAATTAACATGTTTAAATTCGTATTTTAATATAATATATGATGTGATAGTGAAATCCCAAGTCTAAGATCCTCCTAAATATGAATCTTAACCTTTCTTAAGTGATAATTTATTTTTTTGTTTTAAATCTTTAATTTAGTTGTTCTAATCCAATCATCTTGTGTACAACAATCTAGATTTTTGAAAATCATAACTCTTGCACCTAGCTAACCAACGCTCCTTCTGTTCGATCTCGACTACAACTACACTCGTATACTTGTGGGAAATAGCTAGTTGAGTAAAAGATCATTGTTATGATTGAAGCTCGTTAGTGTAGCAAACCAACATATACACATAATTAGTGACATTTCAATTTACAATATAAATTTGCTGAACATGTCTATCTATAAGTGGTCTAAATTGAATGAAACATATGATGAGAAAGGAAACATGTATAAGAAAGTTCCTTATATATATATATATATATATATATATATATATTTATATATATATATATATATATTTATATATATATATATTTATATATTTATATATATATATGACCATATGTGATCCTCCTCCATCAAAGATAAACTATAATAGGTACATAGTTGTATTCATATAAACCATTGGAAAGCAACGACAATATAACAAGTAGTAACTGAGTCTTATATATATAATTGGAGAATATAAACCCTAAATTTCTCGAGTAGGAGTATTTTGGGAAATAGTGTCTCACACAACTCATATTGTTGACCCCAGTTGACCCAATTTAGATATATCATATATGAAAGAGAGAATGAAATTACACTACCTAACTTTTGGAATGCATATTAATACCCACAGCTAATGTAAGTAAAACATAAATTAGTTTATGGAATAAAAATGAAAATTAGAGATATAAGGTTCTAAAATCCTAAATGGGAGATCAATATTGGTATTAAATTTTAATAATTCAAAATGGAAAACTATAATCATGAATAATAGAAATTGGACCTTTGATACCAAGACAACCAATTTCAAAATTGTTCTGATATGTAGTTGACTCATCTTAGAGATACTTTTTGATTTTGCAATCCATCGAGTCCTAGACGATTGATGTACTCGATTCTCTATTTTTTTATTGAGTTGTTTTCCATCTTGAGTTCTATACTCTTGTTTGGTGGGGAACCCTAAATAGTTTTATAAGTGTTTCTTACCTTTAAAGGTCACCACCTCTTAAATCATAATTGTTGGATTTTGTTAATATTAAGATAGCAATTGATTTGATCTACTAGAGTTTTGACTCCCTGGACTTTGGTCCCTTTGGGTTTTGGCCCCTTAGATCAGAGGATCGCTTGAGGTAGGGTACATCCCACTGCCATGTGCACATGTTTTAATGAATTAGTTGTCCCCTAGTCGACTCGTTAAAATAGTAATTATTCCACCAAATAGTCCCCTCCTAGAGATGACTTTATACCTGAATCATATTTTGAACCCATATTTTCTAATAGCTCAATCATTGGATTTGGTACCATCTTTGTTGACCCATATTTTCCCTTCATGGGGTTCATGTGTGATTTCATTCCCTATGAGAATTCATGGACATGTGGTTGATTGAATAGCTTTAAGGGACGTGCATGGGTAGTCCTTTGTTGAAGAGTAGATAGGTCACATGCCTATTTTATTATTTTTTTGTAGCCCTAATGTATAAGCTTCTACAACATGATGTAAAACATGAATGCACACTATATTCATTTATATGTATTGTGATTTAAATCATGTTGGAAAAAAATTGGTCCAAAAGATCTAATCTTTACAACATGGTATCAGAGCACCATAAACGGTCGACACTCATGCATGTCTTATGGAAAATTAGGGTTAAGTAGGAACACCAATGGAGTAGTTAGAACTTAGAAATACAGTTGACAATGAACCCTAGTATAATTGGCCTGATTACTAGGAAGTACCTAGACTACAAGTAGGAAATGCTAAGAGTTTAAGTTGTGATGTACCTTAATCTAAAAATTCATCTAACTCATCTAAATACCTTTTGGAATCCCCTAGGAATAGATTTACTTGGAGCTATTATTGAGGAAAAAGTGTTAATGAACCCCTTAGAACATCAAAATCACCACTATAAGTAAACAAAATGGTAGAATGTCCTACATTATCTCCTTAGTTTGGGACATCCACAAATAATTGCATGTATAGAAAATAGAATGAATAAATAACATAAGTCCTAAAATCCTTTGAATTCATGTATATATTGTCACATATGATAAAATTCCATTTTGAATATTGAAGAAAAACTGTGAACATGATGAGACTTGGACAAAATAATATACTAATCAAATAATGGAAAATAAATACCACCATATAAATGGAAGAACTGAGGTGTTAAGACGGGATCTTTAGTGAAGGTTCTAGCATAATTACTCAAGATTCACTTATATGGTGGTGGGGTTTTGCTTACTTCACATACCGACCTGGCCAATGTGATTTCTATTTCTTAGAAAACTCTAATCTTGAATAAAGTTAGTAACCAATTGAAAAAATGATTAGTAAGTATAATCACCTTCAATAATGAGAAAATAAGTTATATGTGTTACGACTTGGAGGAAGTTCCTCACTCAAATAAAAATATTTCAATAGGATAAGATGTAATTGATCATATGTTAAATTATGGTAAATAACTTGAATTCAATTTCTTTGAACTTGTAATTTTCATAAGAAAACTTTAGAGAGTTAATATGACCTAGATAACACATTGAAATAAATCCCTATCCAACAAAAAGAAGTGGAAAAAAGAGGTATATCTTAATTCTTGACACCATAAAAAATCACATAAAAGTATTTGACAACATTGAATTAAAAAAATATTGGTCAACTACGATAAAGAATACTTTCTTTAATCATTATCTATGATCTTGGATAATATAATTATAAAAAATGTCATAAATATAATATTATATTAAAAAATAAATAGAAGGTCAAAGAAAAAATGAATACATTTGATGGATTAAATTGTGATTAGTAATTCTAAAAAATGATGATGATGTGATGTTACAAAACTTGTGAACTACTCATCCTTAAGTGCTTAACAAATTCTATAATATGCAAGCTTGAGACGAAGGATTTGAAGACAAACCACTCTGGTATCTCAAAGAAAGTAGTAAGGGAATTAATTGATCACCTCCATATGGACTTATGCTAATGGAAGGAGAACTACAATTGTGTGTTTCACTAAGATGATATCTAAGGAAACAAAAAAGTATGTTCAAGAGTTTATAGGTTAGTCCATGATAGAATAAGATTGTTATGAAAAATAGGATTTGTGGGATAAAATCTCTATGAAGGGTGGAAGAGTTGTAACATACTATATTTTTGAGTACTAAACTTATATTAAACTATAATTCATCATTTTTCCCTAAAATTGATTTCCTTTACAAAGGATCCTTTATTCTGATTCTCGGTAAGTCATCTTGATAAATTCACATATCTTTTGATGCTAATTAGTCTCAATTGAATTTTCATATCCAAATGAATTCATGCCCATCATTTGATCCAATATTTGCAAATGAATTCTTTGAATTATTTTCCTTAGTCATTGACACCATCTATTACAATTTGACAACCTTGTGTCAAATATTGTGAGTAGGCATTCCATTTGAAATATAATTCTTGTCTGAACTAATGGCTTTAGAATTAAATGAAAATATAATAAATCTAATTATTAAGAGAGATACAATAGATGTTTTACCAGGCTAAAGTTGAGCCATAAATTGGAAAATATCATTTTTAGAAATAAGTATACTAGGATATAAATGCATGCTCAAAATTTTATGGCAATGTGACACACTTTAGGAGATATAAAACTAAGAATTTTATGTCGTGGGCTATTTTCTTATAATCAATATCTACAATTATGGTATTAACTGGATGTGTCTTCTTCACGTAACAACCCCATCACCAAAAATTTTGGAACATCATCATGTGGTTTCAAAAACTGTCATGACCAACCTCTCCTCACCTCATTTCCTGCCCTTCCTCCTTGGCCCTCTTCTCATCACCCAAACCCCTGCAACAACAACTCCTCTCCTGCCTATATAAGGCAACATATAGAACCCTAAGACACCACACAATGCTTCTCCTCTTCCAAATTCTCTTCAGCCTTCCCCAAACTCCCTGACCTATTCAACTTTCTTCGTCGGTGACGACAAGCTCATTGTGGAATCATGCACTGCCTTCCCCCGAATTGATGATCGGGTAAGCATTGCCCACCCCCGTTATTCATCTCCCTAGTCTTGCTTTGCCTCACGACGCCCCCGATCATCGTACCCTATAGGGACGACGACTGACCTCACTGTCATTTTGCTGTCTTGGCTCCTATATGCACCTCCTCCCTCGCCAATACCTTCGTTCCATTCACCTTGCATCTGTGAATGATTTTCGATCCTTTGCTTCTCATGAGTCGACTTCAATAATGGTTTTAATCCTGGTTTCACTTCCCCTGTTTCCCAACTTTCTTGGCTTGTTTTTCTATTTATGAGGTCTTCGCCCTATGGAGATGGAACCTCCATCTTCACGGGACCATGGAGAGTTCATTTGCATATCTTGTTTGCTGAATGGTTTCCTAGTGTTGCGAAGCAAGACTTGAGTCGAAGCTCCAGTGGGTCGCTCACACCATGACCACGGCTGCAAGAAGCCTGGTGGTGTTTTGACTGAATAGTCCATACCCCTTAAATTGATCTAATTAATGGAGCATGGGTAATAAGGTCATTCGTACTTTGGTTTTGTTTTCTCACATTGATTATTTGATATGCATAATTGACCTTGTTGACCTTAATACTTCAATTGATTTCACTACCCGAGAATGGGCAATATAGTCTTTTAGCCTCTCACTCAAGTCACGTTTGACCAAGACCACATGAGCGGACCAATGACTGGGCCACACCTAATTGCCCAAGTCAGCATGGGTCCGGCCACTGTGGCAATTGGTTTCAAATTTTATGCCTATGTGGCATTTCTTTAAATTCTGATTGGCTAGTCTTGTTTAATTCATATTAATTTGAATCTTGGTTAGAAAAATACAAATAAATACTCGTTGGAAAGCTTATTTCATGTAGAACCTTATTTTATGGTTTTTGAGTTCCGTTTCCCATTTAGTTTTCTAAGTTTATCATGAATACACTTTTTATTATATAAAATGTTCTAAAATATGTAATTAATTCATTTTAACTCCAAATTGGGAAATAAAACATGTTTTCTTAACCCAATCCTTTTTAAAGATTGGGCCAAACTTGATTGGTGTTGAGCTAACCATAGACACCTTCACCTATATAAACCCTAGACTACCATAGCCACCTTCACCTATACCGGTCACCAAGAATGCAACATATAGACCTACAAATCCACAACTCAAACCTTGAGCCCCCTCTTCATCATGCCTCGGAATAGAGACACAACACCACCATAGTGATTGTTAACCTCCAATTTTGTGGATGTTTAATGCCTTAATTTAACCATTTTTCACACTCATTTATACATAAATGCTTTGATTTTCTGTTACTTTACACATAAAATACATGTTTATCTTGAAGGTAACTACTGGACTCTACGCTAATAACTCAAGAGAAGGAGTAGCTTAACAAGGAGAAGGATGCCAATCAGTTCCCACAACTGATGAAAACCACGTAGAAACTAAGGAGCAGCCATCAACCCACAACCGATGGTTGCAAGATGAAAAAACACTTTATAAACTAATGGATTGCTTCTTATGTCTAGCCTATTGAGCCATCGAGTGATAACAGTCGATGTTGCCCCTTTGACAATCATCGACTTGTGAGACTATCGAGCGCCAATACTCAATGGTAACCCCCGGACCCGACATTCATGCCTTGACGACCATCAAATGGTGACACCAAATGGCCATGTTGGGCAAAGACTCTCTCGACCTCCCCATCAACCTACCAGACATTGGACATCGGTTCTCTATTGCAACTAATACCACTGACTCCCGTCATCTAATAGCTCAAATAGAATGGCATCTGATGGACTCCTAGAAGTGATTGGAAGACCGATGCTACTGAAGGACCTAGAGCCTAGTGTTACAACTCGATGACCTAGTTGAACAGTCACCTCCAATGCGTTAGACATGCCCCTCGGGGCACATGCCTGATATTTGTGGTGCAAGAAAAAGAACAAGTAAGTGAAGCTATAAATAGGATGCCAAGGGAAAAATTGTAGGGGGTGGAATATAATAAGAAGCCAATGTGTTGCCAGAGACCACTCTCACCATCGACCCTGAGTTGGACCATCGATTGAAGGATGAGAGTCTGGCTACCTCGGATTGAGCCAGTTCCACACCACTTCTCCTTGCTTATGGTCTCCTTCATGAACCGAGGACAACGAGTAGGATTGGAGCCCCATCTATTTGACCGTTTCAATTATTGTTGGTGTACCTCCCCTCTCCCTTCCTCTGGATCCGTTCCCTTGTTCTCATTTCATCCATTTTGTCTCAACAATACCTTATGTTTTTTTTGTTTGTGAATACACACGGCTTCTCAACAACATGATTGGATAAACTTATAGCTTGGGTTTGGAGTAGCCACTAAGGTACTCCCAGCATGTATATACTTGCACCATTTAAATTTATATACTCTAACCAAAGATTATCTCCATACTCTTGGTCCTAGTGCTTCACTTGTATGATTAGCTACCATCTTGTGATGTTTGATTGTTAGTGCCTCGAAAAAGTAGTACTTTCCTTATCTAAGTGTTATGAAGTTGCATGAATGCATGCAAATGTTGTAATGCCTAAGCTTATGATCATATGGTTATTTTTGTGATTGTTTGTTTGCCATTGAACCTCTATGAATCATGGGAAAGATTCTAAGAATACCTGAGGTATTGTCCTCACCAAAACTATGACAAAGGATTTCTGGTGACCGTATTTTATAATGGCCTAACATCTACAGAAAGAACCTTATTGAATGTTGCACCAAGAAGTGACTTCCTTGGATAAAATTCAAAGATGATCAAAAAAATCATTGATAAAATGGAAAATCTACAACTTCCAAAATCCCTACTACCGAATCTAAAGCCCTAGAGGCTATAATGGCTCAGATAAAAAAAACTTCTCTAGACGTTAAACAATTGAAGCAAAGTGAAAGAAAAGGGAAGGGTAAGGCTGAGAAAGTCATGAAATGTGTCACTTGTGGAGAAGGGGGTCATGTCATTGACAACTATATCTACATTCAACCAAAAGACATTGAAAATGTCTTTTACATTAACTTCAATAGGCCATACCACCCTAGTTTCAACTATGGAAACAAAGATGCTACTGAGAATGCCCACTAATTCAACAATCCGTATAAAGGACCACCTGGATTATGAAGAGGTAGGGACAAACTGCGTTCACCTGTACTATGAATTACCAATAAAATATGAACAATTATCAAGGTCAAGGATAAAACCAAAATTAGAGCATAAACTCAAATAAGTCGAACCAGGATTAGAGTCAGAAGAAAAGTAACAAACAAACTGAGATGGTGTATGAGCATTTCAAAATTGCAAAAAGACAAGCCATAGTAAATGAACAATTGACACAAGTTCTATCACCAATACATGTGTCTTAATATTGATGTAGAATCAGATGGCTGACATGCATACACACCAAAAACATATCAGTCAACAACTGGCGTAGTTGTCAGAATTCATCAAAAATCCACAATGAAAGATTCCATCTGATATCGAAACTGCAAAAATGGCCATCCATCATTCTCGAAAAGTCTTGGAGGATCCAAACAAAAAGACTAACCAAGAAGGTAACTCCAATGCTGAATCACAACCTGAATCAGAGATAGTATAGGATGTGTCTGAAATGGAAGAGGTTAATGAGAAAGATAAAGACAAAAAGAAAGGTAAGAGAAGGAATATTTCCAAGGAAAAGAAATATGGCCCCACTAAGGAAACATTTACAAATAGGGACCAATACTCTCCAAGGTTTCCTTTTCCTTATAATTTGATCAATGCCCACTTGAAGAAAAGATATGAAAAATTAATGAAAATTGTAAAGAAATTGCATCTTGATGTACCATTCTTGGACGCTATTGATGAAATGCCAACTTACACCAAGTTATTTAAGGATCTGATTATGAAAATAAGGTGGGGAGACCACATATAAATAGTGAGGATAACTAAGATGTCCACCACCTATGTTCAAGCCAAGATGGAAAGGAAAAATAAAGACCGATCAGCATTCACAATTTCATTCAATGTCAGAGATAATGAGGTAAGTCAGGGACCCACAGACCTGGGAGAAAGTATCATCGTCATGCCCTTGACTCTCACGTAGAGGCTTGGATGAACAAATATGGTAAAGACCAAGAGGAGGATTCAACTGGCTGACCATACTTTTAGAAAGCATGTAGGGATCGTGGAGGATGTCCCTATCAATGTGGGGTGATTTTTTATTCCATGTGACATTGGCATAATTGATATAGTGGAAGTCCTGATGTGCCCAATGATCTTTGGGAGACCATACCTATCCATGGGAAGAGTAGTAATTGACTTTGAGGTTGGGACTATTACTATCTGAGTAGGAAACAATCACATAGACTTTAATGTCTATGACCGTAAGAGATGTTCTTCTCTTTTCGAAACAACTGATTTTATGGACAGTTACTATCAGTTCAGTGAAAAAGTTAAAGAGGAGAATGTTATGGTTGATCCTTTCATGAGATTATTAAACAACTTGTACCTCAGTGTTGAGGACCCAGAAGTTGTCGAGATCCTAGACTATTTGAATGAATTTGAACAAGAATGCAGTGATGAGGATGAAGAAGCCACTGAAACTACAAAATATGCATCGCTAGAACAAACACAGGAAGAGAAGGAGGCACCAAACCCAAAACTGGAAATAAAATAACTACATGAAGGAGTGGAGTATGATTTCTTGCATGATGAAGATAGTATTACAGTCATCATAAACTTTTCCTTGATTGTCAAGAAAAAAGAGAAGTTGTTGAGCAAACTAAAGATACGAAGGAAAGACATAGGGTACTTGATGGAAGACATCAAGGATTTAAGCCTAGCAGTTTGTATGCATAGAATAAACCTGGAAGAAATTGCAAAACCTCTGGCCTAACCTTAAAGAAAACTGAATCAAATGTTGAGGGAAGTAGTCAAGAAGGTGGTAATAAAACTATGAGATGCAACGATAATATACCCGATCAAAGATAGTAATTGGGTAAGTCTGATACATGTAGTACCGAAGAAGGGAGGAATGACTATTGTAAGGAGATGCTAGCAATAGTATTCTCCATTGAAAAATTTAGATCCTATTTGATAAGAACAAAGGTCAAGGTGTACACCGATCATGGTGCAACCAAAAACTTGATGAAGAAGAAGGGCACCAATCCTAGACCTTTAAGGTGGGCTTTTATTTTGCAAGAATTTGACCATGAGATCAAAGACAAGAAGGGAGTAGAAAATGTGGTTTTTGAGCACTTGTTAAGGATCATATTCACTAAAAAGGACTCATTGTCAATTAATAACAATTATTCTTATGAAGCCCTATTGATGGAAAAGTCTATTGAGCCCAAACTACCCTGGTTTGCCGATATTTGGAACTACTTAGTTTGGCAAAAATTGCCACCTGATATCACTTACAACCAAAAGAAAAAGTTGTTTTCATACTTGAAAAATTATTATTGGGATGACCCACTCCTATTTAAGAAATGTGTAGAATTCTATATAGAAGATGTATTCCAGAAGAAGAAGTCCTTAAGATCCTTCATGAATGCCATTCTTTGCTATATGGAGGACATCATGGTGGAGATAGGACAACAATAAAAGTCTTGCAATCGAGGTTCTTGTGGTCAACTCTATTCAAGGATGATCATGCATACGCTAAGGTGTGTAATGAATGTTCAAAAGATAAGGAATATTTCCAGGCAGAGTTAGATCCCTATGTCAGATTGAATACAATTAGAGATCTCTGATGTATGGGGGATTAATTATATGGGACTTTCCTATCTTCCAGGGGCTTCCAATACATCCTTATCATTGTTGATTATGTCTTAAAATGGGTGGTGGCAGTGGTGACCCCCACATGTGACTCCAAGACAGTTATCATATTATTTGAGAAGACTATCTTCCCTATATTTTGTGTTCTACACACATTCATCAGTGACGAGGGATCGCACTTTAGGGAATGATAGTTTGGAGCACTATTAAGGAAGTATGGGGTTTGTTCAAGGTAGAAACAACTTATCATCCACAAACAACCAGACAAGTTGAGGTATTGAATCGACAAATCAAACAAATTTTAGAGAAAATAGTCAATAGGACATGGAAGCATAGTTCAATGAAACTTGATGATACTTTGTGGTCTTACCGCACCACTTATAGGACTTAGATAGGTTCTACTCCCTATCAGATAATTTATGGAAAGTATTGCCACTTGCCAGTGGAATTAGAGCACAAAGCCTTTTAGATAGTCAAATTCTTGACCATGAACCAAACCCTAGTAGGGAAGAAAAGGTTTCTACAACTCCAAGAGTTAGAGGAACTCAGGCCAAATGCCTATGAAAATGCTAGAATCGACAAACAAAGACCTAAGGTGTTTCATTATGCACATATAGAGAGAAAGGATGTGTCAGAAGGAGAAAGGTTGTTTTGTTTAATTCTAGCCTCAAATTATTTCCTTACAAGCCCAGATCAAGATGATCTGGTCATTTGAAAATACATAGAATATATCCATCGGGGACGATGGAAATATGTAGTGAAAAGACTGGGACGTTCAAGGTAAATGGCCACAGAGTGAAGAGGTACTATGAGGACAAAGCATTTACCTGAAGATCAGAACTCCAACTGGAAGAACCTCCACCAACACCACCAAAAGAAATTTGAAAGTGACAGATGATAGAAAGTCAAGATAAGGACTATAAATTAGCAATTCTGGGGAGGCAACCAAGCATTTCCTAAATATCTCCACTAATCTTTAGTTTTCTTATATTTACATTTTTTAGAATTTACTAATTTTGTTTCAACTTTCCTAATAGCTTTTAGTAATTTACTTTGTTTTGTTGTTTCTAGTGTATACAAAATAAAATTAGTTCAAAACTTAGTTTGTGTCATTCATGCAGAGAATTCATTGGTAAACATAGATCCCTCAACTCAATAGTAGAAGTAATTCCCTGACAAGACCATTGAATGACACAACCCATCAAAATCAAGAGAACACTACCCAACCATCACTTTCTAGGTTGGGAATTGAAACAATCGAAGGGGACTAAAAGCTAGTAAAGCCATCAAGTATTGCACATAGTGAGACCATCAAGGTGATAGATGTCTAGGACAACCATCATATTTTGACAAATGATCAAATCCTACCAGCATCAAGTTTTGGCATCAAGAGAGCCATCGGGTGGGAGCACCTTGGAATACCATCAGATCATGACTGAGGCACCTCGTTGACAAGCCATTAGATGTGAACCATCAATGGTCTCATAGACAAACCATTGGATCTCACAACTTCACCATCTGGAGGCGACACCCAGTGGGCACCCTATTGCCATTTTTCTGGGACCTATATAAAAGGCCTCGAACAGATTGGTGGACTCGAAATTTGCAAACCCTAGCCACACCAAACATGAGAGCTAAGGCAACCAAATTCACCCTACTAGAGACCATCAGAAGGTGTCATCCCTGACCTCCATCCATCTGTCCGAGCCACAGATGATCATCAAGCCACACTGTCACTCATTGTTTCGACACCGCCATTCACTATTTTAGACCTAACAGCCAAGACAGAAGCCTTGCAATCCCAAACAATAGAGGTGATCAAAAGGAGGAGCTTGAAAATCATCATCAATGATAGAGATACTTAAATATCTATAAAGAAAAAAATGGAAGGCAATCAGGACAGGAACCAAGAAATTCAAGAGTCTAAATACACCCAAAAACTTAAAGCATTAATGACTCTGGAGGAGATGGAGAGGATTGAGAAACTAAAGGATGTAGGAGTGACCTACATGAAAATACATGGGGAAGCTACCAAGGAAAGAATTAGGGCAGGTTTAGAAGTGAATAGGCTTAAGAGGCTAGTTGAGCTAGCCAATCCTTGAGGAGTCAACAAGTGATGAAGAACAAATAGGGACCAATGTCTTTGACTATACACCTTTTGAGGAGGTTCAAAGCCTGAGGAAAATAGTTGCACCCAATCTTGATCAAAAGAGGCCTCAGAAAGTAGCCAAGACATTTGCAAAGGGCACAACTACAGGAGTAGCAATACCTAACAAACAATGATTGCCAACACTGTCCCACAAACATCACTAGTGGTCTATAAAAACAACCTGATAATCATTTTTGGACCAATGACAAGGAACATAGAAAAACTTAAGGTGACATGTTCCAGAAGAATAATTTCAAGGCCACCAGGTTTGTTGATGTGCATACTATGCAGAAACTAGTGATATATGATATGATGAAGCATAACTTGGAACAATCATGAATCTACAAAAATCTATTTCAACAGGAAGACTTCTTATGATGAACTCCCTTAATAATTTATGTCCTCTCTAAAGAAGCTTCTATTGACAAAAAAGAAATGACAGAGTGCGGGGGAGATCATAAGGTACAGGTATGCATCATCAAGGAAGAATATATCTTGATTGAAAGATGGCTCAAATCAATCTTTACAGACTCTAACGAGCAAGAAGAATGGGGAAACAAAGCACAGGGAGACAAGTAAGCACAAGACTTTCTGATATAAAAACTTGGGAGAAGTTATTAGGAGACTACGGGTACAATTTTGGTCAGTCAAAAGTTTCCATGATGACTTTGGCTTTACGAGAGTAGTGCACAAGATCTTGACCAATGCCCTGACCTTCAGAGCAGACACTAGCAATGTAACCAGATTGGATCTTCATATACTTTAGAGCATAATGGAAGGAAAGGCTACCAACATAGGAAAGATTTACATAGACAAGCTAGTGGTGGCAGTGGGGCCAGAGGGCCCTCATGATTTATGTATGGGAGGTCTCATCACCTACATTGCACATCGGTTTGGGTACCCTAGAGATTTGAGATTTCTCCTTAGGGCCATGGGAGATGTACTGATTGATGCCAAATATCTAACTACTACCAACATCCTGATGTGGTCAACGTAGGCACAAAAGTACTACTACAGATTTTGTAGAACTGAACACTATCTGCCTCTCATCAACCTAAGCAAATACGATGGAAACAAGCACATATTGAAATAAGAAGACATTATAAGAATGATATCTATACAGACTATGGGCACGAGTAGATCAACTAAGCATCAAGGAAAGCAACAAAATGAGGTTTTTACAAAGCAAACCACAAGAAAGTGACTGAAACAAAAAGTCTCTAGAGCTGATGTTAGATGAACCCATCACAGAGGGGAACTCCCTATCTTGTTTGAAGAAGAAATTGAACAACTGGCATCTGAACTTGACAAAACAAATCTGGATCACATGTTTGACGATGCACCTCCCAAACAAGTAAAGCCAATTTTTCTCGATTGACCTACAATCCCTTTCTGCAAAGATGGTTTAAACCCAGCGGCACCAACACCTCTTCCATGTAAAATGGCTGGTATGGACATGAATATATGTCAGCAATGATGCTACATGACATCCATATCCTAGCTAACATTCTAGATGATGAGAAACCTAAACGAGACGCAATCTACAACAATAATCAATACTCCCTAATAAGGAAAGATCTATGTTCACCGTTTAAGCAGAAAGAAAATATAAGCATAATCTTCTTCAAAATAACATGCAGAATCACTATAGAGGAATTTATATACAGAGACAAAACTGGGCCATTTTTCAATGCAACTTCAAACCTGGAAGCCCAACTGTATAAGGAAAGAAGCAACATGACTTTACTCAAGAACTTTAGGATACACTAGAAAGAACTAAAGCCTTAAAAGATCATAATTCTACCATTCAAGGCTTGCAATCACTGGCTCCTAACCATGGTTGACATTTTAGAAAGAAAAGTTATCACTTATAACTTCAGTGAAAAAGACCTTCCTTGTGGAAGAATAATTTTTGAAAAAACTAGAGCATAGGATGATTCAGGAAGTCCCAACTTTTCTGAAGAAATTAATACAATGAGTCAGTAGATGGTATCATACGAATTGGAAAGATATCTACATTGACTGCACCATGCCCCAACAAAAGAACAACTCAGGGGATAGTGCATTCGTAGCACTATAGATGATAGATTCCATCAATATGGGAGTCTCTCTCAAGCAAATGGTTAAAGAGTACTTCCATGCTTTAAGTAAAAAACATGTCATGGAATTAATACATTATAGAAAATTCTTATATGATGCATATATGGAAGACAAACCAAGGAGGATGTACTCACTGATCCCTTACCTATAAAAAACCCATGGAGAGAACCTAAAGAAACTTAAAGAAGCATTAGAAACCTTAGCGCCAAAATAATGCACATCTAGTCTAGTTGTCCCACCCTCTCCCCCTACCACAAGAGTCACAATAACTTTCCCTACCACCTCCCCCACCATCACCCTCACTATATTCACCTTGACTGTCGTCACCACACATCCTCGATCAGATACTACTAAAAGCATTCCTTCACCAGAACAACACATGATAACTCATGAAATAGAAGTTGAAGCCGCCAAAGATGAAAAAAGGCGGAAATCAATGATAAAGAAGTTGCACCCATTGTTTAACTAACAAATGAGCTTGAACCAACAGACATAATCATGCATACTTTAGAAAAAATTGACCAACTGGAATGTTATGGGATATCAGTTGAAGAAGTCACCTTCCTCTTGAACAAAATGCGGTCATGAGAGGATGACTTTGTAATAATTTTCAAACGAGAGAACATTCAAATACTACTACCAGACCATCACGACATCTTAACAACTAGAGGCTACATGACTGCAAAAGTCATGGCAACTTGTCAGTTACTTATGGCTGATGACCTTCTTGATATATACATGGCATTTTATGAAATTGTTGAGGACATTATCCTGAAGAAAGAGTCTAGCGAGATGCAACACTTTATTGATCACTTACAGTACAACGTCCCTATATTGATGTTGGTGGCTATTTTGCATGATGGCCATTGGGCATTACTATAAATGGACATAGTGAACACAACAACAATTTTCTACAATAGATCAGGCACCATGTTCAGCTTGAAACACACAATGTATCACAAAATAGTTAACAACATCATTGAGAAAAAAGCTGCCCAAGTAGCCACCAAGATTGTGGTGCTAATATGAATGTATGTCCATGTCATATCTGAAGATCTAAAGTTTGAGAAATCATAGTTTTGCCACATGAGTCCACAACAAGAGCCTCTACCAAATGATTGTGGTTTCTATGTTCTCTTTTGCATACAATTGCTAGCCACATAAGATCAGAAGGTGGAACATTACCGGGATGACTATTGCCACCATCTCTGAGGACAATACATGTTGAAGATAAGATCATCTCAATGGGTGTTATTGTAGGACAATCCAAAAAATTAGCTTGGTCTAGATTATCCTAATTCTCTAACACCCTGGGAATAGGGTGAATGATGAGTTTTTTTTTTTTTGGGGGGGGGGTCTGAATAGGAAAACATGGTATGTTTCCACACTTAATTGTATTTAAATTTCCCCTTCACAACCCTTTTACTGGATCTTGGAGAAAACTTTACCAATTTTTTTTGTATATTTTGTAAAATTTTGAAAAGCACATGGCTAGTCTTATCTAAAAATTTCTTTCACATGTACATAGTCTCACCTTTCCTAGAAGGATAATTTTGACGCATAAGAAGTTTAATGAGGAAAATTTTGGAATCCAATTTTCCTGGATATAGTCATAAATCTCATTCTTAGGCTTACTTGTCTTCAGTATGACCTTAATATAATTATTTCAATAATTTCAAATTTGGGCTATTTAATCCATCCAAAAATTCAAATGTGATGATGTCTTAATGTCAGCCTTACCTCAAGATAATGTAGAATGCACAAGGATGCCTCCTCCCCAAGATGAACCCTCAAAGTAAGGAGGACTCGGTCTAATATGCTCTTGATTGACCACCCTACTCTCAAGTACAGGTAGGAAAGCACATAACCCTATAAAGGAGGAAACATCTACCCCTTCTAGTGTGAAAATCCCTGCTTCGGATCAAAAGAGGCTTAGCGTCCCAAAAATTCCTTTAAATCCTATCATCCCCAAGCATGTGAGCAAGAATAAAAGCTTAGTGCAAAAAATCATGAGAGTGGTCCCAAGTAAGATGTCAATAGTCTTCACTTAGCTGGTGTATTGGGGTACTCATGAATGCAAATATGTCATGCCCGATATTGGAGTCTGGAAGCAAGCTTTTACACACCTTCCTTTCCAGGGGAACCTCACACAACCACCTAGCATTCCATGAAGACGCAATCAGGTAATGTTGTCACTAAAACTGTAAACGTGGTTGAGGGAACCTAAGAAGGGAAAGACACACTGTAGCCTTAACCCACCCTTGGTAATAGCTAGGATACCCAAAAACAATAAAAGATGGGTATGAAATCTACCTGAGTCAGAACCTTGTACAGGTACGTCCTAGAAAAGAGCATCATTGTATCAAGATAAGGAAATCCTTCCTCAAATAGAAGGTAGTAGTATACCATACAAGTAGCACAAGTCTAGAACTAATAGGGAGAGTCTTGGGATTGACAACATTTAGTCATGAAACCTATGTCTCGACATAAGGCTAATGCAATGGCTTCACACTCAAGAAACAATAACTCGATAATCCCTTTAAAGTTGTTCGATGATTTAATTCTATTTTTTAGCATGAGGACATGCTAGACTCTAAGTGTGTGGGGGTGGGGTTGATAAACACTAGTTTTGTGGATGTTCAATGCCTTAGTTTACCCCTTTATCACCCTCATTTATACATATTTGCTTTGAATTTATGTTACTTTACACATAAAACTCACTTATGTTTGTCTTAAAGGTAACTACCTAACCCTATGCAAACAACTCAAGAGAAGGAGTATCTTAACAAGGAGAAGGATGGTTCCCACAACCAATGAAAACCATTGAGAAACTCAGCAGTAGCCACCAAACTAGCCATCGACCCATAAGTGATGGCTGCAAATTGAGGAAACACTTTATTACCTAACATATTACTTCTGATGGTCATCCTATCGAGCTTAGTTGATGCTGCCCCTCTAACCAACATCCACTTGTGAGACCATTGAGTGCCAACACCCATTGGTTTCTCCCTGGACCCGACACTCATGCCTTTACGACCATCAAAGGGTGACGCTTGATGGCCATGTTGGGAGAGCACTCTCCCGAACTCTCCATCAACCTATTAGATGTTGGTCATCGGTTCGCTATTGGTACTGATACCACCGACTTCATAATCTAATAGCTTAGCTCGCATGGAAGCTGATAGCCGCCTAGAACCAATGGTAATAGAGACAGTACCGAAGAACCTAGAGACCAACATCACGGCCTGATGGACTAACAGAACGGTCACTTCCAAATCTATAAAGATGCACCTCAAGGAGCATGCCTGATACTTGCAGTGCAAGAAAAAGAGCAAGCAGGTGAAGCTATAAATAGGATGCCAAGGGCACAGTTATAGGGGCGCATAATAAAGGAAGATGTAGAAGTATTGTTAGAGACCACATTTTCTATCTACCCTAAGCTGGACCATCGATTAAAGGATGAGAGTCTGACTTCCTTGGATTGATCTAGTTCTCCACCAATTCTCCTTACTTAAGGTCTCCTTTGATAAATGGAGGATGATGAGTAGGAGTGGAGCCCCACATACAATACCCTAGATCTAGGATTAGAGCACAAGATCATCCACTTTGACCATTTCTGATCATTGTTGGTGTACATCTCGTCTCCTTTCCTCTGGATCTGTTCCCCTGCTCTCATTTTGTCCATTTTGTCTCAACAACACCTCATGTTTTCCCTTGTTTGTAAACACACATGGATTCACATAAACATGTGTGGCTAAACTTATAGCTTGGGTTGGGAGTATCCATTAAGGTACTCCCAACATGTATATACTTGCATCCATTTAAATATATATACTCTTAGGAAAGATTATCTCCATACTCTTAGTCTTAATGATTCGCTTGCATGATTAGCTACCATCTTGTGATGTTTGATTATTAGTGCCTTGAAAGAGTAGTACTAGCCTTATCTAAGAGTTATAGAGTTGCATGAATACATGAGAATGTTGGAATGCTTAAGCTTATGACCATATGGTCATTTTTGTGATTGATTATTTGCCATCTCAAGAGAGAGAGAACCATATAATCTAGATCTATACTAATCTGTAGAGATCATGGAATAGACATATAAGATGATTGCTTGTAATCTTGATAAGGGTATACAATGGGTGTGAGTATTGAGTGTTGGTGAGAGGCCTTAGATAGTTAAACCCAATCCAAGTTCCTATTCATACTTGTTATATCACCCTTTGCTTAATCTTGTTTACTTGTTTGTTTTATTACTTTGTTTTACTTCTTTTTCTCTATTTGTTGGTTAGAGTAATCACGTTCCTTAAGAAAACCAAACTTAATCTAACCCTTTTTATGGTGTAACAGAGCCAAGGTTCTACGTTTATAGCCCTTATCATTCCTTGTCCCTGTGGATCGACCCCAATTTACTATATTGGACCCCATATAGTAGTTGAGGGGGCTTGAGTGTCAGGTTTCAATTTTAAGAGTTTAAATACTCTAGATCCACTCTTTTTTTGGGTTTGTGATTTAGGCCAGTTAGTGATCCTCAATGCCTCATAAACATTCAGTGGTGGTCTGCCACTCAGACCTCCTCTTACCTTCTCACATGGCATTTAGATTGATGAACCCATCCTTTTCATCAAGGATTGACAACCCAACACCCTCTTCCTCCTCCAAGATCTGCTACAACCATCCCAGAGCACTATGACTGCAACCAACACCTACTACAATGATGGTGGATGAGGATCAGTACCAAACAAATATCCCCTCTAATAACCATGGATCTATAATGGTCCACCATGTGATGGCGTCATGCAAACTCCTCGCAGTCGCATGTCAATCCACCTAGACACCATGTTGCAAATCAAGAGCAATCACCTTGCCTCTCTGTTGCTACCCTAGCATATGTCATCTTTCTATCCATGGCCTCTAGCACCACCGCCAACCCTTCAAGCCTCCCTAGAAACAAGCCAGTAACCTAAATTGGATGAAGAAGACCTATGTGATCAAAGAAGATCTTAATCCTACGATCTGCAATAGATTGAACCTTCCGAATTTTACCCTTCTACCAGCCAGACCCACCATAAGCCATCTTTGACACCATGAGAAACTACAATGCTCCTTGAACTCCAGTTCTTTTGTGTGTGGCCAATCCTACATCAATGAACATTGAAACCCAAAAAGAGCATCTTGGGTTCGATAATCATGATCATCAGAGCCACATTGGCCCTAATTATCCAAGGTTTTCTTCCCTTCTAGTATTTCAACCTTTGTTTAGTTGTCTCATGATGAAGACAACACAAATGATAAAATATAGATTTAAGTAACAAGATAAGTAACTAAATTCTAACTAAATATTAGAGATCTACAATTACTATTAGGAATCAAATTGATGAAGCTAACAGATTCTTATTAGGATTATAGATCAAGAGAGTTAGAAATGTGTAACCTAAGAAATTGTCGATAGAACCTATCCACTTAGTCATATCAGGTTTGTTGATGGATCCTAACAGTATGTACATAGATTTGTATGCCTATGATATAATTATCATGTACACCCTAAATATGTATACACACATAATTTGTGATATTTAAATTTACAATGTGAATCTACTGAACATGTATATTTATAAGAGATCCAAATTGAGTGAAACACACCATGTGAAAGGAAACATGTATAAGAAAGTTCCTTATATAAATATATATATATATGGATGATTTTATATGATCCTCCTCCATCAAATAAAAACTACACTAGGTCCTTATTTGTATTCATATAGACAATTGGAAACCAACAATAGTATAATTAGTAGTAATTTTGTCATATATTGATAATTGGAGGAATATAAACCCTAAATTTCTTGAGTAGGATTATTTTGGGAAATATTATCTCATGCATCTCATATCTTTGACCCTAGTTGAACCAATTTAGATGTATCATATAAGAAAGAGAGAATTACATTAGAATACCTAACTTTTGGAATGGATAGTAATACCCACACCTATATATAAGAAAAACATAAATTAACTTATGGAATAAAAATGAATCTTAGAAATAAAATTATCTAAAGCCCTAAATGGGAGATCAAATATAGGTATTACATATTAATAAATCGAAATGGAAAACTCTAATCATGAATAATAGAAGTTGGACCATTTATTCCAAGACAATCAGTAACAATATTGTTCAGATATGTAGTTAACTGTTCTTGGATCCACTTTGTGATTATGCAATTCTTGGAGTCCTGGATAATTATTGTACTATATTCTCTATTTTCTTATTGAGTTATTTTCCCTCTTGAGCTCTATACTCTTGTTTGGTGGTTAACCCTAAACAATTTTTATAAGCCTTTCCTGCCTTTGAAGGTCACCACCTCTTAAATCATAATTGTTGGATTTTGTTAAATATTAAGATAGAATTTGATTATATGTAATGGAGTATTGACTGCCTAGACATTGTTCCCTTTAGTCTTTGGACACTTAAAGATTTTACTCACTTAGGGTAGGGTATGTCCCTCGATCATGTGCATAAGTTGTAATGGATTAGTGATCCCCTAGTCAAGTGGTTAAAATAGTAATTAGGCTTATGTGTCGTTCTTTTATAGATGATTGAACACATGGCACTTTAGCCCTTGAAGGAAATGATCTGATAGTGATAAGTTCTAATATTTAAAGTTGATCATTTTGATTGTTTCAAATATTCTTATTATATTGAACTTGGACAATTTTGAATAATTGGTAGCCTTGTGAAATTACTATCTTGAAATGTATACATTGGAATGTTGATTCTTATTTTGCTAAACTAATATCACCAAATAGTCCCCTCTTAGAATCAGATTTATATATGAATCAAATTTTGAACATATATTCTTTAATAACTCAATTATTGCATTTAGTACCGGATTTGTTGACCCATATTCTCCCTTCATGGGGTCCATGTGTTGTTTCATTCCCTCATGGAATTGATGGACAAGTGGTAGATGGAAGATCTTGAAGAGATGTGCATCCATTTTCCTTCATTGAAGAGTAGATAGGTTCCATGCCTATTCGATTGTCTTTTTGTAGCCCTAATGTATATGCTTCTGTGACATGATGTAAATCATGAATGTACACTAGACTCATTTATATGTGTTCTGAATTAAATGTTGTTGAAAACAAATGGTCTAAAAGATCGAGTTTTTATAGAACTAAGGAAGATGAAGCAAGGGATAGAGATATTTACTTCAGGTATATATGTAATTGAGATTAAATTTACTACTTCTTCATCTTGGGTACTGGATAGTGGATGTGGATCACACATTTGCAAAAGTTTGCAGCATCTGACAAGAAGTAGACCTTTAAAGAAAGGTGAGGTTGAACTTTGTGTTGCTAATAGAGCAAGAGTAGCCACCATTACAGTTGGAACCTAAGAGTTAAGTGGGATTGTAATAAAGTTAGAGAATTACTATTCTGTACCTGCCTATAATAGAAACATCATTTTTGTATCTTGTATGGACAACACTAGGTTCGAATTTGATATAAACAATGGTCTACATTCTATTTAAAAAGATGAGATCTTTTATGGTAGTTCCCCTATGTCCTATGATCTGTATTATTAGATCTAGAGATAACAATTTATAACACAAATACCAATAGGTTAAAACTTGATAACTCAAACAAAACATACCACTGGCATTTCCATCTAGGGTACATTAATGAGAAACACATTTCTAGACTCCGTAAAGATGGTTATCTAGACTCTTTTGACATCGAATCAATAGAGACATGTGAGTCTTGTTTTTTGGGCAAGATGACAAAGACTCCTTTCACTAGACACGGTGAGAGAGTGAGTGATTTATTGGGACTCATACATATTGATTTATGTGTTCCATTTAGAACAAATGCTAGAGGTGGTTACTAATACTTCATTAACTTTATTGATGACTTCAATGGGCTTGGATATGTATACTTGACGAAACATAGGTCAGAAACCCTAGAAAAGTTCAAGGATTTCATGAATGAAGTACAAAACCAATTTAGTAAAAGTATTAAAGCAATTCATTCTGGTCGAGGTGGAGAATACTTAAGGCAAGAGTTTGAGGACCGTCTACAAGTTTATTGCATTGCATCACAATGGAATCTACTTGGAACACCATGGAATAATGGTGTATCAAAAAGAAGGAACCATACATTACTATATATGTTGTGGTCAAGGATGAGTTTTTTGAGTCTTCCAACTTCCTTCTAGGGATATGCTCTAAAAACCGCATTGTCAACACTTAATCACCGACCATCTAAATCGATTTAAAGACACCATATGAGATATGGTATGTGAAGCGTCCCAATGTGTCTTTTATGAAGATTTGGGGATGTGAAGCTTATGTGAGAAAGTAGTTTCATGAGAATATTGGACTAATATCAGATAAATATTATTTTGTATCCTAGGGAAACCAAAGAATGCTACATTTATACTCCATCTAAAAACAAAGTGCCTGTTTCCAGGGATGATGTATATCTAGAAAAGTAATTTATTACCAAAGGAATCAGTAATAGGAAAGTAGAACTCAAAGCGGTTTGAGACTAACAAGAAAACATTAAACCAGTAGAGATACAAAAAGAATATGAAGAGTCAAATTGTGGAATCTCAAGTTCCTCCTATAACACATGAACCTCACAAATCTAGTAGGATGAGCCTTGAGCCTGCAAGATTTGATTATCTTGTGACTCAAGAAGGCAATGAGTTGGTCATTGATGATGTGCCAACAACCTACCTAGAAGCTATTTAGGAACCAAATTCTGAGAAGTATCTTGATGCCATGAAATCAGAGATGGAATCCATGTACACCAATAAGGTGTTGACCATGGTGGATCCACCTGAAGGGGTAAAACCTATAGGGTGAAAGTGGGCCTTTAAGAAAAAGTTTGACTTGAATTGTAATGTACAGACCTATAAAGGTCGATTGGTTGTGAAGGGTTTTAGACTAGTTCAAGGTGTCAACTATGAAAAAACATGTTCTCTAGTTGCCATGGTTAAATCCATTAGGATCGTGCTTGACATTGCAACGTATTATGACTATGAGATTTGGTAGATGGATGTTAAAACTACATTCCTTAACATGAATGTCCTTGAGGATGTGTACAAGACACAACCTGAGGGTTTTATAAATCCTAAGGAAGCCAATAAGCTATAAGCTACAACAATCAATCCATGGATTGAATCAAGCATCTCATAGATGGAATATTCTATTTGACAAAACAAACAATGAGTTTGGATTTAGTAAAAATGAAGATGAACCATGTGTATACAAGAAGGTTAGTGGGATAATGATTGTATTCCTCATATTTTATGTACATGACACACTATTGATGGTGCATGACATCCCTACTTTACAAACATTCAAAACCTAGTTGGAAAATATATTCTCTAGAAGGACTTAGGTGAAGCATCCTATATCTTAGGGATCAATATATATAGAGATAGAACTACAAATCTTCTTGGCCTAAGACAGAGCACGTACATTGGTAAAGTGATGAAAACATTCAGCATGGAGAAGTGAAAGAGTGGAAACTCATAGTGTTAGTATCTCTAGAGCTCAATGTCCTAGTTGTTGTGATGAGTAGGAGTGCATGAGTAAAATTCTACATGCATCTGTAATTGAAACTATCATGTACACAATGTTAGTACTCGTCTTGATGTGTTGTATGCCCTGAGCATAATAAGCAAGTAGAAATCAGATCCTGGTGAAGGTCACTAGATTATCATGAAGAACATCCTTATGTACTTCAGATGAACTAAGGTTTAATTTCTTGTCTATGGTGGTGAGGAAGAGTCGGAGGTAAAAGGTTACACTGATGCAAGCTTCCAAATTGACAAAGATGACATTATATCACAATAGTGATTTGTGTTTTGCCTAAAAAATGGAGTGGCAAGCTAAAAGAGTTCCAGCCAAGAAACAATTTATAATTATGCAACAGAGGTTGAGTACATTGCCTCCTCCATTGTAGCAAAAGAAGATGTTTGGATTAAGTTCATCATTGAACTTGGGGTGGTTGCGAGCATTAGAGATGTAGTAGAGTTGTACTGTGACAACAATGGAGCTATTGCACAAGATAAGGAACCATGTTTGTATCAACATTCCAAACACATAAAATGGCAGCTCCATCTCATAGAAGAGATCATAAAGTGAGGAGATGTGAAAATTTGTAAAGTACCAACTGAAAGCAATGTTGTTGATCACTTGGGATTAAATTCATGGGTGATTGGTATAAGTGTAAATGGGAGTTTGTTGGTATGTATGCCCAGAGAACCAACTATATTATGGTTGGAGTGAGGAATCATGTAATAGATTTGGTTAATAACAAAGGCAATCTTTCATCTATATGTGTTTTCAATTATGAAATGATGGTATAGCATGATATATATCTAATAGAATGATATTACTCGGTGACATATGCCTTCAAGTTGAGGACCTAAACAATGAGATCATATGGATGATAAGAGTATATGCATTCTTATTATATCCATAGTTGGATATTATTCTGGAAACATATAGACAACAATAATACATAAGACTAGAATGTGTGTTGACTGATGACAAAATCTCATGTGTTAGGATATATGATATCAAGCCAAACACAGGTAATTATTAGAGACCAAGTGTACCAGACAAACCCACCTTGAGAGTGATACATGTAAACCATTAAATTGTAGTTACAATCATCTCTCATAGTGATAGTTGTTCTTAAACCTGAAGTGACTACACTCATCACATGTTGTTTGATTTACTTTTATACCATCTAGCATGACCTTGAATAAGGATTACCGTACATGTGATGTTCGGGTATGTTGTGATACATGGAGTTGATTGTGAGTGATGTAGATGTGATTTCTCTCTCCTACTGGAGTTGATATCCTGGCCACTTGATAAGTGCGACTGAGAAACATATGGCCATACTCAAGTTAATAAATATATGATATGTGAACTCACATGCTTCTTAGATAGTCTACTCTAGTTCAAGGAACATGGATGCAATGTTAAAAGGAAGATGATTCCATGCCTCGAGTTCAATCTATATATCAGAGATAATGGAATTGTACAATTATGACAACACTAATCACATATGTTGGTTGAAGTTTTTCTCCAACTTTCCAATTACTTGAGTAGAAATGATGTGTTTCTAGATAGCGCACATGGTTTGTGATTTCATAGTCTAGTTATGGAAATTCATGCCAATGTAATTTGGGGCCTATAGGATCACACACATAGGATGCACCTGTAATAGGAGTTTACTCATGAATAAGGTTTAACTTGATTACTAAGTATTTAGGTAATCAACTTAAAACACATTGGTTGACAGTTGGCTGACTGGAGTGTCCAATCAACTGACCATGAATGTGAGTCGACCGACTACAGTGTCCATTCACCCGACTGAGAAGTCCAATCAATTGACTGGATGATTGGAAAGACTGGATCAAAGATTGATGTTCATGCAATGTTGTGCATTGGTCGTTGCATTCAAAGCCAATGTGTCTGTGAATAGTAAAACATTCCAATCGGCCAACTAGGGTGACATTTGACTAACTCATGATTCGTACCACCTAAAAATTCATGAAATTCATCTCCTTGTGTCCCCAAGTTTGTGGAAACCATGACCCATCCACTCCTACATAAAGAGGGGGGGTGTCCAACACCCTCAGAAGAAGTATCCCAATCACAATGTTGTGGTAATGTGAGACACAGAGGCATATTACCCATAAAATAGAGAGATAGCCAAAGGGGAGAAAGTTGACGCTAGCACAATAGAAATGCATACTAAAACAATATAGATGACGTAGATTTGTTCTCATTCATGCATAAATATGGGTATTTTAGTCTATGAAAAAAACCATTATATTACTACTCAGAACATCTAGAACTATATGCTCTTTTCCATATGATAAGAAATGGTGAAACTATGGTCCTTCAAATACATTAAATGTTATCATAGCCTCAATATAGATCCATATTTCAAGGATGTATATCAGTCTCCTAATTTCTATGCATATATAAAATGATTTCTTGTGAATGTAATACCTTTAGGTTTTGAATGTAGTGGCTTTCAAAATCACTTATGGGTTTATGAATTTCATTTCATTTAGTTTCCAAGAGGAAAATGGTACAAGTTTGTGATGTTGCATAAATAAACAACTTAATTGTTTTTAAAATAACCAAAAATGAGAATGGACCATTTAGTATCTAAAGTTCAGGTTAGAACATATGTGGATGTCAAACTCATCATCAATACCTAGAAATTAGGCTCAAAAGTAGGTGACATAATGGATATCTCATTCATCCAAGTAGCCTTGGTGACAGTGAGGTAATTCTTGAAAACATTAGGGACTAAATTGAGGTAATATCTAGCAAGAACTAAAAAGTTTCACATCTCAGATAAACTCTAAATAACTTACAAATCTAGCATAAACAAGATCTTTACAAGATTTGGTGAAATACTAACTCCATCAAAAATGTCATAGGATCATCACTTTGTTAATCCAAAATTCAGTTGGAAAACTTGATTCATGATTGTGAATTAAAATCTTCCAAAATTTTCCACAAGTGTTCCTCATGATTGTCATTATAATGTGATTGTGTTGGAATGTCATCGCTTAATACAACTAAAAAATCATGAAGATAGGGCAGAGAGACGTGTACATCAAGTTCACAAAACAAATCATGAGTATTAAGTAATTTAATGGTCATCACCAAAAATTCATAATGATTGGATCATGCTTGTGATTTATTCTAGGAATATCATGTTCTTTGATATTATTTCTATGGTATCTATACTGGAGATCAAATATGAAGGAGGCTTTTGAAGTACAAACATAATCAAAGATTTGATGGGTAGGAGGAAGAGAATATTTCTTAAATTGATTTATTTGACATGCGATAACTGGAGAAATGCTCATTATATCTTCTATATTCTTTATAATGAGGACGGATTCTCCACATCAGGAAACAATAGGACATAGAAAACCCTTACCTAGACTTCAACAAGTTCCATTTTATAGAGACCTAAAATTGGCGTTAGATAATAGATATATGTAAAATCCAAGATACCTACCCAGAGGAATCCAATGTTGATTTTATCAAAGACATCTTTATATTCATGTAAAACCTCCAAACATTTGGTAGGACACGTACTAGGACTAGTCTCTGAGAAAACATCGAGGAAGACTTTGTAATGTTTTGAGATAAGTTCTTTAAACTATATAGACATTATTGTGACATAATTTCATAATTAACTTTACCCTCAAAACAAAACAAGATGAAACATAGGTGCTAATATGACTACTCCCTTATCTGTGCATTCAATGTGGTCATTTTACTTATACAACCAATTTGTACCAAGTATTTCACTAAAATCATCCACATATAACCAAATGAATTTCAGATGGCTTATCATGGTTTTCAAATTTAGGTGTCACAATACATTTTTTTTAAGATTTCATAAATATTCGACTTGGAGTTGGTAGATTAATACTAAAAAAAATCTTTAATGTTTACATATGACATGGTTGTCAAATTCTGAGGTATGAAAGAGTACATACTACTTGAGTCAAATAGAGATTTAACATAATGATGACTAAGATATGTGATGCCTAAAAAACAATCATCATGGAGAAATGTCTCATAGAATAATTATATAAATGAACATGATTATAATAGGTAACTTATTTCAAGAACATTGCATTTTCATAGGCTACCTCAACATTTATGGAAAATACCTCCACATCAATCATGTCCAACTTGGAGCCTGAGTAGAAATAGGAGGTGGAACAACTACATGTGAAGTAGGTAAGTTATCTAAAAGGTATTCCTCCTTATAGTTAAAGAATACATGATAGGCTTGATGACAGACTATACCATATTGTTGTTTGTATGTCTTACACTTTGTATGAATTGGAAGTCATTGGTTGTCATCCCCCCGAGTAGGGTTTCACATTCCATATTTGTTGATATGAGAATGGGAAGACTAATTGGACCTATCTGTACTAGTGGTGCCCATCCCTTGACATATAATCCCATATGGTTTCTGCATCCCTATCGTTCTTTCAAGATGATGGGAAAAGTCATTGACCTCGCAAAAGATTTTAGTGTGGAAAGTGAGAACTAATAGTTTTAAGGCAATGGATAGAGTATAAATGAATTGTTCAATCTGATGCTTATGGGCCAACACATGTGTAACATACCAAAGTTCTAAACATCAACATTTCATTAACCATCAAGAAGTCATTTTGTGTAATATCATTGTATTTTCTCTTATTCTCCCTGTTTAAGGGAATATGCATGAAATGGGTTGTACAAACCACTTTGAATTCATCCCACATTAAGGTAACCACATCTATATTTTGACTCCATAATAATTTTCCCACAAATGTTCAATTACATCCTTAAATAAGTATGTGCTATGTTTAACCTTATTATTGTGTAGTACTTCAAAGACCTTGACTTTTCTATTTATTGATACTAATTATACATTGGCTTTATAGTAAATCTCATTTTGGTCCGCACCCCAAATTAAAACAAGATGAGTTCTCTATTTCATTTTATTGGGGATGTGCAGTTGATTTAACGGCAATGGATTGCATTCATTATACTAGTACCCTTATATATTGTTCATATTCCACCATAAAAATATATTTATAATAGCACCAAGATAGGGATTTTTAGTTTTCTTATAAATCTTTCTATTATACTTAGTCTCCAAGATGTTATTCCAAGAGTTTTTATAGTTTCATTGTTTGACATGAGTTTCTATAGGTATCCTAGAATACATTTTGAAGTAAACTAAATAATTTATAATGATGATTGATGATATCTTGTGTTATCTATGTTGGATAATACCCTAGTAAAGAGATATGGAGTGGTCCTTATAGATCTAGATAAAGCAACCCATCCTAATTTGAATAGGTGTAGGGGGGAATATAAGGGGTCCTCAGATATATTGTATTCTTGTAAGGAGACATTAAAGATTCATCCAAGTCTCAAGTTTAAGATATATATGAGATGGTATCTCACAAGCTTGACACCATAACCCACATTAAATGTGTTTTATAGACATATAATTATTTATGTACATGTGTAAGAAATTCCTAACACCCATAGTAGTAAGAAGAATTCCATGCTTATACAATGATATGATTTATTAGCTACTTATCGAATTTGAAAAGTAATCATCCTAATTCATATAACTTCACTTAACAAAAATTAGAATTAGAACATATGCACACCCATTTTTTAGTGTTTCTTAAAGTAGAAGTAACAAAATGTATCCATAAGTAGTTAAATAAATTAGAATACTCATGGAAGCAACAACATCACAAGTTTTACATGAACTGTTTCATCCATAAGAGAAAAGTCATATCATTTCCAGGAAAGAAAATAAGACAAAATTATTTATATACTTTGTAACAACCTTCTACATCAACTACTCTAGAAACATAACTACAATTCATATACATTACTAGAGCAAAGAAGAAATACTATACAATGTGCGGTTTGTGACTGGTTGCATTTTGATAATTCACTCTTATTAATTATAGATTATTGTAGAAATTGAAATAGAACATGGTTAAACAAATGAGATGTTATTG
This sequence comes from Alisma plantago-aquatica, assembly GCA_963693085.1. Taxonomy (NCBI): domain Eukaryota; kingdom Viridiplantae; phylum Streptophyta; class Magnoliopsida; order Alismatales; family Alismataceae; genus Alisma; species Alisma plantago-aquatica. The sequence goes on from OY856413.1 coordinate 343,185,925, forward strand.
AACCATGTTCTATTTCAATTTCTACAATAATCTATAATTAATAAGATCTCAGGCGATGGTAGGGTTTGGAGGTCTGGCGAGAGGCGGCGGCCATGGCGGCCGTGGTTTGGCGGGAGGGCGGGGCTTTAGGCCCCCAGAAGTTTGGGATCTTGGACACACACCGACTCCGGCACAAACTCTGGAACTGATGATGATGGACAGCAAGGCGATTTCCTCCGATCAACCCGCTCATACAACCGATGGGGGTAACCCGCACCGTCCCCCTGTCACAACCACTGATGCTCTCCAGAACGTGGGGATCAACCTCCACTACGCGTCGCATGCGGTAACACACAACCCACTACAGCATCAACAATCGGCCCCCAATATGGAGACAGACAGAGCTACCCTAGACGCGGTGGCGTTTCCTGATCCGCAGGGGGTAAGCAGCCCAGCCCCCCGAGCACGTCAACCCAGAATCGCGTGGCGACCAGCACCTCCCTCTCATACTATGACATCGTGAAAGGAACATGCAGGACGATAATGGGGTTCGAGGATGTAGAGGTTGTTCTGAATAAGGAGGACATCCAAATCAAAGTGCAGGATGGTACACCACATATGGAAATCAATCCGGGAAAGTACAATATGCTGATGAAGCTGTGCTGCTACACTGTCATCATTAAGGTGTTGGGGAAAGATGTCAGCTTCATGGCGTTACAGACGCGCATCAAGGCAATGTGGAACCTGATCGGAAGCATAAGACTGATCGACCTTGAGAACAACTATTACCTGGTGCAACTTCTCCGTGAAGATGACTATGCAAAGGCCTTAACGGGAGGTCTGTGGCCGATGATTGGGTCATACCTGTCGGTGCAACCCTAGGATCCATATTTCTCCCCATCTGACGTGAACCCAAGGTATGTTGTGGCTTGGGTTAGAATTCCAAAACTCCCCATATTCCTATATCAACAAAGGATCCTAGAGGAGGTGGGTGACTCCATCGGGTCTACGGTGAAGGTAGATAATAACACCATACTGAAAAGACGCGGCAAATTCGCCAGAGTCGCAGTGAAGCTGGACACCACCAAGCCGCTCATGACCTCGATCATCTTCCAAGACGAGAGGTACCTACTGGAGTACGAGAATTTACCTACTATATGTATGCATTGTGGGAGAATTGGGCATCAGGAGAACATGTGCAAGACGAAGGCAGACATAGAGGCGGTGACCAAACGAACCACGGAGGAAGGAGATGTGTCGAACCCGGTGACGCATGTGCTGCTCGGCGACTTCGCCAACGCCCTACATGCAAAACCCATGAAACGCAGACCACGGAAGCAGCCTCCACCACAGCAAGAACGCCCCCCACCCCCCGAGCAACAGATTTGAAAGCCTATCGATTGAAGAGGAGGAGATCTCTGGGCAGGTCAACCTGCAAGAGGCGGCCAACAGAATTACTAGAATCGACTAGAGGGCGAGAAAGGAGACTTCGAAGAAGAACCCTCAAACACAGGAACCAAAATCGAAGCGGCAACCACCAAGCCATGTGCCCAACAAACCAAGCACTGCAACACCTGTTCGACCAGCAGTTAGGACGACAAGAGGAGAGGAAAATAATCACAAGGTGACAGACATCGTGGAGGGAGACACTGTAGTGGTTACAGACATCGGAGGAGACACTTTGCTGAACCTTTCTTTCTGCTTCAGGTAGTATACACCGCAACCAAGCAACAACAGGAAGATAGGGAAGAGGCCAAACCCTCTACAAGGGGGAGGCTCGGTGGGCATCCATCTCAGGAACTGCAAAGTTAGTGCGACGCTGGAAAGATAGAAACTGGGGGCCAGAAAGAGGGGCAAAAAACAACATCATGAGGGCGATAACCTGACGGAAGAGGGTGAAGCTAACCCTTTCGTCACAAGTACTGTTGCTTAATGATCTGTGCTACATGGAATATCCAAGGAATTGGTAAAGAGGACATTCAAAATGCAATCCGACATTATAAGAACTCTCTAAGCATAGATATTCTTGCAATTGTTGAGCCATGGATTAGTGGTACGAGAGCAGATAACATCATCAAGAGTCTTCAGTTCGAGGAATCTCATCGGGTTGAGGCGGTGGGCTATTTCGGTGGCATCTGGGTTCTATGGCGTCGAACTATAGGAATAGTGGAGGTTTTGGCTCTACATCATCAATTTATCCACTGCCTCATTAACAAAAACCTCCTCATCACATTCGTTTATGCTAGGTCCCAGCAGCAAAGATGGAAATGAATGTGGAATCATCTTCATACCTTAGCATAAGCATCAACGTTTCCATGGTTGGTGTTAGGCGATTTCAACGCCATACTATCACCTGAAGAGAAGAGCGGCAGTGACCATGTCAACCTTTCCAGTTGTTGGGATTTCACTGAGGCGTTGGCGTTAGCTGGGTTAGAGGACCTCAGAGCATCTGGACCTAGAATGACTTTCAAGCGGGGCTGTCTACAAGAAAGACTCGATCGAGCCGTTGCAAACCAAGACTGGATCGATACTTACCCAAACTCTTTCGTCGAAGTTCTGCCTCGGGTTGCATCGGATCATGCACCGATTTTGGTGAGGGCCAACACACACAAAGCCAGCTATACAAAACACACCAAAACCAGCACCAGATGGTTAGCGAGGGAGTCGTTCGCTGCTTTCATTCATAGCAGGTGGGACACTGAACAAGACTTTACTTGTGCGGCAACCGCTTTCATGGCAACAGCCGACAAGTGGGATAGCGAGGAGCGAAAGAAGGAAAGGAAGCAAAAGAACCTTCTTCTGTCCACGTTATCCAAGAAACAAACAGAACTGAGCACCTGCTATAACAAGGATCTAGACCGGCAGATAGGGATGCTCCAGTGTGAATACATGGACATCCTTGCGACAGAGGAAGCGAAATGGAGGCAAAAAGCAAGATGCGATTGGATAAAGATGGGGGAAGCCAATACTGCCTATTATCAGTCTCTTATCAAGGTGAAGAGAAGGAAAAACACGGTTATGAAACTAAAGAACGAGTAGGGTGTATGGATTGCAGATGATAATGTGTTAGAGACACTAGTTAGGGATCACTTTCAAAAGCTCTTCACAGACGACCGACCCACCGCCGTAAAACAGGCCACTATTACTTACCCGGGGGCTTTCCCTTCCTAGGATCCCACGACTTACCAGTGGATTGGTCGCACGCCGGATGAAGACGAGATTCTAGAGGTCCTCAATCGGATGAACCCGATCAAGGCCCCAGGCCCTGACGGTATTGATGCCGACTTTCTACAGAAGAACTGGCATATCATCAAACATTCTTTAAAACTTACCATTTCTTGATGTTTTGCAGGGCAGCAAATTCCACACTCGATGGCATCTTCCACCTTAGTGTTGATACCAAAGAACACTACGCCTGAGCACTGCAACCATCTCCGGCCAATAGCTTTAAACAATGTCAGCATGAAGTTAATCTCTAAGATTATAGTGGAGAGGATCAAGGCCTTCTTGAGTGACTGGATCTCGCCAAACCAGATGAGTTTCATTCCGGGGCGTCGCATCTCAGATAATACCATTCTTCTACAAGAAGTGATTCACACCATGAGAACACGAAACAATGGTTAGAAATCCATGATCCTGAAGCTGGATCTGGCCAAGGCATTTGACCGAATGAGCTGGAGCTTCATACATGACACCCTACAGAGAACACCTATACCAGCTCACATCATCACAGTGATAATGAACATTGTGACCAGCGGAAGCATTGCGATTGCGTGGAGGGGCAAAACCTTACCTGATTTCAAGGCTTCGAGGGGAGTTCGTCAAGGGGACCCGCTGTCCCCGTATTTGTTTATTCTCTGTCTTGAGCGGCTGAGCCAGGACATTTCCATGCTGGAGGCGGAAGGCAGATGGAAACCTTTGCGCATAACTCGGCGTGGTCCTAGACTGACACACTTATGCTTTGCCGACGACATCACCTTATTTGGGGAGGCATCGGTGGAACAAGCTCAACTAATCAACTTGTGTTTCCAAAGGTTCGGCGACGCCTCTGGGCAGATGCTGTCAATGGAGAAATCTTATGTATACTTTTCCAAGAATGCCGACCGAGTTACTAAACGGCGGGTGTGCAGATTTCTGAAGATGGAAGCTACCGAGGACTTAGGAAAACATCTTGGGGTACCCAAGCTCCATAAACACGCAAGCAAGATGGTGTATCTGGACCTTCTAAATGTGATGGACATGTGCCTGAGCTCGTGGACAACTCGCACCCTATCTTTAGCTGGAAGGGTGGCACTAGCCAGATCCACCCTTAACGCTATGCCTTCTTATATCATGCAGTCCAGTGTGCTCCCTGTCTCCCTCTATGATAGCATCGATAGAATTATATGCAACTTTATATGGTGTGGGCCGAACGCGTGAAAAAGTATCAGCCTTGTCTCGTGGAAGAAGATGATAGCACCAAAAATGATGGGGGGTATGAGTATAAAACCGGCCAGATTGCAAAACGAGGCCCTGCTGTCTAAAACTATCTGGGACTTCTACACTGATAAAGGTAAACTAAGGGCAGAGGTTATGAAGCATAAATACCTGCATAAGCAAGGATACGGAAGAACTACAGGATCGAGACTTTGGAAATTCATGGTGGACAATAGGAGCAAGGTCATGGACAAAGCCGCCAAAGCTGTTGTCAGTGGTACCACCACCTCGGTCTGGTATGACAAGTGGGTGGGCAGCCGCTGCACACCAACCCTGAAGACAGATAAAACGATCCCGGAAGAGCTTCACGATCTAAAGGTTGCATCTATGGTATCGAACGGGGAGTGGGATGCAGGTTTTATCCATCACTGGTTCACAGAAGATACTTCTGAAACAATACTCCACATGATCCCTCCTTCTTCGGTGGGGGGTGCCGATGTTTGGTGCCATCTAGATGACACACACGACCATTTTAGAACTTAGAATTACTACAGAACCTTGTTACATAACAATTGCATTAAATCCCCTAGAAACTGGACCACGATCTGGAAACTGGCGGTGTCACAAGGAACTAAAGTGTTCCTATGGAAGGCCCTGCATGATAGTCTTATGACGAATGCAACCCGGACAAGGCGTGGTTTCACCAGAGATGATAATTGTCCAAGATGCGGCAATATCAGCGAGACATCCTCCCATATTCTGTTTAACTGTCCGTATGCATAGGAGGTGAGAGCTGGAATAACCAAGGTCTACAAGGTGACGTTCGAACCAGGCAACTCCCTACTGGAGTGGTTCTCCCATAACCTGAAGCACAACATGGCGAGCAGGTCCCGCTCAACCTGGTTCGCTATAATGGTGGAACATCTGTGGAGGCAAAGGAATGATTTCATCTTCAAGGGCATCAGGTGTCCCCCAAGTGTACTTATAAGGAACATCTCATCCAATGTCAACTGTAGTATGGAAGCCTTTAGACCTGCTACTTCGAGGCACACTTGTACAACAAAAGAAGGGTATCCTCTAATCTTGGAGAACACTATAAGAATCAATGTTGACGGCTCTTGTAGAAAACTCTCATGCACGGGGGAAACAAGTTTCTTCGCAAGGAATGCACATCAGCAGTGGCTAGTGGGAGGCACACAGCCGGCAGGTGATCTCCAGATCCTAGAAGTGGAGCTTCTAGCAATATGTAGAGATCTCGAAGCTGTAATCCATAGATCCGAACATGTTCTGTTGGAAACTGACAACAAACTTGTGTGGTCAATTCTGAACTCCAGAGAACCCGATATGCCCAAGTACAAAATTTTTGTCACTAGATTAGAGGAGCTCAAAGCATAAAAACCCGACATTCAAATCCTCTTTGTTAAAAGAGAATCGAATGTACTGGCTGAGTGTCTTGCCAAATGGGCAGTCCGTCATGCAACTAAGTCGGTAACCTGGAGTCAATGCCCAGACTTCATACCAGCTGAGATCTGGGAGGAACAATGGGCATGTCATGTATCTGTTAGATCTGCTAGTTTAGCCTGCATCCCGAGAGTAGGATGAATAAAAGTTCTTCTCGGTGATACTAAAAAAAACAAATGAGATGTTATTATATGGGGCATAAAGCGCACACAAACATATATATATATATTTGTAGGTATTAAAATATATATATATAGATAGATAGATAGATACAGAAAAAGATAGAGATTTAGAAAATATTCTGGTACTTTTGAAAATATAAATAGAAAATTACTAAAGAAATATGTAGTTTGAATCATATTTAAATGACTTTAATTACTCATGCAGACTAACACTATATATATTATTATTGATCCCACACCTTGGACATAGTGTCATTGTGATTCCTCTAGCACCTATTTCTATGATAAGATGTTGTCCATATATTGATTAAAGTCTCGCAAAAGGGATACAACGAGTACATTAGGTTTTATGTTTCATTTATTCATTTATGTTTTCAAGTGGTATGACATAAAAACTACCACATTGCCATATAGCATAGAACTTATTACATGTAAGAAGATCATTCATTGATTCATCCAAGAAACCATAGACAAATATGCTAAACCATGTATCTAAACTAAGTTTTAGATTTTGAATTGAATATATAATTGATCTTGATGATTAATCACTGTGAGGTCAAACATTATGGGTAGACGTGTCAGTATGTGCTCAACATACTAGATTTAGTTTTTTCAGCATCATTTGGGTAATTTTTTTTATTCATATATCGTTCTAGAGTTTAATATGGTCAAAAATACAATTCCATTATATATACAATCATGTCCACAGTTTCAAGCTAATATCATATTTAGTTTATAGTTTAGTTATAGGAAAAGAGCCAATGTAGGAGTAATAAGGAGTTTTTAGATTGTATATTGATCCACTAGTAGAATTGAGGTTGTAAATAAGTCAAAATTATCATTCATATCATTGATACACGTCATTTAGCACACCAATTCACTACAAAATTTTATCCTAGAGTTTTACCTATTTTATGGAAAAAAACTACCAATTAAGGTTATTAGTATAGAATGGTCGATCCCACAACACAACTTTTTTAATATTATTTCTTTTGAGAACGAGATTGTAAGAAAGTAAAGATTCATTTATTGATTGGTTGATTACTATTAAACAAGGAAATTAGATTGCAAAGAAACAAAAGTTACACTTAGACCAAATAAGAAAAGAGTTATGCTAAGAATAATAATGTAATTATTATCTATGAACAGAGTTAAATTGTAAGTATGTAAAGGAAGCGATTGGAACAAGAGATTTAAGAAATGAGATTGAAACCATGGAAAAAGATATCGGGGTTATGGGTTTACCACCGTAGTCGGTGTGAAACTAAATTGATGAAATCTATACAATGAAACAAGATCGAAGAGTGTATTTAAAAACATTCACAAATGCATCTATAAGAAAGAACTCCTTGTCAACCCATTGGTCTTGATGTCCACGAATCCTAGCCTGATGATCCCAGTAAAGTTATTTCAAAGGTCTCGTCCAAATCTTTTTGCATTTATTTGGCCTTTTTGAGAGTTGGGTTTTGCGGTCACATCTCCCAAGTCTAACAATTGGCAAAAAATGAGAGATCAAGTCATTTAAGTCGGCAAAAACCTAAATAAGGAGCCATCTAATAAATATTATCATATGGAAATTGATCTAGTTTACACTGTGTATATGGGGCTATTCCCCACACCCCTATATGAGAAAATCCATAAGGATTAAAGGAATAATGAAGGAAGGAAGAAGAGAGTCCATAGGGTAAAAAGGAAGGAATCTTAAAGGGACTCTGGCTAGTGACTATGAAATGGTTGTTGTTCTTTGATCCTTGTCGCAGTAACAAGACCAAAAGAAGAAGTAGAAGAACTAGAAATCTTGACATCTAAGCTAACTTTATTGAAAATAAATGGAGTACACAAGAACTAATGGAAATAACAAGCACTCAATTGAAAATGCAAATACAAAAAATTAGATCCCTTTCTTGTGGAGTATCCCTTCATTTTATAAGGGAATGAGTGGTGGAAACCCTAGAAAAGGAGAAGAGTGAAAGGAGAGTGGATGACTGCTAGAAATAGCTGGTCATTGGATGTGAATCAAGCGGTCCATAGAGTGAACCACTCGGTTCACTTCCACTGGGGCATGAGTCAAGGGGAAGTGGTCAAACCCTAGTCAAGGGGTGGCTATGCTGTTTGACTATTGCTTCATCTCCAATAAAATTGAGACGGTCATTTCGAGCCTAAAATGCTCATTTGGAGTTTGAACATGTGTGTGCCAGGGAAGTGGGGTGAAAACCCTAGGTAGGGTGGTGGCATGTTTCTTAAATGTGACTCGGTCATCGAGAACATTGAAATGGTCATCTGAGCATCTGATCTAAGAATTTTAGATAGGTAGAATGCTCGTTTCACTTTTGAGACAGTAAATGTGGAAGAGTTGAGTCAACAAGTGAAACATGCATTTGAGGCTCTGAAGTGTGGTATTTTTTGTGGGTGAACCGATCATTTTACAACATGAACCGATTGGTCCATATGTGTGAATGGGTCAGGATCTTCTCATGAATACAAAATGTAGAGGAAACATATAAGAATTTACATTATTGGTTGAAAAGTGGGTCAATTGCAATTAATTCTAGAAAATTAGAAAAAAAGGGATAAACTCTAATAAAAATACTATGAAAGATATATTTAAAATGATATAAATATACATTCATCAAAATACACCAGACTTGAATCTTTGCTTGTCCTCAAGCAAATAAAATCAAAATTAATTCCAATTTCTACTAGAAACATGTCTATCCTCACCCTCATAGTCATCATTTTGTTCCTTACCTCCTTACTTGACCAAGATATCCAATCTCCTACAACCACATAATACAAATTATATATTCCCTATCAAAACATGTTTTATTTCTTGTTTCTAAATCAAGACTTCTTAGGAACTAGACTTCATCTTGTTTCTGCTTTGACACTCCCATTTTTTTCTTTTCATGAGTTTTTGCACAAGAACAAGATGAAGGAGGTGTGAACGAAGATGATCCCTCCTCTATTTGGCTTAGGGTTTATTTATTCATGGACTACAGTTACATTGACTGCATTTTTTCAGTTTGCTCTTTTGAATCTTTTGATGGTGCACCCCTATTAGAAACAAGGGGTATGGAAGAATTAAGAAGGGGAGAATACCACCCTAGAATTGGAGTTTGTCATGAGGTAGTTTTTTTATTTTTCTTTTAGAGAAGGAGGAAGAAGGTTGTTCATGTGCTTATAAATTTTCACTATTTTTTCATGGAGTGTGATTGAATTGGATAGATTCTTCCTATTGATTCTTCTGTCAACGCATTATACAAGACTTATGACAAGTTAATCTATAGTTTAACATAGAGAAAATTCATGTTTGGTTCTTATTGATTCCATACGGCTTGCCAACATTTCCAAGGAGTGACTCTAGTTTGCGGTCCTAAGTGACATGGTGTTTTCTAATCATGGTGGTTTGTAAAAAAATTTCAAGGAAGATTTACTGAATTTGAAGGGGTACAATGATGAAAATCTTTTCATATCGGCCGACTAGATAAAGGCCAATTATTTTTAAAACAAGGAGCAAAAACAAAAGCAAACTACATGTAACAATTGAAATAACAAAAACATAATGCTCAAAAAGGAAAGATAGGGAGTGGAATTGTTACGTACCACTTACCGCCACCCCAGACTTAGAATTTTACTTATCTCGAGCAAATCCCAAATCCTAGATGGAGGGAAGAAAATTGTTGGGTTTCCTTCCAGCAAGTGTCTGATTTACTTTCAAAGGCTTGACAACAGTGGTATCCTCCAAGGTTGAGCATAATCTGGAGTTTGAATGAGGGTGTTATGTTGACTCGATTGATTTCCTTGTGACACTCCATCATCATTGCTTGAGTTCTTTGGAATGTGTCTTGTATGTCTTGTCACATATCTGTTTACCAAGGACAATAATTGGGATCAAAACGGAAGGGTTCCCCATGGTTCATTATGTGATAAGGAATAATTATGGCGAAACTCGGTTGTATAAATATTATTTTTGAAGGGTCTAGGGTTTTGGTTGAGGTGTGGATGCCTAGTCATCCCACCATATTGCACACCAATGTCAGTGCGGGAAGGATGATAAATGGGAACTTCCTCATTGACCATAATCTGGGCTTCTTGAGTTGTAATAGGTAGTGCCAACTCGTGAGGGAGATGGCTAGAATCATAGACTGATGCTTCATGGGAAGAGGGGGGGAGAAGATGGGTGTTTCTTAAGGTTGTAGATAGGGGAGATCTTGGGTGGGTGTTACAAAAGTGGGAATAGGATATAGAGGAACCTCAGTAACTGGCATCAGGGGGGTGACTGTTGTAATTATATGATTGTCCTTTGGAGATCTGAGATTAAGTTATTGGTGGAGTCTCATAATTGAGGAAGTGTCGTTGCAACTTATTGAACTAGTCAATGCAGTCAAGGAAGTGTGCTTCTTATTCCCTGGTATACTTTGTGCTACCTCCATAGGTTTGGAAGTTGATAAATTCAGTTTCCATTTGTAGGGTGAGAAGTCCTACCTTAATGTCAATAAGTGCTTTGGCGGTGGTGAGGAATGGCCTACAAATATAAGTGGGTAGCAATGGTCTTCCTGTATATCTAGCACCAGAAAGTCACATGGGATGTAAAATTTGTCGACATTAATAGACATATCATCAATAATGCAAAGTGTTTTGGTAACAAAAGATTTTTCTAGTTGAATACTCATATGAGTGGGTTGTACATCATTGAGACTGAGTCTTATACACATGCTCAAGGGAATAGTGGAGATGCTAGCCCCTAAATCAGTCAATCCTGATTGGCTGGTAGCATCACAAAGAGTTCATAGGATCACAAATGATCCTGGATCTTTTCTTTTATGTGGAATTTTACTTTGGATAATATCCAACGTGGTTCTAGCTAAATATATAGTTTTAGATTCTTCGGTAGTGTATTTATAGTTCAGTAGAGTATTGAAAGGCTTGTTCCACTCTGGCATTTGAGTCATATCATCCAAAAGTTGGAAACTAATGCATAACTTCCTCATTATTTCTTTGAACTTGTTGAACCTAGAGTCAAACTGACTCTTCTTCAGCCATCCAGGAAAAGGAATTTAATGCTTGTAGTTGGGCACATCATCTTGTACAATGGATGATGTTAGTGTCTGTGGGACAATCACTTCATCATCTTCTCCTTGGTCAAAATTTAGGTGGGGAGGGGTTAGCCTTTCTGGAGTGGTAATGTTGGATTAGGTAGTGACAACCCTAAGTTGAACTATATGCTTGGGATAATTTTCTGGCTGCCGAGCAAAAGTACTAGTGGGAATTTTTTGTTGAGCAATAAGAGGGGCTAGTTGAGCTTCATTTGCCTTTTGGTGGGCCTATTATGAAAGAATGATCTGCTCCAAGGAAGCTATCTTCTCACGATCAGAATTAGTTGGAGTGTGTTGTTGCATTTGTGGTGGTGGTTGGTTCAAATTTTGATATTGTTGCCATTGGTTGAGACCACAATTTTGGAAATTACCCCATTAATTTCCTTGATTCCCAAAGTTCTATTGATTGTTCTTGTTGGGAATGTGTAGTGGTGGACAATTGTTGTCTTGAGGATGAGTGGGTATTTGATGGGGAGGAAGTTTAGAAGCATTTTCAGCATCTGACGGGCTTCCATATTGGAACTTGGGGTGGTATCTGGTCTAGTTTGGAATATAATAGGCTTGACCATGTATGCTATGAATGGATTCAAGGTTCTTTGTTTGTTTTCCAACCTCTGGTTGCATGGGAATATTGTATAGATATTGACATTGTAGGGTAGTGTGATCATACCCTTGGAAAATACCGCAAAGGGAGTCTACAACCACAATTTGTTGGAGTTGTTCTTTCAAGGCATTAAAAGAAGATTCCATGAAGTCCTATTCCAAGGAAATAAGTTTAAGGCTTTCACCAATACTTTAAATGTCAGTATTCTCCTTCGTTGTAACTACCTTGAGGGCCCCACTGATTCCTCATTGTTCTTGGGTTTCAGAAGTGTGTTTACCAAACCTTCCAATCACTATCAAGACTTTGAAACATGAAATTTCCTCCATATGAGGAATCAATGAAGACCTTGGTGTCATTGTCAACATCATGGTAAAATATTTTGATGAGTTGGGCTTGGGAAATATCATGGTGGGGAAAATGTCAGAGAATGTCCTTAAACCTCTTCCAAGCTTCTCCTAGTGTCTTGCCTAGGGCCATGGGAAAAAGGATTATTTGTCCTCTGATTGCATAAGTGAGCAAAGGAGGATAATAATTTTCTACAAATTTGGATTGTAGTGCCTCATAGGTTGTGACACATTCTGCACCCTCCTGGCATAATAACAGTTGTTGGCTTGGCCACAAAAAGAGTATTTAAGCAATTTAAGTTGAATGGTGTCTTTAAAAATGCCTTATGTAGGGAACATTAATCAGAAAAATATTAAAGAAGGTTTTGGAAACTTTCTCCTATGTTTCTAGAAAAGGCGTTGGCTTGTAGCATGGTGTTGCAATTGATTTGGGTCTCCAATGGAGGGGTTGTGATGTCAGTTGGCACAATAGGGTGTTGTGCATAAGTAATTTTGGGGAATGATAAGTCCTTTAGTTGATTTTATCTTTCAGCTTCCCATTGAGCGGCTTCAAGGGCCTCTTAGTCGGCTATGCAAGTCACATGCAAAGTGACTTCTTGAGCCGCAATCTCAACCATTATGGCCTCCTTTGAGAAGTGAGTGCTTACTTGATTCTATGAGTTACTTCCTCCACATCCATCTAGTGTTTTTGTCAATTTAAATGATGGAACGTCCTCTCAAATTATGGGTCAAAAATTGATTGCGATACATCAGCATGTTGTGAATGTCGTATGCACAATTATAACTAAACAGATATAAGCAATTGCAGAAAAAGTAGATTGTCAGAATAGAAATGATAGATCGAGGAGTAGCATTTTCGAAATGGTACTCGGAAGGCACCCAAAAAAAAGTTTTATCCAAAAATTTCCAGGGTTTAAAAATATGATCTATTATCCCTGGAAATGATGACAAAATTGATAGCATCATTTAGCACACTAATTCACTAGGAATTTTTAACCTTTTTTACGAAAAAACTACCAATTAAGATTGTTTATTTGTATGTAAGATTTGACCCCACAAGGAAAGTTTTTTAAGATTGTCTTTTTAATCTAGATTACTTTGAATGAGATTGCAAGAAAGAAAATATTCATTGATTGATTTTTAGATTATGCTAAAATAAGGTAATAAAATTGAAAAGAAATAAAAGTTACACTGAAAATGAATAAGAAAAGAGTTACGCTAAGAACAATAAGGAAAACAAATTATCTATGAACAAAATTAAATTGTAAGCAAGTAAACGAAGTGATTGGAATAAGAAGTTGAAGAAACAAGATTGAGTTAACGGGAAAAGATATCAGTGTTATGGGTTTTACAACTATAGTCGGTGTAAAACTAAATCAATGAAATCCCTATGACAAAACAAGATAGAAGAGGTACGTAAAAGTATTGACAAATGCATGTATAATGGATGAACTCCCTGCGAACCCATTGGTCCTCACATCCACAGATCCTAGTCCAATCATACCAATAAAGATCATCATGATGTCACATCATGATCCTTATGTATCTGTTTGGTCGTTCCAAGCCTTGGGGTCCACAGTCACATCCCTCAAGACTAACATTTGAGAAAAACGAGAGATCAAGTTGTTTAAATTGGCAAAAACCAAACAAGGAGTGTTACGACCCCACCTTCCAATAACCCCCAATTAAGGGAGACCGAGAGGTTGAAGCCGCACCCATAAAATTCCGGATCAAAGGTTCAACATATAACCACTAACAATTATTAAATTCTAACAGACTATACTGAAAATGGTAATAAAATTTTTCTTTATCATACCTTTGAAAAGTTGGAAGTACTAAACTTCTAACCACAGATGAACTACTCTAACTAGTTCCTACTTGTTCTTTAATTCTTGAATTCACAATGTGTCACCTTACTGTTTTGTGTTTTGGATTATGTACCTAAATCGCCGACAAACAAAACAACGGTCAGTCGGTATGTGGGGGAAACAATAATCAAACATTTATGCTAACAATGTAATCAAGCAATTAGTCTTTTTAACAATCAAGATTACATTTTAATATAACATCCGCGATCCACAAGTTCCACAACCTCTGAGCTGTCCCTGCAGTGGACCTGTATACCAAACTACAACCCCTCATGATCCACCAAAATGGTAAACTAGTTTCTAGGATTGAGTTACATGGTAAACCGAAGAGTCTCATGAACCACACAAGGCAATCCAGTTTCTAACTCTCGGTATGCTGAAGAGTCTCATGAACCGCACAAGGCAAACCAGTTTCTGACTCACGGAAATCCTAGACCTTTCTCTAGGTATTACCCCCTTTTCAACCTTTTTAAAGCACCAGAGGTGAACAAGGATCTAGCCAGTTATATGCATACTTATGATGATAATCATAGTCACTTTATAGTTGCATGAAATAAATAAACATTCAACAGTTATTTCAAGCAACCGGTGAATCATTCGGAAATCGCCGGGAAACTAATGCGATTATTCATAAGCGTAACCACATACCTTTAACCGCACTTTTCAAGATAACAACCCAATCAACAAGCAATGAGGAAGAGAAATCCTGAAATAAAAGTACCAATTCATTTTATTAATAATTATCCAATTTCATCATTCAAATTAGGATTCCAATTCCATAATTAGGGTTTCTTCTAGAAATTAGGGTTTTACTTCTTCTTTCATCATTATCATCCTTGATTTATCACTCTTCATAAAAATCCTAATTTCTCATTGAATTTCCTTTATTAGACAACTAATTTCCTTATTTCATAAAAATATGGTTTTTATCTCTCTTTATCCCAAATTAGGGTTCTCTTGCAAATTAACCTTCTTTTAATCATTATAATTCCAAGTTAAGCATTTGTGCATTCAAATAGCAAATTAAACTACCATTAAAATTATCAGAATCAATCTTAACAATTTGACTTGTTGAATTACCAAATTACCCTCTCAACATGCAATTAGGGTTTCTCATCAAATTTTAATAAACTTTATTAGCCAAATAAAGTACTTTTGCTAAAATAAGTGGAATTAGGTTCTGGATTTATTTTTATCGTGTTCCTTGCATTTTTCTATGCAACTTTCATATATAAAGTTTTCTCATATGAGTTTCTTATCAGTTTCTATTAATTTCGCAAGATAAATCATTTTTTCTAAATATTCGTTAGAGATAGGAATTACCCAAAATTTCCTGATCGTTGGATTGATGCGCCCGTGGTCCCCTTCAAGATCTGACGCTCCTCGCCGCGTGTCCCCTTTCACTTACGCGCCTTGCGCTCAGATCGTCCGATCACGATCCAAGGGTTCGGCCAAAAACTGACCCAACCGCTGGATCCTAATCGCACAGTGGCAGACCGCACAACTTCGCCCTCTCCTCAGGTTCGTTAGATCGCGACGGAGATCACCGTGATCCCTGATCCGACGGTGATCGGGTCGTCTTCTACCTCAGACCTAGCAGCTCGCGCGGTCAACCTGAGGGTTGACTCGAAGCCTCCGTCGCCCTCGGCTCACACCAACCGATCAGGGAGCTCCGCCTCCCCTCGACGAAGCTGGTGACGGGTCCAATTTCCTCCCTGAACCCCTCCAAGCTTGCCCCCTACCCGCCGGACTCCAGCGAGGGTCGCCTAGCTATCGGGTTGTAGATCAGGAAGCAAGTTGCCAATTGAGCGCACCAAAGAGCTCCTTGTACAAAACCGCAGAGGTTGGACTAGCAAAAGGCTATGCTCGTGCTCTCCAAAGCCCTCCTATATATATAGGTTTGGCCACGCTCCAACTGGATTGGGAACTTTCCCAATCAGAGGCAAAACCTACTCAAACCAGGATTGAAAACCTTCGTCTTACTCTCCCGAATTGAACGGGATGATTTCCGTAAGTGTTTGAACCTTAGATTCTCGAGAAATCAGGTTGGAAAATCAACCTGCAACTCACAGAGTCCTAGTCCCACTGGAACCTGGATGATGAGCAGTTCCCGTTGGATTTCAATCCAACGACTCTCATCACAGGCGCTAGATCAAAAGGAAAGTATTTTCCTAAAATTTCGAATTAAATTCTTATTCCAATGGGATTTTGGAAAAATCATATCTCTCAATTGGATTGGTATTTCTTTCCCAAATTTTGAGGGAAGCTCGAATTCATCATTATCCTTCATCCCTCCAAATTTGGTGAAATAACAAAACTATTTCGATTCCTTTTCTTGTATTACAAGTTATCATTATATTAATCACTCTTTCCCTCTTTTCCTTAATCCCATTATTATTATTTCATGGTTTTGAGTTCCTTGAACTCCAAGATATCCATAATCTCTAATTCTTATCTTTAGGGAAATATTCCACATCCGTTTTCTTATTTTATGGAATTCTTTATGTATTCTTTGATTATATCAATTTGGGCTTCAAATAAAACAAGGCCCATTAAGAAACATGCTACCAATCATCCATGGAATCCATTTCAATCCACATCACAGCAATCATGCAAAATCATTTATCTTTAAATGATATTTACAAAACTCATTATATAATTTAGAAAATTGAGGTTATAACAAGGAGCCTTCTAACAAATATTACCATATGGAAATCAATCGAGTTTACACAATGGCTATGGGGCTATTCCCCATGCCCCGATATGATAAACTACTCATGATCCATAAAGATTAAAGGGAGAAAGAAGGAAGGAAGAAGGGAGGCCATAGACTAGAAAGGAAAAAAATCTAAAAGGGACTCTAGCTAGTGACTATAAAATGACCATTGTTCTTAGATCCTTGTCTCCCTAAGAAGACCAAAACTAGAATTAGAGAAGAACTAGAAATCTTGAAATCCAAACTAACTTTATTGAAGAAAAATGGAGTACACAAGCATGAACTAAAATAACAAGCGCTTAACTGAGAATGCAAGTATCAAAAAGTTGGATCCATTTCTTATGGAGTCCTCCCTCCTTTTAATGGGAAGGAGGGGTGGAAACCCTATAAAGGGTAAGAACAAAAGGAGAGCGAAGGAGGCTAAAAATACCTAGTCATTGGGTGTGAACTGACCTATCTAATAGAGTGAACCACCTAGTTTGCATCCGTCAGGGCATAGGCCAAGGGGGAGTGGTCAAACCCTATTCAAGGGGTGGTGGCGCCAATTGACCATTTCTTCCTTGCTAAGAAAACTGAGACTGTTAGCTAGAGCCTGGGATGCTCAATTGGAGTTTGAACATGCACGCCCCATGGAAGTGGGGTGAAAGCTCTAGGTAGGGTGGTGGCACCTTGCTTGAATGTGAATCAGTCATGGAGCAGACTGAAACGACCTCTGAGTGTCTAAGTCAAGTGTTTTAGATACATGGAATGCTTGTTTCAATTCTGAGAGGGTAAATGTGAAAAGTTGAGTAGAGGAGTGGAACACGTGTTTGAGCATCTAAAGTGTGGCATTTCTTGTGGGTGAACTAATTATTTTGCAACATGAACTGATTGGTTCATGTGTAGAAAAGGTCATGCTATTTTCATGTGGTCAAAATCTACAAAGTGTAGAGGGAAATGATAAGAATTTGCATCATTGGTTGAAAAGTGGGTCAATTGAAATTAATTCAAGAAAATTAGAAAAAAGGGAAAACTCTAATAAAAGATTATGAAAGATATATTTAAAATGAGATGGATGTACATTCATCAATCATCTATATAAATTCATGATTTTATCAGGAAAGATACTAATTTGACCACATCCCAAACTAAGCATAACACTAATTTTATTTCATTAAAAACTAACATATCAACAATAGGGATTTGGGAAATTTAATTTCTTCACTAAAATGGGCTACAATATTTATTGTAAAAAGTGTGCATGAATTATTTTTCTAACTTACCATCTAATATTAATTTGTATCCTATGTTTGGGGTATTTGTGAGAATTTTAAAAGGAAAGTAGGGCCATTCTTTAACCTCACTTATTGGATTATTCAGTGGGGCAACTTGAGTTGAGATTTGTCTCCTAGGTCTTCCATTAGGCCTGACTATGTCCAAAGGATCTACAACCACTTGTCATGTGGTAACTGGACCATAAAACAACATTTAGGCACCACACACATTAAATTTTTCCTCCTTCCTCTTCTCCATATACTCAAATAAATAATGGTGGGGAGTAGTGTATTACTTTGGAATCCTCATATACAACTACGGGTGAAGTTATATACTTGGTTGTGTCAGATTCTAGGTAATTAGTTCCATATAAATGAAACTATATGGAAGTAATAGTTGGTGTAGGAGTAGGAAATCTTTCTCAAGTGGATTGATAATGCAACTTGAGAGTTTGAGTGGGTGTAAAAAAAGGTTGGTTGTATTCATAGGAGTAGAAGAAGGTTGTGTATGGGTCAATCAGGGTGAGAAGGTTAAAAGAAAGGATTTACAATTGTGTGCCACACAAAAAGATGGAA
The DNA here is from genome assembly GCA_963693085.1 of Alisma plantago-aquatica. Taxonomy (NCBI): domain Eukaryota; kingdom Viridiplantae; phylum Streptophyta; class Magnoliopsida; order Alismatales; family Alismataceae; genus Alisma; species Alisma plantago-aquatica. Next base: position 343,204,420 of record OY856413.1, read on the forward strand.
TTGAGAATAGGTGTTAATATAGAAACTAATATTAGGCATATATGTAGAAGAGTTTTAAAAATCTCTAAACGGTGAAGGGAAAATTTCATGGTTTACCTCGGCCCCCAGTTTCCTCCTCCCCTACTTTCACAAGATCACTTACATGGGCAGTGTTGAGTGATCATCCTGATGATCCCTTGGGAACCACTAGACACCAAGTTGTGGTTATCTAGAACTTCTACTACAACACAGAAAGGTAACCTTTATTTATTGCAAGAAATGTTTGTCTAGGCACTACAAAGTGGCAATTCATAGTGCATCACAATAAGAGTTAACAAGTAGTTGAAGATGGTTTCTTGATTTTTGGGTCAAATATCAATGAAAATTTGTGTTGTCCACATGAGATGGCCCAAATTAGTTTGTACGGTAGAGGTTTTAGTGCCATAGATTGGGGATTGATCCTTTCTTGAAAATCTAACAATGTGAGTTAATTAAAATAACTCTTAAGTATTGGTTGTGTTTTTAAACTATTTTCTAGAAACCATATCTCTCACTAGGAAACTCCAAATGGGATATGAGTAGGGTCATATTTTATGCTTTATTAGCTGACCAATTTATGTTTGGTAATATCAAAACAAAGTTATACACTAAACTTTTTAGGATGAGTCACGTTATACATATGTAAGTTAAAATCTATCTAATTTGGTTATTATTTTCTAGGGTTTTATGTATTAAATTGATGTAATAAAAGTAAGTTTTTAAATGTAACCTACCATAGAATAAGCATATGACTTATTGGAGGTCTTAAATATAAAAAAAATCTTTTGAATGAAATACATAATTTGTTACAATATCTGACAAATGAATTTGTTGCACTCACTTCCCTCTCAGAGTCAAGAAAGAAGTATGTTGGGATATGAGTGTGATCTAGTTCTCATCACATTATAGGACTTTAGTACATTAGAGTTTGATGTCCACCATTTCCTCAAAATCTTAGTGTTCAGAACTTGGTGGATTTACAAAGTACACCAAAGTTGAAATCTGGGAATTGAACTTCTCATGTTAGGCTCCTCAATTGTGCATCATATTTTGTTTTAGTGAATACTTTTTATCAGTAGAGTTGTTAGTTTAGTGGTCTAGATGTTGGCATAGTTTATTTGGGACCCAATCGAAAGTTCTATAATTAACAAGAAAATACTTTAATGAATGCCATTCATGACATTTGATGTTGAAAATTTAATTATGGGTGGCTCCACAAATTTTATGCTAAAGCACACTCACATAGAAAATAAATTCTTTAGTAAATTTGCAATTTTGGGATTCCTATACCATAAATGTGTCTTGATTATGTCTCATAGGTACTTTGTCTTAAAAATCACAGAACCTGATTAAAACTTGATTTAAATTGAACATGCTCGTGATGCAAACATGTCTATATGAAACCTATATGAGCTTCTAAAAAAATATAAATAGCTCATATTGGCTTCCAAAAGCTATCAATTCCATAGAGGAACTCCTCTCTATAGTTTATCTACAAGGTGTTATAGTAGAAGGAAACAAAAAGAGTAAACAAATATTTCTACAAGGATGTCGATTATTTTTCTAGTAAGAGAATTGTATTTTGAAAATCATTGGGAAAAATGAATAGATCATCATGGGATATTATATATCAACTAGTGGATTGCTTTTCCTAATCCTTAGGTTCTATAAAAATGTTTACATCTAAAATTGTAATGAAATGAATGTTTGTGTTTCTTTATGTACACTCATTTATGTTATTTCATAATTTGTGAAATTGGAATGCCAATTTAAGATACATGTACTTAGATATGTGCAATTTTTGAATAATTTATCCATTTCTAAAATTGTTTCATTTTAACACAAAAATTAAAGTGATGCAAGATTGAATGATTATAAGACCATGGTTCAATTTTCGTAATGTTTAGACAATCTTATCAAAAATTATGAAGGTTTTAAGTTAATTAAATGATTGATTCTATTGATGGATTAGAACCAAGATATGATATATCTTTTTCCTAAGTTATGATATGTCAAATTTTATGTTTCCCTTATTGGTGATGAGATTCATAATGTTATAGATCATCCTAAGTGGACTGGATCTAGACCCTCAGTCGGAAATTTGAATAGTTTGGAGCTCTTCTCCTATCTCCAGTCATCATGTGATCATGGGTGATGACGCCATGCTCATGAAAGCCCCTCCATGATTATAATAGTACAAAAAAATGGAAAATAACCAAGAAGTTGGAGTCCCATACTCAATTCTACTTATTTGACCGCTTAGCTAGTGACAATGGTTGATAACTGAGGCAGTTCAAACCCTACTTATCCACCCTATCTCAATTGAAAGTTGAAGTGGGTTGGAAGACATCAAGTATGGAGGTAGTAGAAAGTCAAAGGAGATAAGAGAGAAAAATGGAAGGAAGAAATCTAAGGAGAAGAATCTAATTGTGCATATCATGAGTTGTTGGCTGGGAATGGGGACCTTTATTGAGGGTACGGTCGGAGTTGGTGTTTGTGGTGCTTCCTCACAGCTAATTTGAGGGTGTGACCAAGTTCTGGAAGGAAATATAGGCATCTTGGAGGCCTCAATTGTTAGCCTCATGAAAGGGAGGAGAATCCCCATTTTCCATTGTCATGATGATGCCTTATGATGACGAGCTTGGAGTCCAGGAGCTATGTGGTATAATAATCTTGGTGTTGGCTATTTCCAATGTAAGGTATCACATATGAACTTGATGTAGTCATAACATAGAAAGAAGGAGGATTTTGAGTGAAATATATTTCTAGAATCAACTCACGTGGAAACAACAAGGATAGGAGACTCATAGATGGGTTAATCGAAAGGGGAAAGAACCTAGAGAACATATACATGATACTTGTGTCAAAATGAGGGAGGAATAGATCGGGTCTACTTGGCCAGGGCTAGCTTGAGCAAGGTGACATGCTTCTTAGATGTCACATGAAAATCTTTTTGGTCAAAAAGGTAAGAAGATGTTTAATTTACCATAAACCATATTGATATTAAGAAAATCATAGGAAATAGTTCCAATATCACATAAATACAAACTAGCCACCCCAATATTTAGAAATTGGGTAGAACATTGAAAATTATTATCATCAACACTTTCACGTGTAAAAGGTCCATGAAGTGTAGACTTTTGTCTATGGATTGGAGGATAGAGTTGGTTTTCTCGACTCTTTCTTCTTGTCACATCTTTTGTTCATCAACTTTTTCTTTGCCAAAGATTATTATCTTGGAGATTGAGAAAAATCTCAAAGAATTTATCTAGGGACATACTTAGGACAAGAACATGTTACTTTATGTTGTAGGATCAAATATATATGCCAATGAAAGAGAGGGGTCTTAATTTTCACAAATTCCAAGATTGGACTATTGATGTATATATGAAAAATCTTTGGGATGTTGCAAGAGACAAAAGAATTCTTATAGGTGAAGTGGTTGCATGGAAAGTACCTTGGGTCGAGTATATTTGAACAGCTAGTCCAAGAGACAATTCCTAATGGATCTAGAAGAGATCACTAAAACACAATATATTCTTATACCTCATATTCAATTCTCAATAGGTGATGGAATAAAATAACTAATTTTGAACAATCATTGGTGTGGTCAAGGGTGCAACTTGTTGCATCATCTGGACATTAAACTTAAGAGAAGACTTGGAGTTGGAGATAACTAAAAAGTTGAATCTTGAATTGTGAATGAGAATTGGTTCTTTCCTAATGTTAGAGGTGGTCAAGATGTGAGGGATTTCTTTTCTTCACTTCCACCTCCCCTTATTAGTCAGGATGACAAAATACTAATTGCAAATAAGTTTTCTCTTTCTTTGAAAAACTAATAGGATATGGTCTAAGTGCATACCAGTATGAATCTATATATTCCTATTGATGTGTTATCTTAATAGAATTCCAACATATGACATGTTGAGAAGGTTTGGATTCTATATTACCTCAAGGTGTATACTGTGTAAGACCACAGTGAAGGCAGTCAACATGTTTTCTTCAACAATGGATTTATTTCCTCTCTCTAGGATTTGCATCATGAAAAATCCAAAGTGAACTTGAGGTCTTTGCAAGACCTAAATACTACTCAAGGGAAATCCAAGATTTCTACCTGATTTGTAATATACAATCTTTGGATGAATAGGAAATATATATTTTGTCATAATCTTGATAGTTATTCTGGTAGTATTTTTCATGCTTGTTTACGTGATACTGATATATATATATATATATATATATATATATATATATATATATATATATATATATATATATATATATATATATATATATATATATATATATCAACATGTATTTAATACCCGTGCGGGTAGCTACCTGCCCCTATTTCTGTTACTTTTTTTGGATTTTCTTACTTTTGACATGTAGAGGGTTACTTTACCGTCAAAAATATTACTTTTCATGGATAGATAGTTACATTTGCAAACAGTAGACTCAAAAATACATGTGTATTTTTTCCAAATTTACTTTTTTAGTTGTATAGTTACTTTTTATTCACAGAGTTACTTTTCAGGAAAAATAGTTACTGTTTTGGCTGACATGTAGAAAAAATCCATTCTACCCACTGGGTATTGAATGTGTGTGTCTATATATATATATATATATATATATATATATATATATATATATATATATATATATATATATATATATATATATTTGTGTGTGTGTGTGTCATTCATTCACTACCCACATGATGAGTAACTAACTTTAGTTACCTGTGGATCTATTTTGAAATAGAAAGGTACCTATTTGTAATTAGAAAGACAACGTTTGTAATGAAATGACCAAATTTATAATAAAAACACTCATTTTGTATTACAGAGTAAATTCCTGTCATAAATATCATTTTTACTATAACCAGACGTGTAATACACAACTAGAGTTTGTATTAAAAATGTGGTCATCTCATTATAAACAGTGTATGTCTAACTACAAATAGGTACCTTTCTATTACAAAATAGATCCACGGGTAACTAAAGTTAGTTACCCGCATGGGTAGTAAATATATACCCCATATAAAAATATATGTTATACATGTATTTAATACCCACATGTGTAGCTACTTGCCCCCTATTTCATTTACTTTTTTGGAGTTTCTTATTTTGACATGTAGTGGGTTTCTTTACCTAGCAAACTATTACTTTTCATGCATTGATAGTTACATTTGCAACAATATATTCAAAAATACAAATATATAAACATTTGCTGTGTATTTTTCCCAAATTTATTTTTTTAGTTGTAAATTTACTTTTTTTATCAATATAGTTACTTTTTTTGTTCACAGAGTTACGTTTCTGGCCAAATAGTTACTTTTTTGGCTGACGGGTAGCAAAAATCTAGGCTACCCGGCGGGTATTAAATGAACACCCTATATATATGAGGTATAAACTTGTCACATCATCACTTGATATCACTATCATACAAGGACATCAACATTAGCACATGACTAGGGGATAACAACCCCTCATCTCATCACTAGAGGATACCTTCTCACACTAGGCATTGAGCCTCTTTCAGGTCATAAGACCAAAATTACATCATCACTTATCCTAGCATTACACATCAAGGCTCATAATCTTCACCCTATATCACATAAGAGATACCATAGCATTCACAAGATATGATGAGTATTCAACATGCAACATTAGTGCTACACAAGTAGGAGGGAGAAACATCATCACAAGATAAACAATTCCTTATATATATATATATATATATATATATATATATATATATATATATATATATATATATATATATATATATATATATATATATATATATATATATATATATATATATATATATATATATATATATAGAAAGAGAGAGATAGAGAGAGAGAGTCATGAGAGAATACACTCGAGTGTACATATCACACCATACACTCCAATGGTGTTTGCCTATCTAGACCATGTTTTTGTAAAATCTAATCCATTGATCTTCATGGTTACAATAATAATATGCCACATACAAAATTTGAGTCCATTTAGATGAGTGTAAGTCACTCATCCAAGGACAACAAAATCAACACACAAAAGTAATTTGAAATGCATGATTTTTGTCCCCTTTAGATGCATGACCTATAAGTGTTCAAATGAGATGAAATTTACTATATAGTATGTACTTAAGATATTTAAGAAGTTCAATGGTTTAGATTTTCAAAATAATTACTTCATCATAGAATACAATTGGGATGTATAGCATTTTCGGTACACTCGAGTGTATTCCAGCTTCACTATATATATATATATATATATATATATATATATATATATATATATATATATATATATATATATATAGTTGAGCTTTTTCACCTATATTGCGTCAATTCTCATCTATTGATGAGGAGGAGGAGATGACCAAGATTCCATATTCTTCTATTTTGTGGAATTTGATGAACGCAATGGTATGTACTTGTCCTGATAGTATTCATGCAGTTGAAACTATGAGCACATTTCTCTCAAACAATGTGAACGATCATTAGGAGGAAGTCAAATGGATCTTGAATTATTTATAAGGCTCCAACAACATGCATTTGATGTTTGGTGAATCTAAATCACTTCTTAAAGGCATCGTTGATGTTGACATGATATGTGATATTGATCACAAGAGATCTACCTTAGATTTATTTTATCTTTTGTAGGGAGAGCCATATCTTAGTAGTCTAGGTTGTAAAATTATATTGTACTTTCTACTGTATAGGTAGAATATATTGACGTAGCCAAAGTAGGAAAAGAAATACTCTAGACTATGAGCTTCTAAGATCGTGATTTGATCCACATATGTTCGGTAAAAAGAAGAATCTTCTACTTTGATCTTAATCCAAAATGGAAAGTGTTCAATTGGAACATGAAAATGTGACTGAATTGATCTTGACCCTTCCACTTGAGTGCACAATTTAGACTTGAAGTTTGTTTACACAGTACGAGAAAGACAATTATCAAGAATGGGACTTTCCTTTTTGAGATTCTATTCTTTAATATAGCATCAATATTACAATAACATTAGAAAGCGAGTTTTGAAGGAGTTGGACATGAATCAAGTTGACCTGATTATTTTCCATGATAGCTAGTCAGAGGGTTGTGCACTTGAGTATAATCATAATGTATTATACACAGACAAAGCACATTGATGTGAGGTATCACTTGGTGATGTCACTACAACATATTCACATTTTATCGGCACTAATTTTCGGCACTTCTAAAACTGATTGCCACAAAATAAATTCCCTCCAACATCCCATTTCTTGCACCTCCTCTCGATCTAACTTATGCGTGACCCAGTTAAATTTCAATAAGTCTTTCTGCAAGTAAAAAAGTATATTATATATAAAATAGAAAAAAAAACCACTCTTTCTTTCGGTCTTTTCCCACCCATGATTACCCAAATTTAGCTTCCACTGCATTCTGGAAGTGATGGTTTTGCCTCCTGATCGAGAGAGGCATGCCTATGAAACTGTCTCCCTTACTACCCAACCTTCCCTAATCCCATAACCCTGCAATTTTCCGCTCTTCAGGTTGGCGGCATGATCAGTTACAAGCATGCTATCAACTGGTGACGACCTCGCCAGTGGTTGTCTCCTCTTCCTTTAAACTTCTTTCCTAGCTTCTGACATACTGTGGTAGATCATCCACATTGTTGAAAGGCGCCTTATATATATGGAAGGTATATCACAGATATATTAACCTAGGCTCAACCTTGGACCCATTTTAAGAGGACGAGATCTTGTATATACGGTGAAATCTTATAGAAATATTGGGGTATTATGAACTCCAAATAAGGTATGCTTATGTATTTGTATTTGTTCTTTGATTTGTTGGTTATTTTGTACCTGTAATAGTTGGGCACTGTGGCGTGCTCTGTTATTTTCTGTATGGTTGCTCTATTATCTTGTATGCTAATTAATAGTGATTTTGATACAACTTTCAGAACCAAGAACAATTAAAACATGTTGATGAGGGTTTGATTCTTTTCCTGGTCTAGTTAAGAGGTGTCTACACATATTGATGAGGATAAAACATGTTCTATGTTTTTATTGAGTTATTGACTGTGTCCTCTTATGTTGATCATGTCCTGTAGAGGTTTCACAGTATGTGCCTTTTGGAATCTTGTCACATAGTCAGCTATCCTCTAATGTCTAATGCACGATTGCTATGAAAGCTATTGCAATGATCAAGATATGGAGTGTTTTGATGATCTTATTCTGGTATTTTATGTGTGATTATTACTATTAGAACTCATATATCTCTCTCTTTTTTTTTTGGTGAAGTCAGGAGGCTATCTTATTCATCTTGCCCTCCTCATGCAAGCTAAATTATCAGCAAAAGTGGCTACAATATTTGAAGAACAAGGATAAAATATGGTAGTACTACTACCATTACAAATGTCTTTTTGGATAATCCCTTCTACAATTTTAGGTGGAATTCTGTAAAAACAGAATCCATTCCCGGATTTAAGGTGGAACTTGGCCAGAGTATCCGCAGCGTTGTTAGCTTCTCTATGGACATGGCAAATGGACCAGTTGTCTTTCTTCTTCTTCTTGATTTGGATAATCCATCTTGCCAGCTTTGGGTTTTCCTCATGATTTAATTCCACAGCCTCACACGCAAGTCTGGAATCCGTTTCAATGATGGCATGCTCCAACGCCAAGTCATGCCCAAAATCCATAGCCAGGGCTATAGCCTGAAGCTCAGCCTCTAGCGCATTCTCAGCTTTACTGGTGCGAGCTAAACCTCCATGCCAGCTCCCCAGATAATCTCTACAGATCACCGCAGCTCCTGCCTTCTTGTTCTGGAAGGCAGCGTCAGCATTAAGTTTGTAAATGGGAAGCTCGGGTTGTTTCCAGCCTGCAACCCGCTCAGCCCTCTTCGTCTCCACTTCTTTCTGCCATGCCATATCCATCATCCTCACTTTAGTGATAATCTTGTTAACAAGAAGACTAGCAGTAGTCTTTTTCTTCTCGAAGATCTCTGCATTTCTGTCTTTCCAAATCGACCAGCAAGTAACAGAGAACAGGTCGACATGCTTCTTGTCCCCTGTAAGATTTAGACCTAGCCATTGCCAAACGTCCGTCGCATCGTTGATCTTCGTTAGGTCTTGATAGCTCAGCAGCTTGCTCCACACGTCCTGAGCTTTGGAGCAATCTCGCAACGCATGAAGCACTGTCTCTTCATGACTTCCACATCTAGTGCAATCCGCATTGTTGGTCATATGTCTATTAAAACGTCTGCTGTTCGTCAGGATAGCTGCATGACCCACGAGCCACAGGAAGAATTTCACTTTTGCAGACACCTTTAGCTTCCAGATGAGGTTCCACTTGCCCTGGCACTGGATTTCTCTCTGGGACCTGAGGGTTCTGTAAGCAGTCTTAGTGGAGAACTGTCCATTATCAGTATGAATCCAGACCCTGACGTCGTTCAACTGCGGCTCCCTGGGGACAGGAACTTTGAGGATCTGCCTAATATCTTCTTCATCGATCCACTCCTTCAGGAACTCAGTGTCCCAATTGTTGTTGAAGTTAACAAGACTAGACACTTGCAGGTCTCTCAGCTCGGCTGTAATTGGCTTTTTAGTACGCTCAGCCAAACAAGTGTTATTGTTCCACCATTTGTCGTACCAAACATTGATGTTCCTACCACTTATGGGGTTCCAAACGGAGTTATCATCAATAAACTTTTTGAAGTTTAGAACAGCACGACCTAGCCTAGAAGAATTTCCCAGAGATCTGCTGACGAGATTTATATATTTATCCTTCATTCCTTGGCACCAAAAAGATTTCCTTCCTGTCTCTATCTCCCAGGCATGTCTGCTTATCATAGACTAGTTCCATTCACGCATCGATTTTATACCAAGCCCACCATTTTCTTTATTGTTCGTCACTTTGTTCCAAGCAACCAGAGATAAGGGGTTAGATTTGTGACCCCCCCCATATGAAGGACCGCACGTTTGCATCAATTCTGTCACACACCTTCAAAGGGATTACAGCCGACTGCATTGTGTAGGTAGGGATGGCACACAGGGTAGATTTCGCCATACAAACTCTTCCAGCAAGGGATAGACTCCGTGCAGACCAAGAGTTGATGCTATTCGTCACTTTCTCAATAACCCCACCATAGGTGTCATAGGAAACCCTCTTATGAATGAGTGGCACTCCGAGGTATTTTCCAAGGTCCATGGCTTCAGTGAAACCACTCATGCTGCAGAGCAAGCGTCTGGTAGCTCCAGGGACGCTTCGCGCGAAGTGGATATTAGATTTCTTCACAGAAATAGCTTGTCCAGATACAGCCCCAAAGTCCTTGAAACACTGTTGGATCGTTTTGAGTTGTTTCAAGTCTGCCTTTGCGAAGAGGATCATGTCATCTGCAAAGCACAGATGAGAAACTTTTGGACCATTGGTAGATAGCTTCATCGGGGTCCATTCCTTGGCATTCACCTTGCTTTGAATGTGTTGGCTTAATCTTTCAAGACATAACACAAAGATGTAAGGAGCCAAAGGGTCTCCTTGTCTAAGACCCCTGCTTGCTTTGAAGCTCTCTGTTAAATTCCCCTTCCATGCTATGGAAGCTTTTCCTTCAGACATGGATCCCATGATGAAAAGAATGATAGTTTCAGGCAGCCCCGTCTTCTTCAGGGTATCTTCCACAAAGCTCCAGCTCATCCGATCATAAGCTTTAGAAAGATCAACTTTAATCGCCATCATACGTCTAGAAGATTTCCTTCTCATGTTATGAAGGATTTCTTGTACAATGATGATGTTGTCCGTGATCTTGCGCCCTGGGACGAAGGCACTTTGTGTTGGGGAAACCCAATCTTCCAGAAAGCCCTTTATCCGATTGACTACGACTTTGGAAGCTAATTTGAGAATGACATTGTTCAAGGATATAGGTCTGAACTGTTCACAGAATTCAGGTTTAGATATCTTCGGAATTAGGACAATCGTGGCTGCACATAACTCAGTGGAAAGAGCTTCTCCAGCGAGAGCTTTGGATATGGTGGTAAGAACTGATTGCTTGACAGTGTGCCAATTGGCCATCAGAAAGGAAGCATCAATGCCATCCGGACCACAGGCCTTATAAGGATTCATGGCTCTCAAAATATTATAAATTTCTGCCAGATTCGGCTGTGCAGCACTTCTCCTGCATTGTTCTTCAGTAAGGGAGGTGAAGGAGCCATAATACTCATGAACCGCATTAGTATCTGCCGGGCTATCTTCAGTCAGAATATGTTTGAAGTGGTTAATGAGCATATTTTGGATCTCATTGTCATCACTTGTCCATTCTCCGTTTGATCTTTTCAACATGGTTATGTTGTTGTTGCGCCTCCTTTGTTTGACAAAGGTATTGTAAAACTTTGTGTTGATGTCCCCATCGGTGAGCCACTGGATGTGACTCTTTTGTTTCCAGTCCTCCTCCTCTGCTTTGAGAAGCTCTAAATACTCTACTTGTAGGTCTGAGATCATGTTAGTTGTGATGTTGTCGAACCGAGTCTCCAGACTTTGTTGTAGGGAGTTGAGATTTCTGAGTATTCTCGTTTTATCTTTTGCCACTTTCTTGTTATTGAGAGCTGTCCACTTCATAATGATAGGTTTGGCACTTTCGAGTGCCTCTCTGAAGTCCATATGTGGATGCCAAGATGCACGCAGCATGTCCTGAAACTCCTTGTTCTTAGACCACGAGCTTTTGATAAGGAACCTGGAGTTGGGCGTTTTGCTCGTAGAGGACCTCACTAAGACAGGATTATGATCAGATTCGACTCTTGGCAGATGTTCGACAATGAACTGGGGGTACTTGGATAAGAACGTCGGGTTAGCAACCGCGCGATCTAGTCTTTCATGGAGGGTCCCGTGCTTGTATGTGAAATTAGGACCCATGAACCCCATGTCAGTAAGGCCAGCTTCCAGGAGCGTGTTACTGAAGATAGTTGCTTCTTGGAAGTCAAATCTTTTTCCTCCTCGCTTTTCATTGGGGCTTAAGGTTGTGTTGAAGTCTCCGATAGCAATCCATGGTTTATCGAAAGTCTTACTCATCTGAACGATATGCTTCCACAGAAATTTTCGAACAGAAATATGCGGGTTTGCATAAATAAAGGTTGCAAGAGTGATGTTGTTAATGAGGCAGGTGCAGAACTGCCGATGACTGTTGATGATTTTAATATCACACACTGTGGAATTCCAACATAACCAGATTCCTCCCGCGAATCCTCGAGCCTCCACCCTGTGGGAATTGGGGAAGCCAAGTTTCTGTATCGTTTGAGTAGCCGCCAAACCACTGATCCTTGGTTCGAGGATGGCCACCAATTTGGGGCACTTTTGTGAGATCATATCTCGGAGGACACGGCAAGTGTCTTTGTTGCCGATTCCTCGGACATTCCAGCAGAGGATGTCTAACATTAGAAAACAAATGATAGCTGAGAGTAGATCGGTTTCCTTACTGGGACGCAGTAGGGATTTGGTTCTCTTTTTCTTCTCCATCCTCTTCCATAACAATCTCCTGCTCCTGGTTGAGTCTAGGGCTTTTCCTCCTACTCTCATAAGGAGGTTTTGGCCTTGCGTTTTTGAATTTGGGAGTGCTTCCTTTTATCTTCCTGCCTGGCGGCATGCGACAACCTGCAGAAACAGTAGGTATGGTTTCCGGTTGTTCAGTGTCTTCGACCATCTCAGAGTTTTCCTCTCCTGAGGCAGTTGTACTACCACACAATGTGCTTGCTTCTCCTCCGTCCGGTGGTTCTGTGCTGGATGCAGTGGCATGAGGGGTTTCATAGTGGCCACCCTCTTTGCTACTTGGTGCTTCAATGGTTTCATCATCTTCCACAGTAATAACCTCCTCAATCACTTCATCGATGTCAGGGTTCACCACTGTGTGTACTGCTTTTTCCTTCTCCTTTGTCTGGGTTGTCTTTGTGATATCCTTCAACGCCTCCCTTTTATCATCTGCAGTGTTCAGTTTCTTCTTTTTCCATACTTTATCAGTCCTCTCTTCTCCAGTTGGTTTATTGGTTGAAAGGTCTTCCAGCCTTGTCTCTGCTTGACTCTCATGATCCTTCTCCTGATCCTCCATTCCGGCCAAGTTAGCGAATTTGTTATTGCTTGAGCCAGATGGGCTCCCAGTAGAAGCTGCCTTAGTTTTGTTGTGGTGAGCAACCCGTGTTCTGTTTGATGTGGTCTTCCTTCTATTGATTTGCCAGCCACCATTGCTGGTATCCTCATTCATGCCTTGCTGGTTTCCATCTCTACTGCCATTAGATTCCCGTGGGACACCTCTCGACATGCAATGCTTCTGGTTGTGTCCAAGTTTACCACATGCCTCACATGTTTCAGGAAAGGCTTCATATTCAACTTGGTAGATATCAGAATTGATCATGATATTATGAACAAGTTGTTTTGTGGTATCCACATCAATAGCTAGCATGGCAAATTTACTTCGTGTTCTAGCAGCGGTGTGTCCGTCCACTTTCACTAGGCTTCCAAGAGCCAAGCCTATGTATTCAAATATGGTCGGTACATAGAGATGAAGCGGAAGGTCCAGGATTCTGACCCATGTTACGAGATACTTAGGGAGTTCTGCCGTCGGGCGGAAAGATGGGAACCATTGCATATATCTCTCTCTAAGTCTCTTTACAACTCTTGGTCTTTTTTATTCTAGGTTTCTTGTGCTAGTTGGATATAGCTCAATGTGGAAAGTAAGGCACTATTACATTTGCCTATGCATATTTTAGGTTTCATTTGCTTAGAGCTCTAATATGAGGTATGCATGATCTAGATGTAGTTTTCCTTCTATGTTCTTTCTGGTTGTGACCAGCTAGTCGCATCGGTTTCTTTGATTATTTGTGACTATCTTCTCCATTTACGAAAACATAGTTTGTTACCTCTATGATTAGTGTGTTTCATCTTCTGATTGGGATCATTTTCTAATTTATTTCACACAGTTTGCTACCTCTTCTCTATCATAGGGAGCCTTTTTAATGGATACCATAAGGAACCTGATTGGATGGAAAGTCTGATGATATGTGCTCGTTGCTTTTTCATTGAGCTTTTGTTGTATTTGAACTTACGCATACTTAATTGTTTATAGTTTTCATTCAGGTAGTCATTTTTTTAAGAACCTCTCAAGAAGATGCAGAGACAAACAATATCAATTAATAGTGTGACAACTATTTTATGTCAGAAGTTGTTGTTTTCTCTCCTTTTATTGTTTACACGCCTATTACTCACAACTCAACATTGATATCTACAGTTTCTTCATCTTTGTCCAGATCACTAAACATGGTGATATACTTATCTACTTCTCTATTTAAATCGTCATCTATGAGGTATATGTTAGATCATATGGGTTGAATATCATATTAGTACTTATATGCATTCACTAATATTTTCTTTTTGAGGTATTAGATGTTCTGAATTTTCTACCAAAGCTATTTCAGATTTTGGATTCTTTACTTTGGTTCCCACATGTATGTCAAACATACTTGTCAATAAGATTTTCAAATCTATTCAAACTATAAGCTGCCTTGCATTACCATTGCATAAATATTCAGATTTTGTAAAGTTTCTTAGACACTTTTGGAGTAGGTATCATTTGTAATGGATGATAGGAGGTAGAGTCTGACACAACTTAAAAACAATCCAAAGAAGTTGTAATGAAAAATTGTGGGTCTTAGTTTCCTCCTATCAATATTTCCCTTAGGAGTGCCACAGAGGTGGGTATTTTTAGAAGCCCTCTAAAGCTCGGGTATTGTGCCTAGATGCCAGAGGAGATAAGAACATGTACAATCTTGTGAGATCTCCTACTATCTCTATGTCTATTCGAAGCCTTAGTCAAAATACTGGCATAACTGATGATTTTGTTGTGTAGTTGTTGAATGCTACACCTTCTGATCATGGCCTCATCTTCTTCCAGATAGACCCTTTTCTAAGACACTTATAATCCTTCGAAGTCGAAAAGGATCCACTATTAGTAAGATTCCATTCCCAAGTATCATGCTCGTTGGACACCCTAGGCACATAAAGTTGTTGTATAACATTGACGATGTCGTGTGGCATATACACCTTCATGAAGCTATAATCCCAATGTCTACTAAGATCCACCAGGGTACTGACGTGTATTTTACTACGCGCTAAAACGCAAGTATACGCGTCGAGTAATATAGGCCTTGTGAGGCCCGAGTCGAACTCAGGGATACGTGAATTATTGGAGACTTCTACTAACTAATCGCAATCAGCTAGACCGATTAACAAAGTAGGGTTTTGTGTTCAAATTAAAAAGAAAATAAAAATCAAACAAAGAAAACAATCGATTAAAGGTTAATTTAATCAATTCAAAAGGATATCTTTAGGATGGCGGTTTCACCGCGGGTCAACATTGTATTAGGTTTTATATAATTCCTCACACTTCTCTCTCTATCCGGGTAGTGGCCTGAAAACAGAATTACCCACTGTCGTGGTGTAATTCACTACTTAGATTTAGGTTGATTCCACCGTCGTAGTAATCATTCCCCTAAACTAAGTGCATTATAAACGGTCTCTCAGTTCCCACCATTAATTTTACAACTCCTTTGTCAAGGGTTTTATTGATTAATGTAGAATTCGTCTCTTTTCAACCATTAATCCTTCTGTCGAAGTGATTAAAGGTGTTAAATTATTATTATGGTGATCAAGCATAACAATAGAAATGAAGAAAACGAATCTATACCACGGATTTGAGAGAAAAATATGAATTATTGATATAAAAATGTCATACAATGCATTCCCGGGCTACTCCCGGTCCTAAAGATTGAAGGTTTTAGCCTCTCATGCTCATATCACACGAATACATGGTAGAAATTGGGGAATTCATAAGAAAAATGGGAAATAAATGGGAAAACCCCTGAACGGAGAAGAACCGGTGGATCCTTGGCGTAAAACACGAGCTTCCCCGCCTGTCGGTGGTGGAAATCGTCTTTGGCAGCGTCCGAATCACCCAGGATGAGCTTCTCGGCCTCCGTTCTCCTTTCTCTCCTCCTCGGCACTCATGCAATCCAAAATGAGATGATCCTCCCGTGTGGGCGGCCGTCATTAGGTATAAGTCCCTAATTAGGTCGTCAAATAACAACAGTCGTCCGATCGAGATCAAAACAGATCCAACGCATATCTGCCGGCGTCGATACCATCGACGCGGGTCGATGGTATCGACCCGGCGGATTAGCGGCAGCTTTCCTTTCTTTTATTCTGTGCGCCTGTGGTGATCTCGATACCATCAACTTGTGTGTCGATGGTATCGACTCCTTTAGCGTCGGTTGTTGTCGTTTAGCGACACTGTAGCTCCCCTTGTGTCGATGGCATCGACTTACGTCGATGGTATCGACTGCATCCTCGCCAGCAACCTTAAGTGATCTCGATGCCATCGACTTAGGTGTCGATGGTATCGACTCTGTATTGCTCTTCTCGGCTGACAACCTGTGGCTTGGTCGATGGTATCGACTTCTGTCGATGGTATCGACGGAAGCAGATACTTGTTTTTCCTGAAATTTCACAACAAGACCAAGTAAATCCACACAATTTATAATAAGATGATAAATAATGCTCAAAATAGTAAAACAAAGGGGATTTGATATAATATGATGGCAAAGACCAAATTAATTGAATTATGCAATATTATCCATAAAAATGAGTAATTAGAGCACAAAACACATATGAAATAGGTCTATAAATGCGACTCAAAATCATCGCATCAAACTCCCCTAAGCTTAAACATTGCTCGCCCTCGAGCAACTAATCCTTAGAATAGGATTGCAGATGTCAACTAAAAATCAACACATCACCCCACATTCCACATGACTCCCACTGGACGTTCTCAAACCGGCCTTTCCTAATCACAGAACAGTAATTACCCTACAGGCGACAATAATCATCAATAAGAAAAATTATCCTTCAAACCGATGAACACTATCACATAAGGCAGTTAACATAATAAGGTTCGCCGATTCAGCATTGGTGCATCTTGTGATCGCCTACACTACGTTGCTCGCCCTAACTACCATCTACATGGAAGCTGTTCTCCTGATAAACATGAGTGAGGAGAAAATCACGGTGGCCTACCAATCCGAGCAACGGGTGGATGGAATGGGTGTTTCATGGAAGAATTTGGAAGTATTACACAGTTTCAAAATGCACATAACAAAATGTCCTAAATGATGCAAATGCACATTGAAAATGCCCTAATGCTTAAAATTGGGTGGAATGATGCATGCACTAACCTTCCACCTCAAAATGAGATGGAAATCTAATTAAGCCACATCATGTACTCAATTTCCCTGGTATGCAAGTGATATCATGTTCCTTTCTCCCTCTTATTCCATTTCCTTCTAAATTCTCTTTTTTTTTTCTTTTCTCAAATTTTTCAGATTTTCAGAATTTTTTTTTCTTAGCCCACATATCCATAATTGCTTAGAGATACATGTGTTAGGCTATTTTCTTCATAATTGGAAATCTTTGTACTATTTCGAGGGTATGGAACAATTTAGATCACTTTGTAAGACAACCTGAGGTACATGGTGTACTTATGCGTGAAAATCATGAAAGTTATGAGTGAAACTACATGACATGCACCTAAAGGTAATGTGCATGAATCACTATACATTTTTTTCTCGTTTTATGCAAAAGTATGAAAATAACAATGCAAATCCTATCTACATGCTATGCACGCAAAAGAAGTTAAAACTGTACTTTACTTCCAATTCTTGGGTGGATTATGGAAAAATGAGGTGGAATGATCACAAGATTAAGTGACTGAACCTTAGAAGAATATTATGTGTCCCTCCTTACTGACATGTGTAGTAGTTCAAAGGGTTCTTTCTCTTATATCCAATTAAGGTCTCATTACCATTTGATTAGGTTAGGCTCAAACAACCGTTACTATCCACTTTTCATGAGTCAATGGGGGTGTGGGTGTGACACATTGCTTCAAAGTTGACATAATCAATCATTTTCATAGGACAAGTTCCCCAAGGACAACCAAGTTAAGCTATCCAAAAGACACAGAAATTTTTAAATTCCCTTAAATTTCCCATGAAAACAGCGAGATGACAATTTTTAAGACATCCACGATTACACTAGATAGATGTGGAGCCTAAACAAACACTAAAATTGCAAGAACAAATAACAAAGCAGAAACTAAAAACAACTAAAGAAAAGATAAAAGATAGAGCTGTTCTAGCCACCCCCCCTAAGCTTGAAATCGACTATGGCCTCATAGTCAAAAACCAACTTAAGGGTGGAACAGTGATACCATGATCATTCTTGTGGAGGCGGAGGTGGGTACTGCCAGGGTCGTGGGGTCCGGATTTGCTCTGGATGATGTGACTTCATTTGGCCAATAACCCCGTCTTGAATAACTGACACCGACACTGCTGTGTGCCCTTCGATACCATCGACGGAAGTCGATGGTATCGACTCGCTGATTAGGGCAACTGCCTCGCGAGTCCGGCTGCCGCCTTTTTCACTTGTAAATGTCGATACCATCGACCTGTGTGTCGATGGTATCGACTCTACTGAGTCGATTTCTTCTGAAAATCTCCAGAGATCTCGATGGTATCGACTGGCATGTCAATACCATCGACCTTTATTGCGTAGCCTGCCTGTAGGTATGTCGATACCATCGACGGGACCGTCGATAGTATCGACTTAGTGCGATTTTTGCAGCTGTCAACCTGAACCCATGTCGATACCATCGACCAGTGTGTCGATGGTATCGACCCTGCATGTGCCTGCACATTGAACAAAAAGGATCAAGGTATCTTCTTTACACTAAAATTTAAACGAAATAAAAGCAATCTACAACTATATCTAAACTATCCTAATGTACCAATGGTTGGGTTGCCTCCCAACAAGCACCCTTCTTTAGCATCTTAGGCTAGACGGTGTGACAATCATCATCTTTTCACCTTGGGAACTGGGCTTAGAGGATCATTCGGTAATTTGAATTCAACACGATCTCCTCCAATGCCCAAAGACAGAGTACCTCTCCCTAAGGCAGTCACGACATCTGTCGTTGCTTGAAACGGTCTTCCTAGAAGAATTTCACAGCTTTGGAGTGGTGGCATATCCATGACGACAAAATCCACCGGAAATATGAATCTATCCACTTTGACTAGAACATCTTCACATACTCCATAGGGTCTCACTGTAGACCCATCCGCCAATTCAATTGTTGCAGCCAACTTCTTTATCTCTTTTAACCCCAGCTTTTGAAATGTCGCCAAAGGCATGAGATTTATGCTAGCGCCAGAATCACATTGCGCTTTAGGGAAATGTTGACCACCTATTGAGCACGGTATGTAAAAACCTCCTGGGTCCTTTCTCTTCTTTGGTGAACTCCCTTGGATCATAGAGCTCACCGTCTCATTCATCCAATAAATTTCATCGTCTTTTATCCGCCTCTTCTTATTGATGATTTCCTTGATAAACCTCCCATAGGCGGGTACTTTCTCGATCATCTCCACTAATGGAATATTGATGTGGAGTTTTCGGAATATCTCCAGAAATTTCTTAAAGTGACGATGCTCTTTCTTTGACTTCGGATTTATCGGATCTAAAACATCAGCTGCATCAACACGCTTGTGAGGTGGCACATAAGAGCTTTTTGGGGGTACCTCCCCTAAGCTTGCTTCAATCATTCCCTCGGACGTGGGCTTTGGCGAGACATCATCAATAGTAGCAGCTTGTTGTGGTTCCTCTCTCGCCTCAGATGTCTCCACATGTGCACAAACAACCTGCACCTGCTCCTCTTGCCTAGATGGAGATACCATACTCACAACTCTCTCTGATTTTCTGAAGAAATGGTTTCCGCCCGGCAATCTATAGTAAGTGCGTGGATACGGTATCGCCGGTGTCGCATTCACATTGAAAGTCATTTTTCTTTCTTCTACAGCTTCTCGCACCTGAGATTCCTCATTTCTTACCACCGACATGTACTTAACCTGATGATGTGCTTGGGCCACGTTCACATTCTCAGCTGGTTTCTGTTGATTGGCGTGCTTGATGGCCGCCACTTCACTTGAAATCTGAGCCACGGTGGTCTCTAATGCCCGCATTTGCGCTCCATGGCTTTGCAGCGTCTGCCCAAACTTGGTTAGAATATCACCTTGAGATTGCAATTGTTTTCCAAACATGGCCATCATCTCTTGGTTTTGCTGGACCATTTGAGTTAGTAATTCAGTGTTCTTATCCTCAGTTCTTTGTTGTGGTTTGGCATCCGGATCCTGCAGAAAATTATTCGGATCCTTCCATGAAAACTTTTTATCCTTTCTCCATGCATAGTCATTGTTTCTATAGCCCTGTTGTTGCATGAACTTCACTTGGGCTTCCTCATCCTCAGATGCATCTTCCTTAGTTAGCAGCTTCTTGGCTAGAAGATCTAACTTGTCGTTCAGCTCCCTAACTATTCTGGATTCGCCGACAGCCTTGACATGTTCCACTGCACCTCTGTCGCCCCATGACTGTTTCCTAGCCATGTTCTTTAATATCTCCCAGCATCTTGTATCAGTGTTGTTCAAGAAAAATCTGGAGCTAGCCGAGTCCAAATTGCTTCTATCATGCTCAGAGAGAGCAAAGTAGAAGATTTTCACTTGGGTTTCCTTGTCCAGTCCATGGTGTGGACATCTCCTCAACATGACTTGGAATCGCTCCCAAGTCTCAGAATAAGTTTCACCCGCCTGTTGGGTGAAATTGTGGATCTTCCGGATCATATCATTGGTCTTCTCAGGAGGGAAGAACCTCTCGAAGAAAACCTCCACCATGTGATCCCATGATTCAACAAACTCGTCGTCGAGGTTATGAAGCCATTCTCTTGCTACTCCAGCCAAGGAACTTGGGAACAACTTGAGATACAACGCATCTTGCGGGAACCTGTCGATCTTCACCATATCGCAATTTTCAACAAACTGACTAATGTGTGCCACTGGATCTTCATTTTTCAGCCCGTGAAATGCGTTAGATTTGACCAAGTTAATCAGTGCCGGGTCAATCTTGTATGTCGGTATGTTGATCGCCTGCTTCTTTATGGGCCCCTTTGATGCTGAGGAAGAAGACGCCTTGATCTTCTCCCAAATTGTCTGTGCTTCAGCCATTTCTTCTGCTTGTTCTTGCTCAGATTCAGAATTTATATCACTTTGGTGTTCCTCCTCGTAGTAATCCTCGTCCTCTGGTCCCGCAGATGGAACCTCAGGTGTGCGATTCACGTAGTCTCGACTACGTGTGTGCACCATGCAAAGTACCTGAAATATGGAAATAGGGGTTCAGTACAATGCTTTGAATGAGTCAACACAATTATAGAGAAATAGCGGAATTTTTTAAATTGTTTTAAAATAAAATAAAAAAAATGTGGCCTAGAGTGGCCGCTCTTAGCACTCAAAGTGCCAATAATTCGCCGTGTCCCCGGCAACGGCGCCAAAAACTTGACGTGTATTTTACTACGCGCTAAAACGCAAGTATACGCGTCGAGTAATATAGGCCTTGTGAGGCCCGAGTCGAACTCAGGGATACGTGAATTATTGGAGACTTCTACTAACTAATCGCAATCAGCTAGACCGATTAACAAAGTAGGGTTTTGTGTTCAAATTAAAAAGAAAATAAAAATCAAACAAAGAAAACAATCGATTAAAGGTTAATTTAATCAATTCAAAAGGATATCTTTAGGATGGAGGTTTCACCGCGGGTCAACACTGTATTAGGTTTTATATAATTCCTCACACTTCTCTCTCTATCCGGGTAGTGGCCTGAAAACAGAATTACCCACTGTCGTGGTGTAATTCACTACTTAGATTTAGGTTGATTCCACCGTCGTAGTAATCATTCCCCTAAACTAAGTACATTATAAACGGTCTCTCAGTTCCCACCATTAATTTTACAACTCCTTTGTCAAGGGTTTTATTGATTAATGTAGAATTTGTCTCTTTTCAACCGTTAATCCTTCTGTCGAAGTGATTAAGGGTGTTAAATTATTATTATGGTGATCAAGCATAACAATAGAAATGGAGAAAACAAATCTATACCACGGATTTGAGAGAAAAATATGAATTATTGATATAAAAATGTCATACAATGCATTCCCGGGCTACTCCCGGTCCTAAAGATTGAAGGTTTTAGCCTCTCATGCTCATCTCACACGAATACATGGTAGAAATTGGGGAATTCATAAGAAAAACGGGAAATAAATGGGAAAACCCCTGAACGGAGAAGAACCGGTGGATCCTTGGCGTAAAACACGAGCTTCCCCGCCTGTCGGTGGTGGAAATCATCTTTGGCAGCGTCCGAATCACCCGGGATGAGCTTCTCGGCCTCCATTCTCCTTTCTCTCCTCCTCGGCACTCGTGCAATCCAAAATGAGATGATCCTCCCGTGTGGGCGGCCGTCATTAGGTATAAGTCCCTAATTAGGTCGTCAAATAACAACAGTCGTCCGATCGAGATCAAAACAGATCCAACGCATATCTGCCGGCGTCGATACCATCGACGCGGGTCGATGGTATCGACCCGGCGGATTAGCGGCAGCTTTCCTTTCTTTTATTCTGAGCGCCTGTGGTGATCTCGATACCATCGACTTGTGTGTCGATGGTATCGACTCCTTTAGCGTCGGTTGTTGTCGTTTAGCGACGTTGTAGCTCCCCTTGTGCCGATGGCATCGACTTACGTCGATGGTATCGACTGCATCCAAGCCAGCAACCTTAAGTGATCTCGATGCCATCGACTTAGGTGTCGATGGTATCGACTCTGTATTGCTCTTATCGGCTGACAACCTGTGGCTTGGTCGATGGTATCGACTTCTGTCGATGGTATCGACGGAAGCAGATACTTGTTTTTCCTGAAATTTCACAACAAGACCAAGTAAATCCACACAATTTATAATAAGATGATAAATAATGCTCAAAATAGTAAAACAAAGGGGATTTGATATAATATGATGGCAAAGACCAAATTAAGTGAATTATGCAATATTATCCATAAAAATGAGTAATTAGAGCACAAAACACATATGAAATAGGTCTATAAATGCGACTCAAAATCATCGCATCAGGTACTAACTCTCAAGTCCTCTAGCTCATCCTCAATGTTTATTGTTACTAAAACTATTAGCTTATCCTTCAGAGGACATAAGTGCCATCCCATATATTCGGCTAAACGCCATTCATCATGAGCCTTTGATAGTTGCCATTGAGTACAAGACTGATCTCCACATCACTCCTCCAGAAAGCCATTGCATGATACCCTGGTTGGCATTTGTAAGAACTTTTTTATGACACACCCTCACACTGAATAGATTTCCTTCGCATGTTCTTTTCCCATGCACTACTTAGAATGAGTTCCTTGAACCATTCTTCGATATTCGTAATACCCAACCATCTATCTTCCTTGGCAACAATGACTTGCTCCATGCCACCAGCGAGGGGATTCTCAACCCCCCTAAACGAATCATTAGATTACCCTATCTAACCATTGCAAAGGCTACTAGGTCATTAACTAGTCTACATTGCATACATAGGTATTGTTGAGAGGATCGACATCGCCAAGAAGACCTCTTCTACCAAGGAGAGGGTGAATGTTGTAACTCTAATCACTAATATATTTTTTAAGGTTAAATTATATTTAAGTGTTTTTAGCTCTATTTCCCCCCTCTAGAGACCATTATAGTCTAACAATTATCACACATGAGAGAGATTGGAGTTTCAGCAGACATTCCCATTTCATACAATATGGACATAATGCACTGATTGTGTCTGCTTAGAAGCTCCTGATGTAGATGCTCCCAAGGTAGTCTTTGTATAGTGTGCAACATCAACAAGGGGGTTGACCATGCTTAGAATAGCACTTGTCCTATATATGTCCAAGTTTATCATAGAAAGTACATTTTTCTCTAATCTGAGTGCCTAGTCTTCCCTTGGTTGTAGCATCAATAGAAGCATGATTTTTTGAGTTTGTCCTCCTATAGTGATAGATATTAACTCAAAACAAGATTCTTGGATCTTCACAATTACATCCTCCAGGACTAGCAGTTTAGCTAGACCAAAATGACTCATCTGGAAGAAGCATAGGCAAGATTCAAACCTGATAGAGATCTAACTACTGACGTTCTCTCTCTCTCTCATCTTAGCACTCACATCCACCGCGTCTCTCTCATAATTGGGCACCGTCGGCTGCTACTCATCGTCGGGCAGTTCTGACCTCCTCGTCTCTTCCATCTCTACTACAGCAAGGTGTCTTCTTGAAGGAGAGGAGGAGATTGTCCATTCTATTATGTAAAAAGGAACAAATAGTCCTCTCCCTATACTTCTTCCTCTCTATGTATTCGTTGTACATGGATGAGTGCCTAAACTTCTAAGGGATGTCTTCGACATCTTACATGGCATGTTGGTTTCCCACATGATGTGTCCGAGAAGAATGTTTCACGTATTCGACATCTTACACATTGTGTCAGCTATCCACAAGATGTGACACCAGAGGACTATTTCAAACCTCTAAGTGGTATCCATTTTTTTCCAGAGGAGAGAACTCTCTGTAGAAGCTACCATGAATTGGTTGGAATGTGTTGAATTTGTTGATATTAGTCATCATATTGTTGATCTCCCTAAAGGCTAGAGAACAAAGTTCTTCTTGGGCACACTTATTAAGTACTAGACCACCTCTCTTAAGGAAGGGGTAGGATCTTCTCGGAGACACTAGTTTCCAAACAATGGCTTGATTGGTGACAACAATGCTTTCTCTTATCTGTATGTCCTAATACTTTTGACTGTGTTGCTGATTATGACTACAATTTTTGGGTCAATATGTTGCCTTGCCAACTTCCTCTCTATTAACAATTGATATTCAAGTTCCTTAATCCCGTCTTGAAGATTTTTTCTCTCAATTTCAATAATTAGATTTAGAAACACAACTTTCTCCATTTTTGTCTACAAACATTAATAATTTCTAAAAAATATGTCAATTAATTAGGGTCCTATCTCCACATATTGCTATCTATGGCACATTTCATGTTAGGATAAAACCTCTAGTTGTTTGACAATTACAAATTGCAATCCTCTATATCCCCTTGGTCTGAACTTCTCATCCTTACATTTGCAATTGATTTAACAAGTATTCTCCAATGAGAGACATTTGATGATCAGTGGCAAGTGGTGAAACATATGGCACATGAAATTGGGGATATATAGGCATGGCGGTGAAATTATTTAATCAAATACATCTAACCTAGATTTGATAAACTGATTCTCTAGCATGTGGTTTCTTTTTAACATGCTTTCTACATCTTTTTGTTTATTTTTGTTTACTAAGCTACATTTCACTCAGGTAAACAACACTTCTCTTTAAAGGGATTGTCTGAGTTGTCTTGCAAGTTACATCTCTCAAGAAAGTAACTTTATTTGATAGATTCACAAGTTCTCCAACTATGCATTGGTTGTTCTTAACTTTGGCAGATTTACAAGTTGCATCTCCATGTCAATGGTGATGGAAGTTGGGTTGTTGGACATTGAAGTGAAGAGAATGATTGTATGGTATTCGTGAAATCAATGATGAAGGCAGCTTGGTTGTACTATTGCACATGGATTTCGATGAGACTTCACTGGTGAAGTTGCACGTTCCTACAGAGATATAACGTATACTAGCTAAATCCATATTAATGTGTGTTGATTTAGAACCACGTGGATAATTGTCTGTAGGCTACCTTGCAAACATGGTGTTTTACTCCTATGGTGACCTTTGCAAATGAACAAGATACTCTATTCAAAGTTTGTTAGAGTTGTGTTTCAGATACATCTAGAGAAGTTTATAGTTTTACCTCTTTCCAAAATATCAGAAACAAAAGAACATGTACTTGTATGTTGCCTTGGGTGATGAATATCTAGGAATGATCTTGCACATATAAATTCTTTCTTTAGAACTAATGTACACATTTCTATAATGTATAGTGGCTATATTCATTCTTTTCCACCTAATAGAATCCCCAGACCAGCTTGCCATTCTGACAGTAGGGATCCAACTTTCAACACATTTGAGATATTGCTTACACTTGTGTTCATAATTTACTATCAGGAAGGAAGGGTAATATTATATCTTCTTGGTTCTTTGGTGATGTGATTTGAGTTCATCATAAAATCTGAACACTACTTTATACTTTGCATTTTTCTAAATAAAAGTGTACCACCTATTTGATTCCTTTTTGTCAATTGAATCATTTGTCTACATCAAACTGGTATGTATGCCACATTTGCTTTTGTCTAACCAATACTATTGGATCTAAACATATACATAATGCATTCATGAGGATTTGGCAATGATGATCTAATCATGAATTGTTTTATGTGCTTTTCTAGACAATTACAGTTGTTGGATTGGAGCTTCCAACCATAGTGTCCAGCTTGTTCTTTCTTGTTAAAGTGGTCCACAATTGTTCATTTGACTTTTCTTTTGTTTCCTATAAGTTGTTCTGCAGGTATATCATTTGACTTACTATTTTAATTTCATCGACATTCTCATTTTTGTTTTATGCCTCTTTCTTTCCTTGTACATCATAATTGTGTAACTAATCATCCAATAATCACATGTCCCCGTAACTTGTTTTATAATTGTATGAACTTCACGACTGGTTTGACCCACTCATATGTCAATTTTATTTCTTTCTTGTGCATGGATTTATATCTTATCTGTCAAATATATGTACATGTTTTCCGATACGTACATTCTGTTCAAAAGATGGCCGATGACCACGTCTGGTAGTGCACAAATATATTAATCGGATGAAATTGCAGCTAGAGGCCGCAAAGTAAGATATTTTAAGAGAAAGTGGTCATGACGAGAGGACAACATATTCTCATACTTTGACTTTAGCTGGTTGAAGATTGCTATTCTTTTTTTGTTCATACTGTTACGGATGGCATTGTGGCATGCATATGAATTTTGTACATACACAAATGTAAAGTGGATCTCTGGTCAGTATGTTCTTAGACTTTGATTCTTACTGCTGGTTGAAGATTGTTGTACTATTTTTTCTTGATGGTTGTAAATGGCCTTTTGGTTCGCCAAAGGCTGCCTTCAAACATTGTACTGTCAAATTGAAAAGTAATAAAACTTTATTGTCACATACTCTCTTTGTGCATTTAGATCTATACGTATAAAGTTCAGTGTGAGTGTAAGAGCTTACTAGTGCGCATCCACCCACACGTCAGCCGGTGTGAGCGTGTTCGCCTGTGCTCACAACCCACGTTTGCATATGAGCTTGCCAGTGTGTGTGTACGCTGGCAGTTACCACTGTATGCCTGCCCCAATCTACACATCAACTTAGCAATGTCCACATGTTGTATGTGTGCACATCATGAATCGTACACTTATACGAGTTCATTGATTTTCGGCATTTTTTATCTATTTCCGGCATTTCAAAATGTCGAATTCTGTACTATTTTCCGACACTGTCTATTCATTCACGGCATGTATGTAATGCCGTTCTAGTTTCAATTGCCATCATCTCTTAAGATGCCGAAAAACTTTTGGCAGCACGCTTTTTTACGGTATTTTTCCAACATAACCGAAAATGTTAGGTAAAAATAATTCTGACGTACTTGTGGACTTTTTGCAGTATTTTACTGTGCCATGAAAGATAAGATTTGTTGTAGATTGATAAAAGTTGTTGACAATAAATAAGATACATAGCGAGAAGAATGCTTATGATATGATGACCAAGGTGGTAACACAAGACAGTATGGAGCTCTAGAAAGAGCTCAATGGCATACATTCTAAGTGATGATTCTATTATGAAAGTCTCCTCTGTGGGCTGTAGGAGGAGATTGTTGGGTCTGGTGCAATCTAGTCCACGAGAGAAAGCCCTTTAGGGCTTCTTGTTGTTGTGGTTGTGTTTCTAATAGCCACAACCAAGGCACATGAGTAGTGCCAAGTCAAACTGTTGGGGAGAAGAAAAGGTAGTGCCTTGCTGCTACTTATTGCTCACAAAGATGGGAGGAAATGATAAGGAAGAAGAAGAGAGAAAAAAAAAAGGAAGAAGAAAAGAAGTGAGCATGATTGGCAGACTATTGGGATCTTCTTCATGCCATCTACTACATCTACTATTGTACACTTTGTGAAAGATAGTGTCTTCTTGGAAAGTTCTAAGGTGGTCGATTGCAGAAGTCTCTCCAAATAGTAGTACTTTTTATATCTCTATATGGATGTATTATCTCAGATTTGGGGTTAAAATCCAAGAAGAACAATTGTATCTTCACTTCCTATTGATTTACCCATCGGTTAGCCCCGTCATTTTTTATTTACAATCTGAGATGGTTTTTCATGTAAAAATTAGTCTTTTTCATCTTTATACTTACAATTCTTATCTTTAGATTACAGTCACCGGAAACACTTCCACAATAAAAAATATTTCGTCCCATCATGGTTGACTGTATATTGCATAATATGGGCACGAGTTTTGCACCATCATTAAACCCACGTCACTACCTAACCCGCATTTCCTCCGTGATTCTATCCAGGTCAATTTTTAGTCAGGACCAACTATGATAATAATGCTCCAGGATACATGTTTTCATAGACAAAAGGAAATAGAGAACTTACATGGATTTTAATTGGAGATACTCCATTGACATAACAACTGTCGAAGCGGGTTTAGCATCGATGCTGATTGTTAGAGTCCTAGAAATAGAAGAATATATGCGGGGGCTGGATATATAGTTTGGAAAGTTCCTGGATGTCCTTAATTGGAGGGAAGAAGTGGTCATTCTATTTGTGTTGTGTATATCACATGAGCTGATTAATGAGTATTTTCAATTACAAACTAGTTTGATTTGATTACTTTTATTAATTGTAGCGAGTAATCCGTAGATGACTGATTATTGGGATCTCAATGTTTTGACTGAAAGAGATTAAAGGGATGGATATGAAAGCCTTCGGTTTTTTTTTATTCAAAATGTGACCATTTAACCGCTTTTTTTTGGCTTCACCACATGGAATAACTGTTTTTGGTAAATCAATAAATACATTATAACACCTTTATTTTCAAAGTTGTAATACTGAACCACACAAAAACACATCCACTCAAGAGAGCATACATTATAATTCTGGGAGAGTTTGTCCAGATAATAAAACAGGTTGAATTGGAACTTTCTCTCTATCGATCTTTCAGCAATCAGACCTCTATATGGGGTCAGAACGTCCACACTTTGCGTCTCAACGTTACCTTCTATTGAAATAAATGACATATATGACATCCGAATTACAATGATTAGGCTCTATTGTTAATCAATGACAAACTAATATTGGAACAACAACATCAGTCAATATTTTAGACAGCCACTCTTTGGGTGATCTATAACATATCAGGGTTTTCAAAGGATTTTAAATTGAGGTCCAGTATATTGGATTTAGTTCCGTATATCAATGACATTCCTGGATATATATTGTTAGCAAATTCATGCAACAACATATTTTGTAATAGTTGTACCCTCTTTCATCTATTCAATGTTGGAAATAAACTCTAGAATGTAATCATATCCGATCACTGTTAAGTATCAAATAAAAGAATGTGATAATGCATACATACACGTCTTACAACAACGATAGATAACATCGCACAAACATTGCTTTAATCCCCAGGCGGCCTATAATGAATGCAAGAATCAACCTAATACCTATAGTTTGGACACTGACTCAAGGAAACCTGCAGCTATTCTAGCCCCAGTAGCACCGTTCTGCTGATTAGATTCCACTGCAGTCAAAAGAGACCTCGCACATGCCGTCGACCATGACAGTGTAATGGTGGCGCGGTCTGGTCATGAACTTGGGCAGATGGGCGATGATCTCACACACGCAGATGTTGTCGACCTGCTCCAACCACCTGCAGCAATTCCTGGACGCGTCCATTAGGTGATTGTGATGGTGGTGCTGGTGGTGGTGACGACGACGACGGTTGTGGCTGTCTTTGTCATGATGTGCTTCCCTCCTGTTACCATGTCCGTGCTTCCTGTGCCTGTGGTGCGAACCGGTTACGTGAACGCTTCGCTCTTCGTCTTCGTCCGGTGATGACTCCTCGTCAGGGCTGTGCTCGTCTCCCTCCTTGTGCCCATGTGTGTGGCCATGGCCATCATCACCGTCACGGAGCCCCAGCATCAGTGTGTCATCTGCTTCATCAGCGGACTCTTGGAGCACTGGAAGGATAATGCAGGCTTGATTGGCGAGTGAGATCTGAGAGACGCACATAGATCGGGTCTGAGATGGGGAAGCGATGAACTTTGGGATGAACAAAAGGAACAATGTCAGAAAGACGAGCGAATGGTGGAATGCCATTGCTACTTGGACAAGAGGCAAGAGCTGACTGCACAGGACGAGTACAGGGTTTGCCGCTATGCGATGTATTTATAAGCGTGAACTAGGCCTTTATGCAAGATAGGTTGCTTACTTGTCGGCCTTGTATCGACAATTTACGTGTGCTCTTTGAGTGGCGAGTTTGGAAGCGTTCCCAAGAAGAGAGGGATTGAGGGAAACAACGTGTAGCACATAGGCCGGTAGACGTAAGGTTTCCTACCCATCAACTGTTCGCGACTCCATTGCAGTCGTGACATGCATCTGAGTTTGGATGAGATGATCCCCTTTATGCACGTAAAAATAACAAAAGTGAATGTGTATATCGATTAGTTATTAAGAAAAACCAATTTGTGAGAACGTGATGAGATCATAGGATCCGCCTATTGCTTATTTACCTTCCAAGGATTTTATATTAGCTAAGTCTTCTTGGGCGGGGACTTAGATTGGGATGCTATCCTATTTGATTTCTGATTTCCAAACCTAGCTTTCCCTACTCTGGTGGCCGCTTCAATTGTTCAATAAAAGTAAGAAATGGGCAGGAAATCATTCTAGACACCGTTAAAAAGAGAATCAGTTTTCCATGCCTGTTGAAGCTTGAAATCAGGAAGCCTGAAAATTGATGCTACACTGACGAGATTGGCATGCTGAACTCGCATCATTTTTTGTGATGAAACTATGGGCGTAGCTAGAATTTGATCATTTGGGGGGGGGGGGGGGGGGAGGGGTGGCGAGGGGCAGTTTGGCTTTAGCAAGGATCTTCAAATGTACGAGACATGTCATGGCTAGTTTTTTTGCATTGCCTTGTGGATTTTCATGTGGTTAGATATGTACCAAAATAACGCATTTTCTAGCAGAGTTTCTATGTATGACACTCCTTTAAGCATTCCCTTAATAATAAAACATACAAAAAGAAACGCATAACAAATATTATATCTAAGGCTACACTGCGATACAATTTAGTGAAACATAAGATTTTATATATATATATATATATATATATATATATATATATATAATTTTCTTTTAATATTGATTGGCAAAAGAGTTGTCCTAACACACGAACACATAATCTTATGGTATATTTTGGTAATAAATCAAGAAACATAGGTTAATTTTATAAACAAATGAGATCAATTACCTAAGAAAATTGACTTATTGGTAAATAATATCAAGTTGTTTCGTCATTATCATTTAAAATTATATGAATGATTTTTTTCTAACGTACTATAATTTATATTTTACATATTAAAGAACTATGTGATGAATTGAAAAATAAAGTTAACTAAATAAATTAAAGAACACCTATCTTCATGGTCTGAGAAAAAAAACAAGTATGTTTTTACTGTTCATCTATAGCAACTTAATTTCCTTTTTCAAATTATATAAACAATAAACCTTTTAGTGATCAATATATATATATATATATATATATATATATATATAATGAATATCAAATATGAAATATAATTTATAGTGTTGGTTTGTTGTTGAAATGATGGCACTTAATATTCATCTATGGTGGAAGAATTTGCACCTAGAAACTAGTATTCTTGCTTAAATTTTGGGTATTAAGAGAAAAAAAAGTTACTTTGAAGTTGGTGATAACAACTCAACATCAAGATATCCTCCTAAAGCTACTCTACTTCAATGTTGGTGAAGTGTCTTTCTTTAAAATTTGGATGCATCAGTAAACTCTTGGACATCATAGGCTTCTTATTATTTTCATTGATTTTGTAGTTTTTTCTTCAAGTAAAAGGATGGTTATGTCCTTACACAAGACAAGATATGACTCAAAGACATTGTGGTGGTAGAGCCTATATGGTCTTGATCATTTTTGGCTTCCACTTCGTATATTACTATGGGAATCAGATGGGTTATTAATCTTTAGTTAGGACCATGATAATATCCAAATTTATTGATATGTTGATAGAAAAAGGTTTGTTATCTTGTTTAGGTATCCCCACTTCTACAAATATTCAACCACTTCTATCATAATGCATTCATGGAAGATCTTTTGCATGATTCATGTTTATGAAGTAATTCATAATTAGGTCATTCATATTATATATATAAAGAGAGAGACATGAGGAGTAGTTGTTATGTACCCCCCTACTCTTGTAGGGGAACTAGAGAAAGAGTTAACAAGGTCCAAATTGGACATGATAGACATCTTCATATCATTTGTAAGGTTTTTAATCAGGATATGCAGTAAATAAAATTGCAGTCAAGATGGCATGCAAGTTTGTCTCTTCTGTGACACCATATCTAATACATGCACTATCATCATCATACTTGTGCCTCTTAACTCTTTTGATGTTCGTAACCTATTATGTTGGAGAAACCACAAGAATGTTTTGATTATCTTGGAGATGTTCAGTCAACAAATGCAAGTCCAATATCATTTAGAAAAGTTTGTTTTCTCATGGATCAAAATAATGCAAGAAAAATTGGCAGTTTGGCTTTAGCAAGGATCTTCAAATGTACGAGACATGTCATGGCTAGTTTTTTTGCATCGCCTTGTGGATTTTTCATGTGGCTAGATATGTACCAAAATAGCGCATTTTCTAGCAAATTTTCTATGTATGACACTCCTTTTAGCATTCCCTTAATATTATATCTAAGCCTACACTACAATACAATTTAGTGAAACATAAGATTTATATATATATATATATATATATATATATAACAAATATTATATCTAAGCCTACACTACAATACAATTTAGTGAAACATAAGATTTATATATATATATATATATATATATATATATATAATTTTCTTTTAATATTGATTGGCAAAAGAGTTGCCCTAACACATGAACACATAATCTTATGGTATATTTTGGTAATAAACCAAGAAACATAGGTTAATTTTATAAACAAATGAGATCAATTACCTAAGAAAATTGACTTATTAGTAAATAATATCAAGTTGTTTCGTCATTATCATTTAAAACTGTACGAATGATTTTTTTCTAACGTAATATAATTTATATTTTACATATTAAATAACTATGTGATGAATTGAAAAATAAAGTTAACGAATTAAATTAAAGAACACCTATCTTCATGGTCTGAGAAAAAACAAGTATGTTTTTACTCTTCATCTATAGCAACTTAATTTCCTTTTTGAACTTATATAAACAATAAACCTTTTAGTGATCAATATATATATATATATATATGGGCCCATCTTTATTGCCCATGCGGGTAGCTACCCGCCCACCATTTCGGTAACTTTTTTTCAAGTTGGTTACTTTTGACATGTAGAGGGTTACTTTACCTTGCAAACTGCTAAGTTTCGTGCATAGATAGTTACGTTTGCAATAGCAGATTTTAAAACACGGATACATATATATCTTCTGTGTATTTTGTATGGGGTTACTTTTTTAGTCGCATAGTTACTTTTTGATCAATATAGTTACTTTTTTTGATAGCAGGGTTACTTTTCTGGCCAGAATAGTTACTTTTTTGGCTGCAGGGTAGCAAAATTCAGGCTACCCGTGCGGGCAATGAATGAACGCCATATATATATATATATATATATATATATATATATATATATATATATATATTATGAATATCAAATATGAAATATAATTTATAGTGACGGTTTGTTATTGAAATGATGGCACTTAATATTCATCTTTGGTGGAAGAATTTGCACCTAGAAACTAGTTTTCTTGTTTAAATTTTGGGTATTAAGAAAAAAAAGTTACTTTGAAGTTGGTGATAACAACTCAACATCAAGATATCCTCCTAAAGCTACTCTACTTCAATGTTGGTGAAGTGTCTTTCTTTAAAGTTTGGATGCATCAGTAAACTTTTGGACATCATAGGCTTCTTATTATTTTCATTGATTTTGTAGTTTTTTCTTCAAGGAAAAGGATGGTTATGTCCTTAGACAAGACAAGATATGACTCAAAGACATTGTGGTGGTAGAGCCTATATGGTCTTGATCATTTTTTTCTACCACTTCGTATATTACTATGGGAATCAGATGGGTTATTATTCTTTAGTTAGGATCAAGATAATATCCAAATTTATTGATATGTTGATAGAAAAAAGGATTGTTATCTTGTTTAGGTATCCCCACTTCTACAAATATTAAACCACTTCCATCATAATGCATTCATGGAAGATCTTTTGCATGATTCATGTTCATGAAGTAATTCATAATTAGGGCATTCATATTATATATATAAAGAGAGAGACATGAGGAGTAGTTGTTATGTATCCCCCTACTCTTGTAGGGGAACTAGAGAAAGAGTTAACAAGGTCTAAATTGGACATGATAGACATCTTCATATCATTTGTAAGGTTTTAAATCAAGATATGTAGTAAATAAAATTGCATTCATAGAGAGCATGCAAGTTTGTCTCTTCTGTGACACCATATCTAATACATGCACTATCATCATCATACTTGTGCCTCTTAACTCTTTTGATGTTCGTAACCTGCTATGTTCGAGAAACAAGAAGTATTTGATTATCCTGGAGATGTTTAGTCAACAAATGCAAGTCCAATATCATTTAGAAAAGTTAGTTTTCTCATGGATCAAAATAATGTAAGAAAAATTGGGTTTGGCTTTAGCAAGGATCTTCAAATGTACGAGACATGTCATGGCTAGTTTTTTTGCATCGCCTTGTGGATTTTCATGTGGCTAGATGTGTACCAAAATAATGCATTTTCTAGCAGAGTTTCTATGTACGACACTCCTTTAAGCATTCCCTTAATAATAAAACATACGAAAAGAAATGTATAACAAATATTATATCTATGCATACACTATAATACAATTTAGTGAAACATAAGATTATATATATATATATATATATATATAATTTTCTTTTAATATTGATTGGCAAAAGAGTTGTCCTAACACACGAACACATAATCTTATGGTATATTTTGTTAATAAACTAAGAAACATAGGTTAATTTTATAAACAAATGAGATCAATTACCTAAGAAAATTGACTTATTAGTAAATAATATCAAGTTGTTTCGTCATTATAATTTAAAATTGTATGAATGATTTTTTATCTAACATACTATAATTTATATTTTACATATTAAAGAACTATGTGATGAATTGAAAAATAAAGTTAACTAAATAAATTAAAGAACACCTATCTTCATGGTCTGAGAAGAAAAACAAGTATGTTTTACTCTTCATCTATAGCAACTTAATTTCCTTTTTGAACTTATATAAACAATAAACCTTTTAGTGATCAATATATATATATATATATATATATATATATATATATATATTAATATCAAATATGAAATATAATTTATAGTGTTGGTTTTTTGTTGAAATGATGGCACTTAATATTCATCTATGTTGGAAGAATTTGCACCTAGAAACTAGTATTCTTGTTTAAATTTTGGGTATTAAGAAAAAAAAGTTACTTTGAAGTTGGTGATAACAACTCAACATCAAGATATCATCCTAACGCTACTCTACTTCAATGTTGGTGAAGTGTCTTTCTTTAAAGTTGGGATGCATCTCTAAACTCTTGAACATCATAGGCTTCTTATTATTTTCATTGATTTTGTAGTTTTTTCTTCAAGGAAAAGGATGGTTATGTCCTTAGACAAGACAAGATATGACTCAAAGACATTGTGGTGGCAGAGCCTATATGGTCTTGATCATTTTTGGCTTCTACTTCGTATATTACTATGGGAATCAGATGGGTTATTAATCTTTAGTTAGGACCAAGATAATATCCAAATTTATTGATATGTTGATATAAAAAGGTTTGTTATCTAGTTTAGGTATCCCCACTTCTACAAATATTATACCACTTCTATCATAATGCATTCATGGAAGATCTTTTGCATGATTCATGTTCATGAAGTAATTCATAATTAGGACATTCATATTATATATATAAAGAGAGAGAGACATGAGGAGTAGTTGTTATGTATCCCCCCTACTCTTGTAGGGGAACTAGAGAAAGAGTTAACAAGGTCAAAATTGGACACGATAGACATATTCATATTATTTGTAAGGTTTTTAATCAAGATATGCAGTAAATAAAATTACAGTCATAGAGGGCATGCAAGTTTGTCTCTTCTGTGTCACCATATCTAATACATTCACTATCATCATCATACTTGTGCCTCTTAACTCTTTTGATGTTCGTAACCTATTATGTTGGAGAAACCACAAGAAGGTTTTGATTATCTTGGAGATGTTCAATTAACAAATGCAAGTCCAATATCATTTAGAAAAATTAGTTTTCTCATGGATCAAAATAATGCAAGACAAATTGGTTGAAAAAAATCACTAGAAGTATGGTTCCAAGCCCAATCATCCTTCTGATAAAAGAGTGATGGAAGTACCAGTTGGATGATTATTTTAACATAAGTTTTTCAATTAAATAGGAGATGAAGTCTTTATTCCCGTCACAGTCCAAACACACAATACTACTAACACCTAAGTCAGAATGCTCAACAAGAATATCACAATTCTGTGTCCAAGTGGGTTTCTTACCTCGAGACAACCATGCATCTGACCAAGATTAGGTATCACATCCATTGGGAATCAAATTAGTGATACCTTTTGTGTATGCCTCTCTATGTTTTAGAATTCTCTACCATAGAGGAGATCTATTCACCTTGTAGGGTCTATTTTGAAAATACTTGACTTTCGTGAATTGTCTCCAGTCTACCTTCTTTGTTCTCACACAATGTAGATTCAATTTCATCATAGAGATTTATTTTCTTTATGAGTACCTCTAATGTTCAAGACATCCTTTTTAATAAGGTAATAGAATGTATCCCATGAAACAATCTTGATCTTGGATCTCTCACTGTTACCACTCTAGATGGCATTCCTGACCAATTGGTCAATCCTATCACAGACAGAGATGTATAATATTTTGATTTGCATCACAAAAGTGGGAATTGTTTTGATAACATAGTTTGAAAGGGTGACACATACTGTTACTGAGAGCCTTGGTTACCCAACATTTCTTATTTTCTAGTTCTTTCAGGAAAGTTTATGACTAAGCATTCTAGTGTACTCTCTTGTGTTGTATAGGTACACCTAGATGCCTACCAAAATTCTCATATATAGCTATGTCTATAAGATTATTGATCCTCCTTGTATGTCCTTTGATAATCTTTTACTAGAAGCATTCTCAAAGGATTTTAAAATTTTATCATAGTCTTATCTTGGCTAATTGAATCCTCAACAAAGAGTATAAATATCATCTTCAAAGCATACATGTGCATACTCAAGCTTGAATTAAGATAAGATTATAGGTTTCCAGTCAGATTTGTTCACCTCTCGAGTAATGATTTTTCCAAATCTATGCAAACACATGACAAAGATATATGGGGATAAGAAGTACCCTTGTTTATCATCATGGGTAGGTTGAAAGTGTTTAAGAATTTCACCATACCAATATATGAAGACTTGAGCTGATGTGATGATAGTCAAGATAACATACAATATATGTAGAAGAATTCTAGTTCAAGTGTAAGTTGAGATTAATAGTGGTCATAGGTTTCTTATTTGATTTTCATCTCATCAAGTTAATAGCTTCTTGAATTATGGTGATATTATGAGAGATGTTATTGATTGAGATGAATCTAGTTTGCATAGGGAGACCCAATTGTATGTATGAGGTTTGAGACTGTCAATAATATTTGGAGGTCAAGCTAAAGAAAACTTTGTTGAGTGCAACAAGATCTAGCTAATTGCATGATTTGGGATGAGGATACCTAGGAATAAGCTCCACTATAGAGTTAGATGTATTGTCATTTAAATTATGTTATATGTACTGTCATTAAAAAAATAGTGGGATCCTATGATGCTAGATCTATTGAACAAAGAATGTGCAATGTTGATGAGGTCAATGGCCTTATGTGGATTCATAAAATTCATTGTGTAATGGATCTCTTCTTTGTCAGGTAGTTTACCCATATTAACAAAATTCTATTGTTATAGGGTCATAAAGATTCTATAAAGTTTGTACATCCTCATCACCACCACCACCACCACCACCATCATCATAATCTAAGCCTCAATCTCAACCATGTTGTGTTTGGCTACATGGATCCTTCTTTTCCAATAAACTCTGTTATGGGCCATACTTTGATAAAAATGTAAAGATTCAAAATCTAACTATATAAGTTATTCCCAAGTTAATTTAGGTCTATCTCTACTTCTTCTCATTGTTCTTAACTCAATAACCTTGCTTCAAATAGGTGCATTTGTTGGTTGGCATTGCACGTGTCCATAAAATCTTAGACGACCTTCATGCAACTTGACCTAGATGCTCACCACCCCCACTTTGTTCCAGATATAGTCGTTTCTCCAATGATCTTTTCTTATCTTTCAACACATCCATCTCATAATACACATTTTTGTCACATTCATCTTATTGAAACCTTATTTCTTTACTGCCCAACATTCACTCCCAGATAGCATGGTCGGTCGTATAGCTATTCTATAAAACTTGGTTTTTAAGATGAGTGAGATCTTCTAGTCACATACTACTCTAGTTGCACACCTCCAGTTCAACCATCTTGTTGTGATCCCATGACAAAAATCATCTTGGACCTCACCCTTCTTTTCAGTAATAGAACCTGAGTCAAGAAATCTAGCACATATTGTACATCCATTCCATCTAACTTGACACCACCAGTCACAATTTTAGATTGGTTTGCAAGGCATATATTCAATTTTATTTCCACTGATCATAAATATGTTAGATTCTAATTTCATTTCACCATTGTTCAACTTTATCATTAAATGTTTCTTTTCTTTCATTAATCAACACAATATCATCACAAAATAACATGCACCAAGGAATATTATCTTGAACATGCTTTGTCAACTCATCCACAACAACAAAAAATAGATTTGAGCTAAGTGTTGATCCTTGATGCACCCCAATCGTGATAGGAAAAGTCTCAGTCTCTCATCTAAGAGTCCTAACACTTGCAGTTGAGTCATTGTACATGTCTTTAATTAGGTCAATGTATTGAATAGGCACACCCTTTTGATGCAAAACCCTCCATAACACTTTCTTGGGTACTCGGTCATAAGCCTTTTACAGATAAATAAACACCATATGAAGATATCTTTTGTTTTCTCTATACTTCTCCATAAGACTACTTATAAAAAACAAACATTTATTGTCGATCTTCCTGGCATTAAAACCAAACAGGTTGTTTGATATATGTGTTATCAATCTATCTTGTTCTCAATAATCCTTTCCCAAAGCTTCATAGTGTTACTCATCATCTTGATACATCTGTAATTTATGTAGCTCTGGACATCTCCTTTGTTCTTATAAATCAGGACTATCGTACTATTTTTCCATTCATCTGGCATTTTATTTGTCTTCATAATCTTGTTAAAGAAATTTCCATACATCAATGGGAATACCGTTTGAAATGCATGCCTTATTCCTCTTCATATTTTTAAAAGCATTATTGACCTCAGATTGTGAAACTCATCATGTGTAAGGGATATCTCTAGCGTTCAAGTCACTCTAGTCTCTAACTTTGTTCCTAGTATCTTCATTGAAAAGATTATGAAAGTAGTTTCTCAACTGGTTCTTTATATCATCATCCTTCACCAAAACTCTTACATCTTCATTCTTAACACACTTAACTTGAATCAAGTCTCTTCATTTCCTTTCTCATATATGATCCATTTCATAAATAAGTTTTTCCCCTTATCGAGTGACCAACTTATTATACATTTCATCAAAGTATATGGGCATAATCTCTAGATATGAGCAAGCCCCTATAGATCTCCTTTTTGAGTTTGATAACC
This sequence comes from Alisma plantago-aquatica, assembly GCA_963693085.1. NCBI lineage: Eukaryota > Viridiplantae > Streptophyta > Magnoliopsida > Alismatales > Alismataceae > Alisma > Alisma plantago-aquatica. The sequence goes on from OY856413.1 coordinate 343,244,601, forward strand.
ATTTTCACGTCATCATTCCACCACCAAATCTCTTTCTGTGGAGGCACACCCTTTGGACTCTTCCAATATGTCTTTGGCAATTTTAGTTATGTAGGAGCTCATACTTTTCCACATATAGTTAACATCAGTCTCCAAGTTCCAAGTTCTCTCTGTGATAAGTTTATCATATAATGTCAATTTCGTTTCTCCTATAATATTCCACCACTTGATCCTTATACCTTGTCTTTTTTAATTTTGACCTTTGTTAATTTTCATGTTCACATCTAAAACCATCAACCTATATTGGGTGGTGAGTTCTTCCCCAAGAATCACATTACGATCCTTACATACTTTTTGATATAGTTATATTGTAAGGAAGTAATCAATTTGACTACAGTTTCACCCACTCTTAAAAGTAATAATATGAGTATCTCTTTTCTAAAAATGTGAATTTTCCAAGATCATATCATAAGAAACTTCCAAATCTAAAATTATCTCTCCTTCTCCATTTCTTCTACCATAACTTAAAACATCCATGAACTCTCTAATACCTAACATTATTACTCCTCACAAGGCCATTTAAGTCACTCTCAATAATGATCTTCTCCTCTATCGGTGTTCCTTGCATCAATTCATCCATGCTATCCCAAAAATCCTTCTTTTCCTCCTCACTAAGGACAACTTGGGGGGAATATGCATTGATAATAATAAAAACCTTCTCCCAAGAACAACATTGATAGAATGAAGATCATGACGACATTATCCTTCACCATCTTATGAATAATAAATTCTAACATCATTTCCATATTTTTCAATACCTGTATAACCAAATTTTATACCATGTCTCCCTAATGTCTCTGCATTGTTCCCTTGTCCATTTGGTTCCCTACAATCAAAGAATGTTAACTTTTCTTCTAATCATGGTATCCACTATCTCCAAATAATTTCTCATCAAAGACCCAATATTCCAAGATCCCACTCTAATCCATTTTTATTGAACTTACTTTTTTACCTATTTCCTTCAAAAAGATTGCCCTTGCACATTTTTCACTACACATAAGAAGTGATGTAGCGGGAATAGCTTCTTTACCCACATCCATCCAAGGTGTGGAAACGCTTGATTTTCCTTCAACATAATCAAGTTATGTTGCATTGAACCCCTTGCATATTTATACAATACTCAAGTATCGATGCATCACACTACTAGGTAGGGATGCTCCAATGACATTTTTAGTCCCTATAAAGTTTGTACAACAATGAATACCTACATAATTTATAGTAAATATATTTTTAAAATGTGGCCGTGCCATGGTTTTGAGAGTATTTTATCTTAAACCCACTACTTTTGAGTATTATTTAGCTTAGGTCTTATCTTATTGATCAAGGGAAATATTTATTGTTACCATCTCTCATTTGAATCTAGTCACAATGGGATTTCAATCTCAGGGTGATCTCCTCTTCTAGTATGATATAATACTACATACTGGAGGTCAATAATCCTATCATCAACTCTTGTGTTGTATTGGATAGTAAGTTGAAATTGTTAAAGCATTATCTTTGTTTATTTAGAATTCTTCATGCAATTTTCTTTTTTCCTTTTAAAATTGCCCCAAATGTTAGGTTTATTTTTAAAGATGACAGATGCCTGAATGAAATAAAGATCAAACCTCCAAGCATCAAACATAAAATACAATAGCTGTCCATCTCTTTCTATGAATCCTTAATTTTGAGATGAAAAGTATGTTTACACCCATGGTAAATATTAGAAATCAGAATGTGAGAATGGTTAGATGTTACATACTTGAATTTGGGTATCTAGCTCAACTTTCCCATTCCATAGGCCCATTATTAACTATGGTAGTAACACATCACTTTGTCCTTGAATTATATTAAATAGTAATAATTAAAGCAAAGAAAGTATAATATTCAAAATCATAAAGTTTAATTATAAAAAATTAAATGGGGATTAATTATAGAAATTCATCATTTAATTTTTGGTGATCCTAATATGAAACTTTACAATCATATTAAGTTTAGTTGATAAAAAATATACAAATATGAAATAATGTATTGAACTGATTAATAAAGGCATTAAATGTATTAATTGAATGTTCAACTTACAAAATAATATAATGAATGAGCAAACATTTTATATAGGTGGAATAGATATTAAAATTGGGTTATTCACATCTTAATTATCCTAGGTACAATTTTCATATTTATTGGGATGACTTGAAATCTTTCAATTTATTCTAGAAAAGAAAAGTATTCATTATCTTAACTAATCCAATCCTTCAATTTATTGAGTGACTATAGTTTGTTTATTTTTCTTCTCATAACTACTTCCTCATCGCTATTCACACAAACACCCTAGTTGCCTTTTCCATTCATGTGCTTCGTGCATTCATAATCAGAACTAGGTTGTTTCTTTTTGCATCACCATCCTTCCTCTTCTCCTACTAATCTCCCATCTCTACTTCTTTCCCTTCTGCCTTCCCTTATCCACCTTGTCCTTTCCTACCCGCACACATAGCTAAACCCAAACAGACACCTTACCTTTCTCTACATATGGCACCTAAAAGAATCTCATCGTTGCCTCATCCTCCCCATTAATATAGTCTTTGTGAACCCTACACCAACCATCACCCTCCTTCCCCCAGCGTTGAGCGGAAAGGTAGGCTATTCGACCACTATTTTAGGGATTGACAATGGATTAAAAACCTTAGGATATTATTTTTGTGTCACAACCTTCAAACTAAACTAAACATGGCCATAGAGAAAGCATTTCACTTATCAAAGATCATGACAAAATACGTAATGATATCATTAAACAAAAAAATACATGGAATAAGATAGACCACAAGGTACTTTATTACATGACAAAAAACAAGGAAATCTAGATCCAACATAGAAGAGTTCAACAAATGAAACTCCAACATAACATTACAAAAAGGAAAAGATAACTACTATCTAGAATGGCACCCCACCAAGTAGGATCCAAAAACAATCCTTGAGCTAATGTCTATTTCTCTAGTTCTTCTCTTTCTCCTCACCCACAGACATCTTGTCCCTAGCCATGCATTGGAAAAATGATTATCAATAAGTGGAAAGAGTATTCTACATATATGAAATAACTAGAATTAGTAAAGATGTACATTATTTTAAACATTTTGCATTAAAAAATAACACTTAAAATGTATAGAAAATGTGTACATGAACAAAAAAATATTTTGTTAGGCTTAATTCTTATCCTTTATGTAACTTATGCTGGAGATAGGTACTTTGGTACCTAAGTCTCATGACTTGCACTTTGGTTCCTAGGTCATCTTATCTAAGTCGGCCTACACTAAGAGACTAGGCCTCATGACTTGCACTAAGAGCATGGGCCTCATGACCTACACTAAGGGTGTGGGTCATGTATCTTGAGTTGACCTACACTAAGGCCTGGGTCTAACTCCATAATCTGATATCATATTCTATCTTATCTAAAATTGAAATCTTAATAGGTTCCTATCTTGAAATCTTAGCTTTGAATCTTAACGTAATATGATATAAAAAATCTTAGCATGAATCTTGAATCTAAAACTTTATGGAGAAACTTATAAACATATCTTTAACTTGAAATCTTAAAGTAGAAAAATATATAAATAATGAATACCATACTTTGGCAATTATGAACTTCTGAGATTCTTAGAATAATAAATGCTAAATGTGCATGGGCATGGACCAATTAACTAACCAGTAGGAGGTAGATTCCTCAAAAGGTTTACAGATCTTTGATGTCATAATTAACCTAAAATACACAAAGATCCCTAATTATTACCTTATAAATCCTAATTAACCCTAAGTCTGGCATATTGTGAAAATATGTTACACCCACATACCACAATAACCACTAATTCATGAGATTAGGAAAAAAGTTGAGGACTTAACATAATATGAAGAACACCATGTACCTTCTTGTTGATTTCAAACTCTTTGTTTCCTCACATTCAATCACATAAGCTAATTTTAAAAAGGAAATTAAATTTTGATTACTCCAATCTGATTTTAACAATAAAGATACATATTTAACATTCACAACATTCATTCCTTTTTCCCACACTTCCATGCATACAACTTGATAATGAATACATACTCTATAGAAGAAAATATAGTTACACACCATCATTTAGAACTCTCTCAATGTTATACAAGAACCTAGAGTGACAGTGACCGACTTAAATTAACTAATATCATACTTAAATCATGTGGTAGATCCTCTCTGATCCATTGACATCTTCAGTCCTTGTGGTTTCCCCAAAAAAATGTGAGTAAAGGGGTGAGCCTACTCACTCAGTGAATGAGTACGTCATAGAAACAATTTAAAGAACTTTAATACTTTGAATTATATTATTGAGAAACTAAATTCATATTATAATAGCAATAAGCTATAAAGAAATAATCAATCATCAATACATAATTGGCAGAATTTCTATAGATAAGCACAAGGAGTATATCAATAACTGCACATGCTTGAAGGATCACAAAGATAACTAGTAACTCACAAACATGCAATTTTTTTTAATAATTGCACACTCTTGATTTAATCTCTCATTCATCTTATGATGACCTGAACCCACATGAGGTGTGCCACAATAGATGAATGTATCACAGTAAGCTATGATCTCATAGTACAAGACTTAGAACTATGCCTGAGATCCTAAGTCTATAGTCTCCATACCACATATGCAGTTGGCTTTGCTACTTCTGTCTCTTAACGTCTAATTGGAGCAGTCGGATATCTCGACTCCTCCTCTCAACCTGGGTACTCAAGTGAGGAGTTAATGTCCTCAAGCTTGTTGTGCACCAGTGGACCTACTGAATATGTCCACTGATCACCACAACTCATAATGCAGGTACCACTGAAATCCTCAGTTGGTGTTGGATATCAATCATTTAAGGAGTCCACAGTCACTGGCCTAAAACCCCGCACCCTACTGGTGCGCTCCAACTTACCTCAACCTACGTGAGACCTCTATTTGGGAAGTACATTTCCCACCCACAATGTAGACCTCTTGTGAGAATTTTGTTGGGAAATACGGGCGTAGAGTATAGTAACAAAAACAAAAAAAAATTATCTATTCGTATTCAAATTATAACAAGATCGTGTTGACTACTATGGAATAAGAAGGATGGTTTAGTGAGTTATACCTAGTCTTGGAGAAATTCCAGTAACAACAACTCTATTCAGTGCAACTGTGAACCAGTTGCCCTTGGACGGTGGTTGTGGAGCTCCTAGTCTTCACCACGAATAACGAACATGAACATGTTCTGCAGCACTCTTGTGGTCTCATCACAGACTGTAGGATGACTTCGCTCTCTAATTAGCAGCCAAAGGACTCCTACCCCTAGAGTAGTCAACACAGACAACCTAAAACTCTTGTTGTTCAACTAGAACAGATAGGAAGGAGTTGTCTCTCTTGTTGGCATACTAGTCACCAACTTACTCTCCCACATCAACGATCCTCAGTTGTTCTCTCATGTAGTTATCCATCCCTTATCAGGTAGGACTTGCTTGAGTTCTCTCAGTATCACAAATAGAGAGGACAATATTAGTCATAGATTTGATTCTCAGCTGTCTGTGTTGTGCTCTAGGAAGCCCTCAATACCCCTCTATTTATAGGTGGGGTCAGGGTCAAGGTTCCCAGTTTGTATGGGATTGTACGGGAGTGGAAGGGACCAAAATATATTGAATTTTCCCAACCAAAAAAATTTGAAACTGTTGTCTGGTATATGAGATGGCCGTCTCATGCTATGAGATTGTCGTTTGGCAGTTTCCCAATTGCACACAAATTTGACAATTTCAATTCCAATTAATATCACATATTAATTCCTTGCAGCATAAGTAATGTACTACCGAAACTAGTTAGGGAAACATACAGAAGCTTTGTTCAGCCCAATCAAGTTGTTTCACCCAGGAGGGATGCCCGTCTTACTCACCCAGATGGTCATCTAGTGAGTCTAAGATGAGCCATTTGGTTCAATCACATTGAACCAATAGGCTCAAGGGCACAATTTAGCCAATTCGACCTCTAATTAACCTGGCCACCCAAACAACTATCTCAACATTTGAGATGCCCGTCTAGCATGCCCAAGTGGTCGTCTCAACACTTGTGATAGTCTTTTGGCAGTTGAATCAGTCAATCGATTGATTATTGCATGAGTTGAAAGCCTAAACACTTTAATAATCAATCCAGTCATCATTCAAGATAAACTCCTATTCTAGATGAGTTCATTTGTTTGTGACCCTATGGTCCCATATCATGTTTGCAGTGAATGTCCATAACTAGATTATGACATCACAAGCAAGGAGTGACGCCTAGTCCCACACCAGTACCCCAAATGAATGGAAAGTTAAAGAACAACTTCAACTTACAATCTGTATAAGGTTTTGCAGTGATTGTATAATTCCTTTATCATTGATATCCAAGATGAACCTGAGGCATGGAGTCATCATACTCTCAACATTCAATCAATGTCTCTTGAACCAGGAGTAGACTGTCTAAGATAATGTGACCTCAATATCACATATTGATTTACATATGCATGTGCTTGTGTTTCTCAGTCTAACTTATCAAGTGTCCAATATATCATACTCCAGTAGGAGGGGCAAATCCCATATTTATCACTCACAGTAAATTCCCATGTGTTAAAGTCACCCAATCATCACCTTTATAACAACCCATGTTTCGAGGCTGTGTTTGATGATGTCAAAGTGTACCCAACGACATGTGGCAAGTGCACTGATTTTAGGTCTAAGAATCACATCACAAACTTCACTATGAGAGATGGCTATTGACCGCCAATGATGGTTTCCATGTGTTACTCTTAAGGTGGGTTTGTCAAATATATTGTTCCCTAACATGTGTTTGTGTGCTTGGTTTGATATTTCCATATCATGACTAATGATATTCTATCATCAACCAACCCACAATCTAGTCTTTATTGTTATTGGTGTCTATTTACCTTCCACAAAAACAACCGACTAGGGACATAATAAGAATGTACACACTCTTAACATCTGTATGATATCACCCTCCAAGTCATGTACTTGAAGACATATGTCATTGATTATTGTCATTCTTTAGGCATTCATAATATTTCCTCATTACCTCATAACTGAGTGAAACAAAATTACCCAAAAGCTTGCCTTTATATGTATTAATCAAATCCTTTATGGTATGTGTCATGTCAATCATCATATGATTGGATCTATAGGCATACCTTACCAACAGACTCCCACTTGCACTTAGAGCCAATCACCCGAGAATCTCATTTTTAGTGATCCAAACATATCCACCATGCTTCTTCTACGCAAGTGCTTAACTTAGCGGTTTAGCAATACTTTGCTATTACTCGGTATATTTCATGTTTCTTATCTCTTCACTCTGAGATGAAACCACTGTAATATGGTATCTGATATTCCTTGACTAACAAGTAGCTCCATTGTTTTCAGAGTATCTTTACTCATTTATCAATGGTGGGAACATCTATAAGATTATCTTATGAACTTCTAGAGCCATATAGAATCACTCGGTGTTCAAAACACAAATATACTCAGCTTCTATTGCAGAATAGAATGAATGGCTATTAGTTAGGAACCCTTCCAACCAATAACATTTCTCCTTTTAAATCAAACATATTTTATTACAATCACTTTTATTATAATAGAAGCTTGCATCGATGTCACCCTTTACATCCAACTCTTCCTTATATTTCTATCATTATTGACTAGTAATATATCCTTAAGTACTTCACAAGTACTAATGGATGTCTTTAATGACATTCCAAAAACCCTTATTGGAATTTACCCTCATCTTGTAATGTCTAATACATACCAAATTAAATGGGATAAGTACATTTATATCATTCATGATAGATCCATCATATGCAATCTGATTCATGATATTCCCAATCTTCACAAGACTTGGAATATAAGGTTCATGAAAGACTAATTTGGATTCTCTCACATTGAATCCTTCTGTGTTGAACTCTTTCAACACATTGCTATTTGTATTTGCTCAAACTTCCATTATGAAACATTTAATAACTATCTCTATAGATCTTTATCCTTATCTAATAAGATTTTTCACTTTATCATTCATAGTTGAAGAGTTTTTCATGTCAGATCTCAATATTTACAATATTGAGATGTTATTCCTCATCACATATGGAATATTCATATATTCTCCCACTAAATCTTTTGTAATCATAGATTTCATCTTCTATCTTGATTCCCGTCAAACTCTTTGACTATTTTATCAAATCAAAAGATCCCATTTCTGAGTTTCTTGTTTCAATCCCAGATTGAACTTTGTAGTTATAGACATTATTAGAATTCTTGAATTTATAAAACCTTTTTGGTTGTGTGACGTACACTTCCTTTGATGTATTCTTTTTAACCAATCCAGTTTTATCTTCATATGTCAATTCTCTTAGTCTGTATTAACTACAACAACAAGCTTAAAAATTGGTAAAGGAATGTTTATCATGTTCAACAACTTGAACTAATTTGAGATTTTATTCAACTCATATGTCATTTTATGTTATCCATGTAGGTCATTGCCACAAGACCCTATTTCACCCTTTAGGTGATGCTATGAAGGTCCTACCTTGTTAGCTTTCATGGTTTCCATATTACTCAGAAATAGCTTCTAGTTGACTTGGTGGCTCATCCTATTATGACCAACCCATATCAATCATTGGATTCATAATCCTCCAATCTTAGATGTGTTCAACTAGAACTATTTTATTATGTGTTACATGATGAACCTGACACTCCACAAAAATTTGTGATTCTTATTGTTCTCATTGTACCTCTTTCTTGACCTCAAACATTTTGAGTTTTACTTTTACTCCTGTTTATTCTTTTAGAACTCAGTTGTCCTATCAACAAAACAACTCTGTTATGGGATTGGGATTCATACTAACAGTTATGGACTATGGATAAACCTTCTCAAGAAACTACTTTCTCAATGAAGGTTTTAATCCTTTAGATGTATTGGGACATTCCCTAATCATATCATATATGATGTCTTACAAACGATATAGATGGTACATTGTTTACTGATAGTTTTATATTAGTGAGGATATAAGAATACTAGATTAATTTATAATTATGTCATGACTGATCATGGTATAATTCCTTCATTCTGACCAATCACCATGTTCAGATGGATTTGACTTTGTGATACACTATTTCTTGAAGGTTATCAAGATATTGATGGGGAGTATTTCAACATTTGATCTCATTAAAGTTTCTTAATACTTTCGTCAGAGACACTTCATTTATAATCTCCTTGATCACTTCAAGAATTTATGTTTATATTTTACTAAGTACATATCATCATATTACTAGTAAATTAAACAAGGTATGATTAACTATCAATAACAATCATTCCATAAGATCTTCATGTATGAAGTCTAATTGAAGGCTTATCCTTCCACTACATCTACTGAAGGATGTATGTCATATTGTGCGTAATTAAGACTTGCATGTTTTCTTAGGTTTAATAATCAAGGGAATCTATATTAACATCAATATGTATTCTAGACATGAATTTCTTATATGTACTCCCAAGATGACCTTTTTGCTAATGATAATCTTGAGTTATCAATTGTAATCCTTTGGTATTTAACATTATAAACATTCATCTCAAAATCTTTGTTACAAATGCCATGCAAGATCATATCCTTTGAAACAGAAACAATAATATCTTACTTTATTGATATATCATCCTTGTCATACAAGATTCTTTGAAGTAAATGTTTATATTTATTGGCATAATGAAATAGTAGTTCCATTAACTCTATTACATGCCAATTCGGCTAAGATAAATTTAAATGTAGAGTAAAGCTTCTGCAACACTTGATCTACCTTGTCCATCTTTGTCCTTCTATGAAGGCTTTTACTTCTTGTCAGATCTTGCACAACAAGTATGTTGGATCTATGTTTGGTATCACATACAAAAGTGAATAAGTAATCAAATTTATCGTATAACGTTTATACCTAAAGTGGACACCTCAGTTCCTTCATTATTCTTCTTTAATTCCTCTACCAAAGTGGGAAATTCCTTTTCCAATGTCTAGGTTGGTGATAATGGTGGCAATCGCCTCTTACTTTCTTTACACGTCCCCTTGCTCTGAGATCTAAAGACTTGGGCTTCTGGCTAGCTTTAGAACCTTTCATAGCTTTAACTTTGACGTTATACTTCCCCTTTGTCTTTTTTATCATCATCACAGACTTGGGCTTGTCTTCCTTCATTTGTGTCTCAGCTATTCTCAACATGCCCAACAATTGTGTCAACGATTTGTCAAAGTTTTTCATGTTGTAGTTCATGACAAACCGACTATATGACTCTGAAAGGGGATAGAGAATCACATCAGTGGCCAACTCTTGGCCCAAAGGAAATCTCAGTCTTGCTAGATTCTCCACATACCCAATAAGCTTCAGTACACGAGGACCTATTGAATCTCCTTCTTCCATGTTGCATTTAAACAATGCCTTGGACACATCGTATCTCTCTTGTCTTGCCTGGTTTTGGTACATGTTCTTGAGATGTGTGACCATCTCGATCACACCCATATTCTCATGTTTCCTCTACAACTTAGAGTTTGTGGAGTATAGCATCAGACACTTGACATCCACATCATCATTAGTTTGCTTCTTGTAAGCATCCTTGTCAGCCCTTGGTTCATTTTGAGGTGGTTCCTCTGGTTATGGTGTTTCCAAGACTTAGAGTTTGCGCTCATGTGTGAGAATGATTCTCAACATCCTAAACCAGTCATGGAAGTTGTTCCAAATTAGTTTTTCCTTCTCAAGGACTGATCACATAGAAAAGTGATTGTTGTTTGTTGCCATTTGATACTACACAAGAATTTGCAATTTTTGTAAAAAAACTCATTTTGATTTGATTTTATTAAAATTTGGGCAATAATAATTAGGTCTTTAATTAATTATCATTTTCATTATTGTGATCAAATTGATAACCCTCAAGTATTAATTCGAAAAAAATGAGGTGAATCAATTTTCTAATGAGAAAGATCCAAGATAATTCAACTACGGCCCGTCCAATGCCGCAAAACACAGTTAATTACCAAGGTAGGCAACTTTGTCCAATTACATCATATGCAATTCTTGATAGATGATATGCACAACTCCTTTCGATAATCATCTGCATGCTTCTGGGCCCAGATGCTCTGAGAATCACTAGTTAAGCCTAACCCAATAGCCAATATGATAATAACGCACCCCGTGGAGGAGGAACCTAAATTATTATCATCACACTTCCACAAGGTAGATGGAGCACCATTGGGAGGCATAACCTATGCTTAGTCAAACAAGATTTTCATGTATATTACTATTGGAAAACATCTTAGACTTAATATATTTGATTAGGGATATATATATATATATATATATATATATATATATATATATATATATATATATATATTGTATCCAATCATCACATATATATTATGTATCATATACATAATATATCCCACAACCTAAACATGCAATATTAAACAAAAAATGATGGTATGGCCATGTCTATTTGTCATTCCTTGGAGCCACAAAGAATTACTACCACCTAGGTCAATCATCACATCACATTTATGAACCTACTATTGGTGTAGACCTATTCTTGCCAATCTGGATAGATCGATTCAACCCTTGAACCGGTCTACTCACTCTTGTCCGGTTGGTTGGTCATCACAGATGGTCGTATGGCCTCCATTGTTCCATCCTCTATGGTCCTCCGCACGTTCCACACATCTCACAAATTGGTCATCTCATCCTACGATGATTGTCTTCCTCTTCATTGTAAGAAAAGAAACTATCCTAATGCTATTAAACTATTACATTGTAAAGGGAAACCTCGAGTTACATTTGAGGGGAGAAAAGGTAGGAAAGAATTAACTTTACATTGGGAAGAGGGAGATAGAGGTTTGATACACAGACTGGGATAAATAGGAATAAAACCATACCATCTAACCATACATAAGATATTGGGTATTGGTCATAACCACAATACACATCCACAATCAAAACCAATTTTAGGGCATATATATATATATATATATATATATATATATATATATATATATATATATATATATATATAGAGAGAGAGAGAGAGAGAGAGAGAGTCAGGCTAGAATACACTCGAGTGTACAGATCACACGAATACACTCAAGTGTGTTTTCATATCAAGACAATTTTTTGCAAAATTTAAACCATTGATCTTCACTGATATACTATAACTAGGCTACATACAAAATTTGAACACATTTGGATGAGTGTAAGTCACTCATCCAAGGGAAACAAAATCGACGTGCGAAACTAATTTGAAATGTATAATTTTTGCGCTCTTCATAACATGAGCTAAACATATCTAAATGTGCTCAAATTTTGCATATGAGTTGTTCACGAGATGTTTAATAAGATCAATGGATTAGATTTTCAAAAAAAATATTGCATCATGAAAAACTACTTGAGTGTATTCCGATCCAGATACACTCGAGTGTATTCTAGCCTGACTTTCTATATATATATATATATATATATGTATATATATATATTTGCGATTATGTGGTCTTTGATCAGATATGCATATTAGACAATTTAAATTTCCACATCGTATGCAATTAATAAACAATTAAACCAAAATTCGATCATATAAATTATCATAAATCATAATAAATTGATGTGGCTCTGATACCACTATTGGAAAAGACAAGCACACAGTTTAGCAGTAGAAACCAAAAAAATTATATATCTGTTGTGGCGACACATCCCGCTATCACAAGAAACCACTGCCTCTTAAGGCATTCTCATCACTGGGAATAACAATCCCCGATCTCATCATCAGAGGATGACATCTCAACTTAGGCACTTTAGCCAACTCATGTCCTCAAACCTAAACACATTATGCAGGTGATGCAGGTTATCTTATCAGCAAGAGTGACCATCAATGCAGTGATATTCAAACATACATACCTCATAGCCCTTTACCTGGCTATGCATCCGCATGAAACACCTGCATGGTTAGTATACTTATTCATAGAGATAACTGACGCTATTAAGGAATTGATAGAACGATCATGCTATCAAGCATAGGACAACATCGATGATTATATGCATTATCATTCATGCCTCAAACCTGTGATCATAGAAATAGGTCATATCATCATGTGAAGCAACTCATATACTTCCAAATTATCATTATATATACATGATTCAAGATTATCATAAACACATATAATATCATGTCATGCTTACATATGTGTGTTCTACTATATCAACCACCCACTACTATCAAACATGTCAAAGGTTCACAAACCATAAACCATAATTCCTTATCAACAAGGATGTGATCGCATGATAAAGAACTAATAGATGAGTTTCCAGGTGGAACATGACCCTGACTAGAAGTGCCCACTACCCTCACAAGAAGTGTGACGGGTAGGGCACCCTCACTAGAAGTGGTATCGGGGAGGGTAACTCCCCTCATGTCGCCCTAACATTCTAGCCACATATCGGCCAGGCCTAAAGCAAGGATGTCGGGCTACCACCCCAAGGTGTATTGTGCAACCATATGTGTTGTGCGTCCAAGTGTGTCGTGCATCCAAGTATGTCGTGCATCCAAGTGTGTCATGCATTCAAGTGTGTCGTGTATCCAAGTGTGTCGTGTATCCAAGTGTGTCATGCATCCAAGTCTGTCGTGCATCCAAGTGTGTCGTGCATCCAAGTGTGTCGGGTTAGGGTTACCATCTGTCACAATATCGGGCATCACCACCAAACCATGACGTCCACTGAGCCCTATAACATTAAAGAACCAAACCACTACCCATGCTAGGTGTATCGGGAAGGGCACTCAACAAGGCATATCACCCAACACCAGGGTATCGGCCAACAACCATACTCATCTAGGGACAACGGCCAAGGGTACAACTCAAACGGGCAGCAAAGGAAAGCCTATCGTCCAACCAAGGTAGCCTCATCCTATCGGCCAACACAACCTCATCATGTCAACCCAAAACTCTAGATAAAGAGAGGGTATCGTACAAAACCATCCCAAGGCCATATCGTGCAAGATACAACTCAACAAGATCATCATCAACCTCAAGCACTAGGGAACCAAACCCTAAATTGATCAAGGAGATCGGCTCACCTCTCAACAACGAAGAGAGATGGGTCTTGCACAACCTCTTTCACAACTCGGGCAACCACAAGGATCAACTTAAACATAGATCTACATCTACTACAAAGCTCACCTCTCAAATCCATGGTGAGAGGAGGGTGTTGCTCAAGCACTAGAACACAAGCTCACCTCTCAACATAAACAAGAGAGGGGTGTTGCTCATATCACTAGAGATCAAGCTCACTCCTCTAAACCAAGGAGGGAAAGGAGTGTTTCTCAACAAGGAAACCCTAAAACATAGTTCGGCCAACAAGGGTACAAAGGTACAAAACCTCAACCATATCAACAAGATCAGCATAACCACAAGATTAAAGGTGCAACAAGCAAGAAACTTATCTTAGAACATACTTGGCTGATTATAATCATAAGAAAACATACAAGAACATAGAAGAAGGTAATATGATTAGGGTTAGGAGTTATGTAACCCGCCTTAAGCAAGCTCCAAGCTCCTAGCACCAAGCACACCTTCGGCCACCTCAACAGGAAGAAGAAGGAGAATCCAAGATAAGGATCGGCCACCAAGATTTGCAAAGGAAGAGGTGTCGTGCAACCAAAGGAGAGGGGAACTAAGGAACTAAAGGGATCCTTAGCAAGAGAAAGGGAACACATATATAGGACAGGATGGAGGGGAAACCAAGGTAAGACAAGGCAAGGTGTCACCCACCTAGGGACACTTGTCCATGGGTAATGCCACCTCTCTAACTTGCCTTAAACACATATCCAAGGCCATTGCCACATGCAAGCATCAAGAACCAAGTGTCCACTAGTGGTGACACAAATGAGGTCAAAAGGGTCAAAGGGGTTCATGGGCGATACACCCTATCTCCATGCCCGACACACCACCCAGGCGACACACACATGGCCGATACAAGGCACTCTAGCCTGACACAAGGTCCAACAAGGTCAAGCAAGGCACAAAAAGGCCCAACAAGGCTCATCCAAGCCCAAGGCAACTCAAGCAATGAGCCCAACCCTTCCTCTCAGCACTAGAGGAAGAAAAGAGAGAGAGGAACACCTCTCAAGATGACAAACTTGCTCAATGACCCTAGACTTGGGTTAATTGCAAGTAGCACCTCCAACACACAACAAGCACAAACAAACCCTATTCACCACTAAGGGTTATTAGCAAGCAACTAAGCACCAGGGTTAAGAAAAGCAAACAAGATAAGCCCTAAATGGAGGTCACGGTCCTTATAAGCTATAACCCTCTATAAAGGGATTTCATCCTTGAAATCTGAAGAGAAAAGTGAGGGATACTTCCTCCTCATCTCTTCCTCAAGCTCCCACGTGGCTTCCTCAATGCGACGATGATGCCAAAGAACCTTTACCAGATGCAGGTCCTTCCTCTTCAGCTTCTTTACTCTTATGTCAAGGATCATCAAAGGACCTCCCTCGTAGGTCACATCTTCATCAAGCTCAACTTTGACTGGATGTATCACTATCCTTGTATCCTGGTGACTTTTTTTCAGCATGCTGATGTGGAACACTGGATGTAACTTGTGCAACTTTGGCGGCAACTCTAACTTGTAAGATACCTTGCCAACACGTTCTATTACTGGATATGGCCCCATATACCTGGGGGCCAATTTACCTTTCCGGCCAAACCTTAGCATGCATTTCCAAGGTGAGACCTTGAGGTACACTTTGTCTCCCACTTGGAACTCTAAAGGTCGTTGGTGATTGTCTGCATAAGACTTCTGTCTATCCTGTGCCGCTTTCAGTTGTTGTAGTATCACTTTGATCTTTTCTATTGTCTACTGCACTAACTCAGGACCCAAAAGCTGATACTCCCCAGACTCATACCAATATAAAGGAGATCTGCACTTCCTGCCATATAAGGCCTCATAAGGAGCCATGTCAATGCTCCTTTGGTAACTATTGTTGTAGGTGAACTCTATCAAACTGAGATGTACGTCCCAACTGCCTAGGAACTGCAAAACACAAGCTCGGAGCCGATCTTCCAAAGTATGAATAGTCCTTTCAGACTGTCCATCTGTCTGCGGGTGGAAAGCGGTGCTGAACCTCAACTGTGTTCCCAACGCTTTGTGCAACTGTTCCCAGAAATGACTTGTGAACTGAGGACCTCTGTCAGAAACTATCATTGCGGGTACACCGTGCAAGCGTACTATCTCATCTACATATACTTGAGCGAGCTTCTCGGTTGTATATGTTGTCTTTACTGGTATGAAATGGGTAGACTTCGTCAATCTATCCACTATCACCCAAATGGAATCATGATTCCTAGTTGTCCTGGGTAGACCAACTACGAAATCTATGGTTATGTGATCCCATTTCCACTGCGGTATCAGCATAGGTTGCAACGTACCTGCCAGCTTCTGATGCTCAGCCTTGACTTGTTGGCATACCGCACACCTAGCCACAAACTCGGCTACATCTCTCTTCAAGCCAGACCACCAATACAGGTCCTTCAGGTTATGATACATCTTGGTGACTCCTGGATGCATAGCATACATCAATGTGTGTTCTTCTTTGAGTACTAGCTTCCTCAGATCATCAGCATCGGGGACCACCATTCTATCATGATAGAAAACTAGTCCATCTTCGGACTCATGGAACCCATCACGCTTTTCGCTGCCGAGCTCTGAACTGATCAACTGCATTGTATCATCTATTTTTTGTGCATCTTTGATTTTCTATCTTAGCGTAGGGTTAACTTGCATTTGTGCCAAAAGTTTGGCTAACAAGGAAACTTCCATTGTATATTCATCTTCCACAAGGAAACAAACATATCCCTGTCTATGGCATACTAAGGAACTCAACTGTGCCTTCTTTGTAGGAAGAGAAGAAGACTTTCGGCTAAGTGTGTCAACTACCACATTTGCCTTACCAGGGTGATACTCGATGGTGCAGTCATAATCATTTATCAGCTCCATCCATCGACGTTGTCGCATGATTAGCTCATTCTGCGAGAAGATGTACTTCAGATTCTTATGATCTGTAAAGATCTGGCACACCTCCCTGTAAAGGTAGTGTCTCCAAATCTTTAACGCATGAACCACCGCTGCCAACTCCAAATCATGAGTCGGATGATTCTCCTCATATTTCTTAAGCTATCACAAAGCAAAAGAAACCACATGGTCTTCCTGCATCAGCACGCATCCTAAGCCCTTCTTGGAAGCATCGCAGAAAACAATATAGCCTTTCCCATGCTCTGGCAGGACTAACACTGGAGCACTAGTTAGCTTCTCCTTCAAACTTTGGAAATCTTGCTGGCAACGATCATTCCAGACAAAAGATACGTCCTTTCTAGTCAACTTTGTCATCGACAACGCAATCACACTAAAGTCCTTGATAAACCTCCAGTAGTATCCTGTTAAACTCAAGAAACTATGAACTTCTGTCAGCGTCTTCAGTTGTTCCCTTCTGCAACGGACTCCACCTTTTTCGGGTCCACTTTAAGTCCTTCTGTAGATATCACATGACCCAAGAAAGTGACTTCTTTCACCCAGTACTCACACTTACTAAACTTGGCATACAACTGATGTTGGTGAAGGAGAGTCAACACTTGTCGAAAGATGTTGTTCATGCTTCTGACTGTCCTGACTGTAGATCAAGATGTCATCTATAAAGACTACAAAAAATTGATCTAGAAATGAATGGAACACCCTGTTCATCAAATCCATGAAAGTAGCAGGTGCATTGGTTAACCCAAATGACATAACCACAAATGCATAGTGACCATACCTCGTCCTAAAAGCTGACTTTGGTATGTCATCCACCTTAATCCTCAACTGATGATATCCAGACCGTAGATCGATCTTTGAAAACATTGTAGCACCACACAACTGGTCGAATAGATCGTCTATCCTTGGAAACGGGTACTTGTTCTTGATCGTGACTTTGTTCAACTACCGGTAGTCTATACATAGCCGCATTGATCCATCCGTCTTTTTAATGAACAACACTGGAGCACCCCAAGGCGACATACTTGGTCAGATGAAACCTTTCTCCAACAACTCTTATAACTGCTTCTTTAGCTCTGCTATCTCTACTGGAGCCATCCTATACGGTGTCTATGCAACTGGTTGTGTTCCTAGAACTAGATTGATTTCGAAGTCAATCTCTCAGGGTGGAGGAATGCCAGGGAACTCATCAGGAAACACATCCGCAAACTCTCAGACAACCGTCACCTACTCAAGACTAGGACCCTTCACCTTGGTATCCACAACGTGAGCTAAGAACGCCTTACATCCTTGCCGTAACAACTTTTATGCCACCATAGCTGACACTAGACACGTCGGAAGAATCTTCCTATCTCCTTGGAAGATCCACTTCTCTCCACAAACCTCAAACATAGCCTTCTTGGAACCACAGTCCAACACAACCTTATACTTCTCTAAGGTATCCATCCCAAGGATCACATCGAATCCATGCATATCAAGTGGTATAAGATCCACTTGTATATTGTATCCTGAAAAAGATAAGACACAAGATGGACACTCCTCTCGAAGCATCGAGGAACCATCAAGAGGGGTTTCTAATAGCAAGATATCTTTCTTACAGCTAACAGGTAACAGATAGTTATCAAGCATAGAATGTGCGATAAAAGAGTGTGTAGCACCCGGGTCAACCAGAACAGATACAAAGCAAGTAGAAGACAAATCAGAATGAAATAACTCCATCTGATCTGTCACCACTCGTGGGTTGACTATCGCCTCCGGCTGACTCATAGCATAGAATCGAGTCGTTGCTTGCTATCCACGTCCTATGCTTCCTTGAGCAGACGATCCCGCTTGTGACGCTTGACCGCGTCCTCACCCTCTGCTACAAATGGGTTGTTGTCGGTGTGACCCTTCCTGATTCTGCCTCAGTTGCTGTGTCACTTCAACATCTTTACTTGGGCAATTTGACTTGAAATGCCCTATCTGTCCATAGATATAGCATGCCCTATCCTCAAACTGTGGCCTAGATGGCCCTGTCACTGCCACTGAAGCTATACTATGTGCCTTTGATGGTGAAGAAACATAACCTCTTCCCTTACTTAGAGACCACTGTGATGGTACCCTGGAACCTCTCATCATGGAAGGTGTTAAAAACCTTGTCTTCTTGAAGCCACCAAACCTCTATCCCTGGAACTGAGTAGACCTCTTCTTGGTCATGGATTCTCTTTTCTCCCTGACTGACCGTTCCATCCTCCGGACATATTCCACAAATGTGGCAAATCATTCTCAGTTCTCCAACACGGCAGTAGGTGTTGTCAGCTCATCACTCATGCCTTTCTCAAAATGTCGGATTCACTCGTCATCTATCGCTTCCATGTGAGGAATAAACCTCAGCAGGTCCATGAACTTGGCCTCATACTCGGTGATGTTCAACGTTCCTTGGCGCAGGCATTCAAACTAGTTGATCTTCTCATCTAGATACGTCTTTGGAAAGTATCTTCTGATGAACTCACACCGAAAAACCTCCCAACCGATCACCTCACCAGGTCGCCTCTTCTCCTCGATGGCCCACCAGTGGCCAACACTACCCTTCATAAGGTAGACAGCGTGCTTGACTTTGTCTACTTCGGGGATGTCGAGGATCTGGAAGGCCTTCTCAAGACCTATCAACCACTGATCTGCATCTGCTGGATTAGCCGTCCTAGCATAGTCTGAAGCTCTGACTCGGTGAAGCCGCTCAAAGGTCTTCCCAATACCTGATGTTTCACCATGGGGAGCTTGTGCTCTCGGTAGAGGCATGAGCAATCTCTCTACCATGAGATTCATCGTAGCCATCATCTGCCCCATAAGCTGTTGGTAGGCTAGGTTTTCGAGAATGGCTGGGTCAAGTTGGGGGACCTCAGGCACCCGACCTCCATGTTCCTGTCCTCCTGCTCCATCAATTGATGCAGCATCGCTGCTCTCGGTAGCATGTTCTTCATGGTTTCTAGACATCTTGGCCTTTTCTTCCGCTGAGGGCAAAAGATAATTGTAAGAAAATCTGGAAAACTCACAAGAACAAACACAACCTAGTCCTAAACCCCTGTAGACTCAGCAAACCTAGAGCTATGATACCAAAAACTTGTGGCGACACATCCCTCTATCACAAGAAACCACTGCCTCTTAAGGCATTCTCATCACTGGGAATAACAATCCCCGATCTCATTATTAGAGGATGACATCTCAACTTAGGCACTTTAGCCAATTCAGGTCCTCAGACCTAAACACATTATGCAGGTGATGCAAGTTATCTTATCAGCAAGAGTGACCATCAATGCAGTGATATTCAAACATATATACCTCATAGCCCTTTACCTGGCTATGCATCCGCATGAAACACCTGCATGGTTAGTATACTTATTCATAGAGATAACTGAAGCTATTAAGGAATTGATAGAACGATCATGCTATCAAGCGTAGGACAACATCAATGATTATATGCATTATCATTCATGCCTCCAACCTGTGACCATAGACATGGGTCATATCATCATGAGAAGCAACTCATATACTTCCAAATTATCATTATATATACATGATTCAAGATGTTCATAAACACATGCAATATCACGTCATGCTTACATATGTGCGTTTTACTATATCAACCACCTCACTACTATCAAACATGTCAAAGGTTCACAAACCATAAACCATAATTCCTTATCAACAAGGATATGATCGCATGATAAAGAACTAACAGATGAGTTTCCAGGTGATACATGACCCTCACTAGAAGTGCCCACTACCCTTACAAGAAGTGTGACGGGTAGGGCACCCTCACTAGAAGTGGTATTGGTCAGGGTAACTCCCCTCATATCGCCCAAACATTCTAGCCACATATCGGCCAGGCCTAAAGCAAGGATGTTGGGCTACCACCCCAAGGTGTATCGTGCAACCATATGTGTCGTGCGTCCAAGTGTGTCGTGCATCCAAGTGTGTCGTGCATCCAAGTGTGTCGTGCATCCAAGTGTGTCGTGTATCCATGTGTGTCGTGTATCCAAGTGTGTCATGCATCCAAGTGTGTTGTGCATCCAAGTGTGTCATGCATCCAAGTGTGTCGGGTTAGGGTTACCATCTGTCACAATATCGGGCATCACCATCAAACCATGACGCCCACTGAGCCCTATAACATTCAAGGTACATCGCGCACCAAACCACTACCCATGCTAGGTGTATCGGGTAGGGCACTCAACAAGGCATATCGCCCAACACCAGGGTATCGGCCAACAACCATACTCATCTAGGCACAACGACCAAGGGTACAACTCAAACAGGCAGCAAAGGAAAGCCTATCGTCCAACTAAGCTAGCCTCATCCTATCGGCCAACACAACCTCATAATGTCAACCCAAAACTCTAGATCAAGAGAGGGTATCGTGCAACACCATCCCAAGGCCATATCGTGCAAGATACAACTCAACAAGATCATCATCAACCTCAAGCACAAGGGCACCAAACCCTAAATTGATCAAGGAGATCGGCTCAACTCTCAACAACTAAGAGAGAGGGGTCTTGCACAACCTCTTTCACAACTCGAGCAACAAAAAGGATCAACTTAAACATAGATATACATCTACCACAAAGCTCACCTCTCAAATCCATGGTGAGAGGAGGGTGTTGATCAAGCACTAGAACACAAGCTCACCTCTCAACTTAAATGAGAGAGGGGTTTTGCTCATATCACTAGAGCTCAAGCTCACTCCTCTAGACCAAGGAGGGAAAGCAGTGTTGCTCAACAAGGAAACCCTAAAACATAGTTCGGCCAACAAGGGTACAAAGGTACAAAACCTCAACCATATCAACAAGATCACCATAACCACAATATTAAAGGTCCAACAAGCAAGAAACTTATCTTAGAACGTACTTGGCCGATTATAATCATAGGAAAACATACAAGAACATAGAATAAGGTAATATGATTAGGGTTAGGAGTTATGTAACCCACCTTAAGCAAGCTCCAAGCTCCTAGCACCAAGCACACCCTCGGCCACCTCAAGAGGAAGAAGAAGGAGACTCCAAGATAAGGATTGGCCACCAAGCTTTGCAAAGTAAGATGTGTCGTGCAACCAAAGGAGAGGGGAACTAAGGAACTAAAGGGACCCTTAGCAAGAGAAATGGAACGCATATATAGGAGAGGTTGGAGGGGAAACCAAGCTAAGACAAGGTAAGGTGTCATCCACCCAGGGACACTTGTCCACGGGCAATGCCACCTCTCTAACTTTCCTTAAACACATGTCCAAGGCCATTTCTACATGCAAGCATCAAGAACCAAGTGTCCACTAGTGGTGACACAAACGAGGTCAAAAGGGTCAAAGGGGTTCATGGACGATACACCCTATCTCCATGCCCGACACACCACCCAGGCGTCACACTCATGGCCGATACAAGGCACTCTAGCCCGACACATGGTCCAACAAGGTCAAGCAAGGCACAACAAGGCCCAACAAGGCTCATACAAGCCCAAGGCAACTCAAGCAATGAGCCCAACCCTTCCTCTCAACACTAGAGGAAACAGAGAGAGAGAGAGGAACACCTCTCAAGATGACAAACTTGCTCAATGACCCTAGACTTGGGTTAATTGCAAGTAGCACCTCCAACACACAACAAGCACAAACAAACCATATTCACCACTAAGGGTGATTAGCAAGCAACTAAGCACCAGGGTTAAGCAAAGCAAATAGGATTAGCCCTAAACGGAAGTCAGGGTCCTTATATCTATATTCCCATAATAGAAAGATCGTGTCAACTACTATAAAATAGGAAGGGTGGTTTTGTGAGTTATACCTGGTCCTGGAGCAAGTCCAGTGACAACAACTTGCTTCAATATGATGGATGTGCAGATCGTGGTCTTTGCCATAGAGAATGAACACCAACAGCTTCAGCAGTGCTCCTATAGTCTCGCCATAGACTACAGGATGACTTTTCTCTCTGATAAGCAGCCAAAGGACTCCTGCCTCTAGAGTAGTCCACACAAACCAACTAAATTTCATTCAACTAGAATAGATAGGAAGGAGTTGTCCCTCCCATTGGCATACTAGTCACCAACTTTCTCTCCCACAACAATGATCCTTAGTTGTTTTCTCCCATAGCTATGCCTCCCTTGTCAGGTAGGACTTGATTGGGCTCTCTCAGTTATCACAACTAGAGAGGATAAAAATTGTGAGAGGAACCAATTCTCAATTGTTTGTATTTTGCTCTGGGAAGCCCCTAGTACCCCTCTCTTTATAGGTGGGGTTAGGGTCTGGGTTCCTAATTTGTACCAGATTGTGCAGGAGTGGAATAGACGGGAAGATCTTGAATTTTTACAACTTGTAATACTCCAAAAAGTCATTTGGCACACTGAGATGATCGTCTAATGTGTG
Source organism: Alisma plantago-aquatica (assembly GCA_963693085.1). Taxonomy (NCBI): domain Eukaryota; kingdom Viridiplantae; phylum Streptophyta; class Magnoliopsida; order Alismatales; family Alismataceae; genus Alisma; species Alisma plantago-aquatica. The sequence goes on from OY856413.1 coordinate 343,268,132, forward strand.
AGACGGTCGTCTTTCACTATGAGATGGTTGTTTGGCAGTTTCTCAATCACACACAAATTTGGCAATTTCGATTCCAAATTAGATCACATACTAATTCCTTACACCAAAAGTAATGTGGAATCGAAACTAGTTCAGGAAACATCCAGAACCTTCATTTGGCCCAATCGAGTCATCTAACATAGGAGAGTTCTGTGTCACTCACCCAGATGGTCGTCTGGTGAGTTTGAGATGAGCCGGTCGGTTCAATCACATTGAACCTGCCGGTTCAAGGGAAAAACTTAGCCAATTCGAACTTTGATTAGCCTGACCACCCAAACAACTATCTCAACACTTAAGAAGCCCGTATGGCATGCCCTAATGGCCATCTCAACACTTGAGATGGTCGTTAGGCAGTTCAGTCATCTAATCAATTGATCTGTTGTTTGAATTGAATGCCTAAACACTTTAGTAGTCAATCCAATCATCATGTAAGATAAACTCCTTTTATAGATGAGTTCCATTGTGTGTGACCCTATAGGTCCCATATCACTTTTGTTACGACCCATATCAGGGTTAGTCAATAAATACCTCGAATTACGTGAAACACCTCAATTAGTGCTAAGTTTTTGTTAAACATCATGAATAATCAAGATAAGACAACATGTGAATCAATAGTCAAGATTTAATCATCTAAGGTAATTAATGATAATAGTAATGATGATTGTTGAGTTAATTGAGTTGAGTTGAGTGCTGACTAATGCAATTAGTGTTGAATATCAAATTAAATATCATGGTTAATCAAATAAGTTAATATGTGAATCAATAGTTGAGTTTGAATCACCCGAGGCAATTAATGATATCTATATTGATTATTTAGTTTATCAAGTTGAATCAAGTAATCACATTCTCATTTAGAGCTTTGATCTAGTGAAACAGTCCAATCAGTATATTTTCATGCTTTGAGTTGGTAGAGGAGTTTGTGCTTGAGTGGATGCAAAAGAAATCATCCAATTTGGACCTACGAGGCAATACTTATGTTATTTTTAGTTTTCTTGGACTTGGTTGCAATTTCTCCAAGGTTTAGTTTTTATTTCCCTTTTTCCTTTCTCTCTTATCCCTTCCCCTCTTCTTTCCCGATAGAACAGGGAACCGCAAAAGCGGCGCCCCAAACCCAGCGCCCGACCGAGACCTGCAGCGGAGGAGAGGCTGGGCGATTTTGAGCCCTAGCTCCATTTCTAGCAGCGCCACCTTCTTCCTTCTACCTCCTTCCTTCCTCCCTTCTCTCCCCTACCCGCGGCCAGGACCACCAGGGCGGCGCCCCAATCAGGAAGCCGACCTGCAGCTGGAGCTGCACGAAGCAGCGCCCAGGGAGGGGCTCATTTGGTGCGGCCAGAACCCGGGGACGACACCTTGAGCTTGTCCTAGTGCCTCAAGCATGAATCCGCAACACCTGCCAATCCCCTCCTTCTCCTTTCTCATTTCTTGGATGCCCCAAGCTGCTAGGCGGCGCCCAGCAGCAGAGGCTAGCCAAGCAGCCGCAACAGCGGCCAGGTGCCCGATTGGGCGAGCAAGCACCACCAAACGGCTGCCCCGACTCCGTCCTTCAGGTCTAGACAAGAAAACGCAGCACCCCGCCTCCATTGCGCCACCTGTACCTCAACCTAGCAAGGGGCGGCACCCCATCTTGCAAGAGCAGCAACAACTGCAACAATGGCCAGGAGGCCATTTGGGTGCGAGCAGCAGCACCAAGCAACACCCTTGAGTCCGATTTTGAGGTCCAAGTAAGCTTCTGCAGCCCCCTAGCCACGAGCAACTCATAGTCCTTGATTCAGCTTTAATCTAGTTAATCTTCAATGAGTTTTCTGTTCTGCACAGGTTGCACGGCGTGCAAATCAATTTGCACGGCGTGCAAAGTTACAGATAGCAGAATGAGTTTCTGCCCAGGTGCACGGCGTGCACTCTGCTGTAAAGGGAAGAATTAGGCGTGGTTGTGGACGTTTTTCGGTGTATACGAACACATCGAAGTGGGTGAGTAGTAGTTCATTTAGAAATCAGTATTTAACTCAATTTAAATGCTTAATTGCTTCTGTATCAATTGATATAACTTTTAAACAGTGTAGTACATAAAATAGAGTATATTAGATTCATTGGAATTGAATTACTTAATATGTTGTAGACTCTGTTTATATTGCTTTTCAATTTAATAAAGATGCTTCCGCAGTTTGTTTAGTTTCATTTTACAGTATAAATCAGATTATCCTATTAATCTCTTTAATTGTTTTTAAAAAAGTGAAGAGTGGTTGGCTTACGTGTAAATCCCTCCTGTCGCGTCCTAATCTCGTGGTTTGTGGTTAATGTGAGATTGGGGCGTGACAATTTTGGTATCAGAGCTTTGGTTTGAGTACATAGTTACTCAAGGTCAGGGGACGATAAGAGACCAATAGGATTAAGGTTTAGGTGTCTTTCTTCTATCTGTAATTTTCTAATAGGAAGTGTTCTGTTATACTATTGCAGATAGCAGGAAGAGGATGTGGTCACGAGAATCAAGTAATGAGCTTAAGTTGATTCATTAAGAATCATTAAGGTCAAAAGATAAAGTTATAAGTAAGGCGAATAATAAATGATGAGTTTTAGCTCTGGAAGGTCTGAGTGTTTAGATACCCTGGCCAGGTGTCTGAATACTTAGATTGACCAGTATCAAGCTACTCTGTCTGTTCTTCTCTGGATGCCCTGGCCAGGTATGCAGAGGAAGGATAGGCTAGAGAGAAAACCCTAGAAATCTTAGGGTTAAGAGATCAGAAATTAATAAAGGAATAAAGAGATTACATATAAGATGCGATTCAACTCTTGTCTATTATTGTTTATCTGATTTAAAGATCACTAGAAATGCTTTTATATGCATGAAATGAAATTTCTAGTTTGTAAAGTAAACATGATTCTTTTATATTGTTGTGTCATGAAGTGAATTGTTTAATGTTTGTTTCCTTTGTATTAATGTAGACCCGAAACTATGTTTAAATGAGGTTGCCCTGAGTGGATATTCTTTCCACATGTTTAAGATTAATAGGGGTTGATTAATCTCGAGTAGCTCTTGGCTTCAGGACTACAGGTTCGGCCTGGTCCGGCTGGCAGGATGCGTTACTGGGATCTAATGACTCCTATTAACAAGTAAAATAAGAATAGAAGTATAAATGTTCTTTTGTCTTGAGAATTAGGGTTTGAGAAGCATAGACCCTAATTGGCCCAAATTAGGATTTTAATGACATATGAATACAGAATTTGATAAATAGAATGTCTCACTAAATGATTTTTAGTATTTTATGTGTAACTCTTATTTAGCCCAATTTTGGATATGATTTGGATGTATGAAATATAAACAACATTGGAGAATATAAAAAATTTTGAATAATGTTCTGACTTGTTAATCGGCCGAGTTTCAAACTCGACCGATCACATTTTCTGAATAATATAGCAGTGCGGTAATTGAATTTTATCTTTTTATTGGTATATCCAATTAATCTCAAATTTTAATTGTGTTTGAAAATCATAAATTTTAGACACTCTATTAAATTGGCGTAATTTTTGGATGACGTTTGATCTCTACAGTAAGGTGTCGGTCGAGTTTAAACTCGACCGAATCTGCTGCAGACTGCTATATAGCAGCGCACTGTTTGATTTTTAATTAATTATTGGTAACTTGAAATGACCTGAAATTGTTACTGGAGGTCTAAAACTTTATTAGGCACAATATATAAAATTTTCAGAATTTTTGGAGCTTCTGTTAGCAGTTTAATAAACGAATTACAGAAACTATTATGAAAACTGAATTTTCAGCCATACGATTAAGTTGAGTGTTGGGTTAAGATGTTATTGACCCAAGCAACTCAATTTGATCTATATGATCGACCACACACACACAATAATGCTATGATATTGATATAGACCAAAACCCTAAAATTATTAGGGTTGAAGTAGTTTAAAGGATATCATTAGTGATGTAACCTTGAATACTAGTATTTTTGTAAAATAAGATCTTGAGATTTGTTCTATGAAAAGTAAACTGGCTTTGATAGTGATCTAGGGTTTTGAAGTAGATAATCTCATCGGTACATGAACAACATGAAATGATTTAGAGGAATGAGTAAGACATAAACCTAAAATGTAACAATAAGTAAGTAACATAGAAAGCGGAGTATTACCCGATTATGATTTAAAGATAGTTGATGTAGTTCATGTTTTAAAGACATGGTGTCACTATCCTTATGATGTGACAATAGATTATCACCCTGGTAAAGAGAATGTGGTGGACAAAGTTTTCAGTAGAAAGTCAAGTTCAACAGCCAATGCATTCTCTATGACAGGTTTCAATAGAGACCTGCTAGTAGTAATGTGGAAGTTGAACTTAGACTTAGGGGTGACAGCACAGAGTGATTTGATTGTATAGATGTAAGTAAAGCTTACTTCTTATAATCAGATCAAAGAACTACTATAGGATGATAGTGAGTTAAACCATACCATGCATAACTTGATAGGAGGAAAAAGAGACTAGAGTTTAAGTTTTTAGGTGATAAGGTGTTGTATTAGCATGACATGTTGTGTGTACCTTGAGATAGAGTAAAATTCTTTTAAGGGGAAAAGCCTGGAAGAAAAGAATTTTTATAGAAGTGTATGTATTGATGTATGCTATGTTTTCAGGAAAACACTAAGATGTATATGAATTCCAAGAAGTTGAAATGGATGGTTAGATATGCAGAAGGATGTAACCAAGTACGTGGTTAGAAGTAGTGTATACCAGTAGGTTAAAGTTGAACCCTAGAGATCTATAGCTACCTTGTAATCTTTTTCTATGCCTGAATGGGAATGGGAATTTATCACAATGGATTTTGTGGTAAGATTCCCCAGGACACCTAGAGGTTGTGATTTGATATGAATGATCGTGGATAGATTAATTTAGTCTGCTCGCTTTCTTCATATTAAGTCGACCTGTGATGTCTCGAGACTTGATTAAGATATACATGGATAAAATTATTAGGTTGCTTGGTAATCCAGTTTCAATCATATCATATTGAGTTTAAAAATACACAACTGATAATGGTACGGTTTGAGTATAAATCCAGAAAACACAGATTTGGTAAATCATTAGATGCATGATCTCAAGATATCAAGATAGCATTAAAATATGTAAATAAACCTAATTGCATGCTTCCTGTTATGTTAATGTGTATGACTTAAAATTTACATGAATTGGCACATTTCTCTGAAGATATTATCAGAAATTCTCAAGTACTAATAAATATGTGTGTGATGATACATAAATAACTCTTAATTGAGTTATGTGGTGCATAAACCAGGAATTTGGTTAATATGCACGTACTTCGAGAAATTGCAGACAATTGATAAATATTATAGATGGTTTCTTATAGGTGAAGTAAATTACTCTTATTGGTGTAATAAGATGTTCAATTGCATGAATTTAGTATGTATGTGCCAAAATTGATTTGAGTTTGGGGTATTTATGAAATTTTTAATCTGCCTGCATGCATGATATAAACATTACTCAGTAATTACAATGATTTGAAGTATACTGCTCTGCCAGTTCCAGAATAATACTGTATTGTGATTTGAATTGCAATCAAACAGATGAGATAGTGGAAACCCTAAGAGTAGGGTGTTGCCATGTGATTAGTGAATGAGATAACCCTAAGAGTAGGGTGTTGGCATGTGATGAATGAACAAGGCAAATGAAACCCTAAGGATAGGGTGTACGATGAATCAAGTATTTTGATATCAATTTTCATTATGACATGTGATGATGTTTAATAGTTAAATTGCATGATTTTATTTTAGTACCAAATTGACATGCATTCTATTTATTTAAGAACTTTAGTTTGTTTGCATGAATAGTATAATAATTTCTTGGTAATTACCATAAAGTGAGATACTGCTATAACAATTTTGGAAAGACGATGTTTGGTGGGTCGATCTGGAATCAGATCAGATGTATCCTAGGTTAAGGGACCTATACAGATGGTTGATCAGAGGATCAAGAAACTCACGAATTGTGAGATACCATTAGTAATAATTTTGTGGAGAAATCTTAACCAAGAGGGAGCTACGAAGGAATACGAGTCAGAAAGGAGTAACATGTTTCCTTTCCCTTTTAGGAATTTCGGGACGAAATTCTTATAAGGGAGGGAGATTGTTACGACCCATATCAGGGTTAGTCAATAAATACCTCGAATTACGTGAAACACCTCAATTAGTGCTAAGTTTTTGTTAAACATCATGAATAATCAAGATAAGACAACATGTGAATCAATAGTCAAGATTTAATCATCTAAGGTAATTAATGATAATAGTAATGATGATTGTTGAGTTAATTGAGTTGAGTTGAGTGCTGACTAATGCAATTAGTGTTGAATATCAAATTAAATATCATGGTTAATCAAATAAGTTAATATGTGAATCAATAGTTGAGTTTGAATCACCCGAGGCAATTAATGATATCTATATTGATTATTTAGTTTATCAAGTTGAATCAAGTAATCACATTCGCATTTAGAGATTTGATCTAGTGAAACAGTCCAATCAGTATGTTTTCATGCTTTGAGTTGGTAGAGGAGTTTGTGCTTGAGTGGATGCAAAAGAAATCATCCAATTTGGACCTACGAGGCAATACTTATGTTATTTTTAGTTTTCTTGGACTTGGTTGCAATTTCTCCAAGGTTTAGTTTTTATTTCCCTTTTTCCTTTCTCTCTTATCCCTTCCCCTCTTCTTTCCCGATAGAACAGGGAACCGCAAAAGCGGCGCCCCAAACCCAGCGCCCGACCGAGACCTGCAGCGGAGGAGAGGCTGGGCGATTTTGAGCCCTAGCTCCATTTCTAGCAGCGCCACCTTCTTCCTTCTACCTCCTTCCTTCCTCCCTTCTCTCCCCTACCCGCGGCCAGGACCACCAGGGCGGCGCCCCAATCAGGAAGCCGACCTGCAGCTGGAGCTGCACGAAGCAGCGCCCAGGGAGGGGCTCATTTGGTGCGGCCAAAACCCGGGGACGACACCTTGAGCTCGTCCTAGTGCCTCAAGCATGAATTCGCAACACCTGCCAATCCCCTCCTTCTCCTTTCTCATTTCTTGGATGCCCCAAGCTGCTAGGCGGCGCCCAGTAGTAGAGGCTAGCCAAGCAGCCGCAACAGCGGCCAGGTGCCCGATTGGGCGAGCAAGCACCACCAAACGGCTGCCCCGACTCCGTCCTTCAGGTCTAGACAAGAAAACACAGCACCCCGCCTCCATTGCGCCACCTGCACCTCAACCTAGCAAGGGGCGGCACCCCATCTTGCAAGAGCAGCAACAGCTGCAACAATGGCCAGGAGGCCATTTGGGTGCGAGCAGCAGCACCAAGCAACACCCTTGAGTCCGATTTTGAGGTCCAAGTAAGCTTCTGCAGCCCCCTAGCCACGAGCAACTCATAGTCCTTGATTCGGCTTTAATCTAGTTAATCTTCAATGAGTTTTCTGTTCTGCACAGGTTGCACGGCGTGCAAATCAATTTGCACGGCGTGCAAAGTTACAGATAGCAGAACGAGTTTCTGCCCAGGTGCACGGCATGCAGCCCAGGTGCACGACGTGCACTCTGCTGTAAAGGGAAGAATTAGGCGTGGTTGTGGACGTTTTTCGGTGTATACGAACACACCGAAGTGGGTGAGTAGTAGTTCATTTAGAAATCAGTATTTAACTCAATTTGAATGCTTAATTGCTTCTGTATCAATTGATATAACTTTTAAACAGTGTAGTACATAAAATAGAGTATATTAGATTCATTGGAATTGAATTACTTAATATGCTGTAGACTCTATTTATATTGCTTTTCAATTTAATAAAGATGCTTCCGCAGTTTGTTTAGTTTCATTTTACAGTATAAATCAGATTATCCTATTAATCTCTTTAATTGTTTTTAAAAAAGTGAAGAGTGGTTGGCTTACGTGTAAATCCCTCCTGTCGCGTCCTAATCTCGTGGTTTTTGGTTAATGTGAGATTGGGGCGTGACAACTTTGGATGTGAATGTCCATAACTAGCTTATGACATCACAAGCAAGGAGAGGTTCCTAGTCGCACATCTGTGCTACCCAAGTGAATGGAAAGTAGGAGAACAACTTCAACCTACAATCTATGTGAGGTATTGCAGTGATTATAGAATTCCTTATCACTGATATCTAGGATGAACTCGAGGCATGAAATCATCATCCTCTCATTGTTCAATCCATGTTTCTTGAACCAATAGCAAACTATCTGATATAATGTGACCTCAATATCATATATTGATTCACATGTGCATGCACATGCATTTTTTAGTCTCACTTATCAAGTGGCTAGGATATCACACTCTAGTAGGAGGGGCAAATCCCACATCTATCACTCACAATCTATCCCCATGTGCCAAAGTCACCCAATCATCACCATTATAACAACCCATGTCTCATGACTGTGTTTGATGATATCAAAGTGTACCCAACGACATGTGGCGAGTGCAGTGATTTTTAGGTCTAAGAATCACAATCACCACCTTCACTATGAGAGATTACCATTATCACCAATGATGGTTTCCATGTGTCACTCTCAAGGTGGGTTTTTCTGATACATTATTCCCTAACATGCATCTGTGTGCTGGGTTTGATATTTCTATATCATGACTCATGAGATTTTGTCATCAACTAACCCACACTCTAGTCTTTAGTGTTACTAGTGTCTATTTACCTTCCACATTAACAGCTGACTAGGTACATGATAAGAATTTACACACTCTTAACATCTGTATGATCTCATCCTCCAAGTCACATACTTGAAGAAATATATCATCGAGTATTGTCATTCTTTAGACATTCATAATATTTTCTCATTATCTCATAACTAAGTGAAACAAAATGAATTGGAAGCTTACATTTATATGTATTAATCAAATCCTTTATGATATGTTCCATGCCAATCATTATATGATTGTCTCTCTAGGCATACCTTACTGACAAATTCTATAGTGTTCAGGGCATCTAAATGTCTAATTGAATCTTAAATTTTGTAGTTCAACAATCAAATTATCATTTGTTAGTTTAACCTTATAAACGATCCTTTTCATAACTTACCATAAACATGTATTGTAAATTGAGAAACAATGTAACACCACTTATCATACTAAAAAATGATGAATTGAAAACACTAGATTCACTGAATACCTTTTCCTTAGGGTTTCATTCACCTTATTCACATATCACACAAGTGACATAGGGACTTCATGTCATAATCTATAACTGATAAAATACTTCTTTCAACAATTCACATATAACCAATCATATGTATAAAATATTGGAAAGAACTTAACTAGGGTTTTCAAGTCCTTCACTAAAAAATCAAGAATCAAGAATAACCTTGAATTAATGAATTTCTCACATTATAAAGAATCATTTTTCGTTGGATATCATGATGTCTATTCACAAACTTTTAACTTTTAACACATATAGAGTTTCTCCCTCTTTACTGAAATATCAACCAAACACTAATAACATCACATGAATTCGAAGATAATAATTCAAATATCTATAGATAAAACAATCATTTATAAATAAGAAGATTTAGATACGAAGATTTCTTAATTAAATTATATAAGAATTTCAAACATAACCAAAAAGTCTAGATTTCAATATATTCTTATAACTTATGCAATAACTTTAGGAATTCTATTTAACATGTTTTTTATCCATTCCTAACATTACATTAACATCTGAAGTTCATCACATTAGAAAAAAAATTATTTCTAAGTCATCGTACACAGGCTAGAGCTTAAGACTAGATTTCGTGTTCATTGTTGCAATATCAGATTTGAATATTTACGATGGAATTAATATATTTTTTTGCAATCTACTATTTAAAGGAAGTACCCACTCACCTATACTTGATTTTTGGCTTACCAATCTTAAGTTTGAGGTAGAAAATTTTAGATTCCAGTCAATTGGTCTGGACTTCAGCTTAAAACCTCAAGAAATGATTCCAAACAGTCTATTATTGGGTCAACATATCTAAAAAACACCTTCTAGAGATAAAATATGAAAAAAAAGAATAGGTGAGGATCCCTGATATGAGACTTTCATAAAATCATAGTAGAAGGGAGATGAAAGGAGATGGAATACATAACAAAACAACTTACCATGATGATTTGTGGCTAGATCAATATATTTCCCCTACTCTCTGTGTTCTTATCCAAAGATCACCCCCTAAAACATCTTACAAGATGTCTTTTTCATTGGTCTAATGGTCTGATAGTGTAGAGGACCAAATTACATATTGACGCATTTTGTTTCGTTGAAAACAGATATGTATAGAATACATTATGGTCATTTTATGATTGGCTATCCATGAAGGCAACATTTCACTTCCTCGATGGTTGTCGGGCTTTTAGGCGGTCAACAGACCCATCTCGGCGGTCTACGGAAGCCCATCTTGGCAGTCGCCAAAAATATGTACATGTTACTAAAAAGGTCATAACTCTCTCATTTTCACTCCAATTTAGTTCATTCTTTTTGCTTTCAATTCACAATTGAATTCTCTACAATCATATAATATTAGTTTAATAATATTATCAAACAAAAATTTATTTAATAATTATTTTCTAAAGTATAATTAATTATCCTCCCACATATATGTGTGGGCTAATTCTATATCAACTAAAACTTAGATATCTTCATATGTTCAAGTCATGACTATGAGTCATCTATTCCATATTAAAATTTCAAGCAAGTTCAAATATATTCTTATAACTTATTCCATAACTTTAGGAATTCTATTTTACATGTTTTTTATCCATTCGTAATATTATATTAACATCTGAAGTTCGTCATATTAGGAAAAAATTCATTTCTATGTCATCATACGCGGGCTAGATTTGAAGACCAGATTTAGGGTTCATTGTTGCAACATCAGAATTGAATATTTATGGTGGAATTAATCTATTTTTTTGCAATATACTATTAAAGGAAGTACCAACTCACCTCTGCTTGATCTTTGGCTTACTGGTCTTAAGTTTGAGGTATCAGATTCCCATCAACTAGTCTTGACTTCATCATCGAACCACAAAAAATGATTCCAAATAGTCTGCTATTGGGTCAACAGATCTAAAGGACACCTTCTAGAGATATAATATGAAGAAAAAGAATAGGTGAGGACCCCTGATATGAGACTTTTAGAAAATCATAGCAGAAGGGAGAGGAAAGGAGATGGAATCCGTAACCAAAAAACTTACCATGATGATTTGTGGATAGTTCAATAGATTTCCCCTACTCTCTGTGTTCTTCTCCAAAGATCACCCTCTAAATCATATTAGAGGTCATCTTTTTCATTGGTCTAATGGTCTGATAGTGTAGAGGATCAAATTACATGTTGACGCACTTTGTTTCGTTGAAAACAAATATCTATAGCAAACAATATGTTTGTTTTACGATTGGCTATCTATGAAGGAGGCACTACACTTTCTCAGTGGTTGTCGAGCTTTTAGGCGATCAACATACCCATCTTAGCGGTCTACGGAAGCCCACCTTGGTGGTCGCCAGAAATATGTACATGTTACTAAAAAGTTCATAACTCTCTCATTTTAACTCCAGTTTGGTTCTTTCTTTTTGTTTTTGATTCATAATTGAATTCTGTACAATCTTACAATATTATTAATAATATTCTCAAATAAAAATTTATTTATTAATTATTTACTCAATTATCATTAATTCTCCTCCCACATATATGTGTCGGCTAATTCTATATCAACTAAAACTTGGATATCTTCATATGTTCAAGTCATGACTATGAGTCATCCATTCCATATTCAAATTTCAAGCAAATACAAATATGAAAAATTATTTATTGTAATGTTATACGTATCAAATTTTTTATTTATATACTATCAAAACATTAAATGTTACTGATTAGGGTTTACACTTCTAAAATCCTAATCATTCAAAGCTAAAGCATGATCAGAGTTCCTTCGTAGGTTTGAAACATCACAACTAGACATCTCATTATTAATAAAGGTTATATTGTAATATTTTTACTATGCATGTATTATCCATGTAAACGCTAACTTATCAATTAAGCCTAGATTTGATTGAAATCATTCTTCCCCCTTAAAAAGGTTTTGTCCTGGAAACATAAACATATAGGTAAAGTACATTCAAGGTTTCTTTTGAACTTACGAAATCTTATACATTAGTACATTCTTGTATTTCATATGTGAATAATTTTTTAACATTGAGTCATTTATTTCTCATGTAAATTTGATCTCATGTCACTGATCTTAGAATTTTTTTTATTTTATAAAGATAGTTCTAAAGGTCAAATCACTAGAAACTTTTCTTGAACTACTACCACCCTAAACAGTCTAGGGTTTGACCCTTATTCAATAACAAGATCTTCTTGTGACATTATATTTTTCCTAATTTTGATATGAAATCTTTACCTCTATAGAATTTTATGAAAGTCTTCTTTATCTCTATCACTTGAATTTAATTTCTCTTACTTGGCCTTTCTAATAGGATACTTTCCTAATTTATCCTTTTACACTTTCACCATCGTTCCATATTGTACCAATATTGTACTCAATAGATATATCTACCGTGTTGGTTATGTAGTACTTCAAATTCATTCTCTTATTACTCCATTCCCACTTACTCTCATTAAAGAAGATTTAAAAGAAAATATGATTTTGAGATTTATACTTTTGATCTTCAAGTTCTTACTTAACAAACTTCTCTTATCTGGCTTAATTAGTTATTAATAGGAGACTTGATGATTTAGCATTTTCTCACATCTCACAATCTGTCTCCTTTTTGCATCTATATAACTCCTAACACAACTCATGCTCCACCTAATTGAATGAATGAAGAAATTTGGGGTATTTATAGGAGGCCTAAAGACTGGCTTCCCATTGGTCAGGGAACCCATCGAGCTAAAAAATAAAAAACCCATCGATCCATTCACTAGAAATTATGTCGGTCAATCACAAAAGATTCACATCAAGGTCAGCTCAAAAAGCCTATTGGTCAATGTTTGGTCATGGATCAAGAACATACAAAAACTTTATCGATCATGTACAAGAAGAAACTTTCTCAATCCGTAAAAAAATGTCAGGTACCGAAGATCCATCGGTCTAACAAAATGTTAAAATCTCATCAACCTACTAGGAAGTAGCTTCGTCGAGCTCTAAGAATCCATCAACCCAACAAACTAGCACAATCCTCATCCACTCTATGCGTTAGCAACCATCCATCAGTTGCAATTCAAAGAACACCTCCATTAGTCTGATGATGCTTATACATAAGGCACTTGTCCCCCCAAAATAGCAGGTAACTAGGTTGTTTCTCTATTGAGACTTTGAATCAAACGATAGTGAGGATTAATGCATTAGAGTTTATAATGCAATGAGACACTATGTACTCTCAGTTATATTTTGTAATCTTCATCATTTCCATCATTTCTCTTTGTTTTAGAGTACATAAATGAATTTTAGTCAATTTATATGATCCATTCCTTGTAGTTGATTCTTCATGTCTTAGTCTTCTACATATTTTCTTCTTGTCTTGTCCTTACTTCATATTTAAACACTCTATGTAGAACTGATCATTATCTTTAAACCCAAACTTATGTAAGTTTCTTTTGACTTTTTCTATTATGTTTCTTAATTTGGAGTTCTTTATTGTCTGAGGTTTTCAAATGATCCATCTCTAGTGTGCCTTTAATATTATTTAACCCATTTCTTCTTTACTTCCCTTTATTTCCAATTGAATAATGTGTTTTAAATAGTGGTATGGTTCAGTTCTCTTTATCCATCCTTTCTTCTTTATTTTGTATGTTACATACTAATCTATGTCTTGTCTCTGTATTTTATTCCTTCATTCCTAATTCAGGATTTCTTATCATTGGCCTGAAACTATATTATATAAATCAGTTCCAACTTTTATTTAGCTATTCCAGTCTTTCCCTTCTATTTCAACACCTTAGTGTTTGTACATTCTTACTACCATATGAGTTTAATTCCCTTTTTTACTCTTATTATATTGTTAATAAGATTCATTAGATCCTAGTAACACGTCCTACAAGCTGGACCAGGCCGGACCTATAGTCTTGAAGCAAAGGGCTACTCAGGATTAATCCACACATATTTATCTCAAATAGGTCAGAAGAATATCCACTTACGACAAACTTATTTAAAAATAGTTTCTAGTCTACTTGATACAAAGATTGTAAATAATAACTAAAGAAACTTCATAGTGTACAACAATCTTAAATACATAAATTCTAGAAATGAAATATTTGAATTCAAATATATAAGAGTATTGATATTTATATCAAGTAAAACAACAATATAAAGCATTCTATTTTTATGCTCTATTCCTTCAGTACTTTCTGTTCTTCTAACCCTAACATTTCTAAAGTTTCTCTTTGACCCATCCTTCCTCTACATACATGGTCAGGGTATCCAGAGAAGAATAGACAAAGTAGCTTGATAATGGTTAGCCTAAGTATTCAAATATCGGGATAGGGTATCCAAATACTCAGACCTCCCAGAACTATAGATACATCATCCTCATTTGTGACGACAATGACTCTAACTTACTATCCTAACTGTCTCTGACAACTCTGTCTAAACTCTGATACCAAGTTGTTACACCCACATCCCACAATAACTAGTAATCATGAGATTATGGCATAAGTTGAGGACTTAATAATATGAAGAACACCCTTAACCTTATCATAGATTTCAAACAATTTGTTTCCTCACAGTCAATCACATGAACTAAATTTACAAGGAAAATTAAAACTTGATTACTCCAATCTGATTTCAACAATAAAGACACATATATAATATCTATTCCTTTTTCTCGCACTTCCATACATACAACTTGATAATGAATGCATACTATGTTAAGAAGGAAATAAAGTTGCACACCATCCTTTACAACTCTCTTAAAGCTATACAAGGACCTAGAGTGACAAGGACCAAATTAACTTAACTAATCTCATACTAGTCCTGTGGCAGATCCTCTCTGATGCATTGACATCTTCAGTCCATGAGGTTTCCCTAAACATTTTGTGAGTAGAAGGTTGAGCCTACTCGCTTAATGAACGAGTACTTCCAAAAATAGTTTAAAGCACTCTAGTAGTCTAGATTATATTATTGAGAAATTGAATTTAAAGTATAGGAGCAATGAGCTATAAAGGAATAATCAATCATCTAGAATTGCTATAGATAAGTACAAAGAGTAAATCATAAATGCACATGCTTGAATGATGACAAAGAGCACTGATCTACTATTCTACTCTACTAAGGGCACATTTGGTTTAATGGATTCAGTGAGATTCTTGATTATCCTGCATTTAATCAATTCGGTATTGTTAATATAGGACTTTGTAAATTATGAGCCGCTAAAGTTTATATTTGGTAAGATGTATCTGTTGAACTAGATCATCTGACGATTTTTGGGCATTTACTTCCATTCATAGAAACAGTAGGTTGAAAAGTTGACATACTTTTGTAGCAGCATGAACTGAAAGGAGAAAAAGCAAACTGTGCACAGCCTGTCACGGCTGGACGGGGCGGGTGTGAGCTGGACAACGGTGTCCGGCCGCCAATTTGAAAAGGAAAACGTCATCCAGAATTTCCTTTATAATATGAAACTGCAGGACGTGTTATCTTCTCCAACACTGGCAAACCAAACCTATTATTTGTACTGTTGGGTCAAGGAATACAATCCGATACAGCTAACTCCATTAAGGGCATGTTTGGTCTGCCGTATTTTTCTGTAAAGGATCGCATTATCTAATCCAGTTGTCAAAAGATTGAGTTTGTTTTCCGGAGGGGGAGAAAGTGAGGGATCCAGTTTTTCCGAGCTGTACGGTGATGTAGGATTTGCCTTTTCTTTTCAAAACGGTGGGACGCCGTCATCCGTCACGGTGTCCCCTCATTTTTGCTGCTGCAACCTGCAGCCTGACAGGGAAGACACGGCCTAGCTGTACAACAGACACAAAATGCAAGTCTAACGAAATATGACATACAAACATAAACAATGTCTATACAGAATTTTGGATATCTGAATTTATTATTGCTGCATCTAATTAATCCAGCACTCCTCACAATCCAGTTGAATCCGGACAAACAAACATGCCCTAAATCAAACGTGTCTGAAAAGCCAGCACTCGTTCCGTCCTCCACTACTCTAGTAATTCACGGACTCCTCCGTCCTTTTCCGTCCTAACTCCACCACTCCAACAGTTTACTCCTCCCCTTAAATATACCAACTATCATCCTTTTCTGGTGCAACTGTTCATCGGCATCCTAATATATTTGCCCTACCGGTGGGTCTGGTATGGATGTAGCGCATGGCCTTCCACGCTTCGGACAGTCCCAGACAGTTTGGAACTTTCGGTCACGTGGCATGTTTGGTTATTTAGATTTTGCTGTATTGGATTGTATTTTAGACTCCAGTTCAACAAATTTTACGTTTGGTTTGCAGGATTGGAGAACTGAGGCTAATCCCGGGATTTTCAGACATAATAGGAATTCCGCATTTTGGTCTCCATCAAAATTCTCCCGGACGCCAAAATCCAACATGGCGAACGTCGTGGACACGAAAAAAAATAAATCCGACACTTACAAAATCTAGCAAACCAAACATAAAATTTTATTTTACGGGATTTTGACAATGCAGCATTTTAATAATGCGGGATGGACAAAATACTAGATTTCTAAAAATCCGGCAAACCAAACGTGCCCGAAGTCCATCCGAGTAACCTGGACGCAAACCGTTGCCGCTTCCAGGATGGTTTGGAAGATGTATTTCTGTGAGAAGATGTTATTCTTGATGTAGAAGTGGTGGTAGGGATGAGGTTTGTGGCTCCCCGTCTTCCATGATAGAGACATGCTTTTGTGTAACCTTCCTGCTGAGATTGGTAGACCCCCTGCATTAAGATAGATGATTATGGAAGGTAAGATGATTTGTAGAGCCTACGAATGGAATCGTAAAGGAAGTAAGTATTAAACAAATCATTAACCAGATGACGCAAAAAGTGAAAGCACGATCCACCCAGACATTATCTAATATCGAATCGATCGACATCCTAACCTGTTTGTCCTAACCGCTAGCATCGTTAATTGGGATGCTTTACACATGCCATCACATACATATGTCGCCCTTGTGCGGCATCTTTGCAGTTTATTGCTAACAACATGGTTTAAGTCCTGGGCAAGCAGATTTGTATCATTTCTTTAACATAATTCTGAATTTGCTAGAGTTCGGCTATCAATTATCGTGGCTAAACAGATCAGCCTCCAGAAGAATTTGCTTCGCAGCTGCAAAAGGGGTCTCCACAAAGGACTCCAACTTATTGCTTGGAGCTTATTGACGGTCGGTGGTCAAAAACCAACTCTTACTATTGATGTGGTAGGACACAAACTAAGCATAACGACAACGGGAGCATAAATCATCGAGCAAGCTTCTTCAAGTATGGACAGATATGTAGGAGTAAGATGGACTAGCTTGTTGAAATAGTCAAGCCCACGTGTCTTGTATTACACTTGTATTACCGAGTCATTAGAAGGAAGTGGCACTCATAGCGCTCACCTTCTACTTAGTTTGTTACATATCCTCAAAATATGGATGAGACTGTTGTAACATCTTGTAGCTTCTCTCTATAAAATATAGTATGACACACACAGTCAGGTGTGTGCTCTGAGCTTGTGCGAAATACCATTTCTCCTGTCTTTCTTTTCTTCATGGTATCAGAGCCAGGCGTCTAGAACCCTAGCTTCTTTTTCATCCTCGCAACCATGTCATCAACAAGCAGTTCGTCCAGTGCTAGCAATAACGTAATTAGCTCCTCCAGTCTCCTTCCTACCCCAACCTTTGCTCATCTTATTACTCTAAAACTCACCGAGGAGAATTACCTGCTATGGAAGGCCCAATTTCTGCCTTACCTTCGCGGACAACAGCTATTGGGGTACGTCGATGGATCTATCCCTTGTCCAGCAAAGACCATCACCCAAACCATAGAAGGTGGCGACGCTGTCATTCAAAACCCGGAGTATCTAAAGTGGATCCAATACGATCAAATCGTCTTTGGAGCACTCCTAACATCACTGTCAGAAGGAGTTCTCGGGCGTGTGCTATCGTGCACCTCTGCGCGGCAGGCCTGGGAAGCTCTAGAACAAATGTTTTCATCTGGTTCCAAAGCCAGAACAATGCAAATCCGGGTACAACTAGCAAACCTCAAGAAGAATGATCTGCCTATCGGGCAGTACTACAACAAAGTTAAAAAAGCTGGCCGACACCATGGCGTCAATTGGCCATGAGCTAGAGGATGAGGAAATCATCTCGTATATGCTAGCTAGACTGGGATCGGACTATGATTCCTGAGTCACTTCTCTTACAACTCGAGTGGAACATGTGACGCTTAATGATCTCTACGCCCATCTGATGAGTTTTGAAATGCTCAAAGAACACTATACTGAAGGGCTGCAAATTTCTGATTCTCCTTCCGTCAACAACATAACCCGTGGAGGCGGACGTGGAAGAAGTGGATGAGGTCGAGGTGGCTGTAACTTTGGTGGACGCAGCAGCAGGAGTGCAACCTCACCGCCATCGCAGATGCAGTCCTTCTCCAACTCCAGCCCCACATGTCAGGTGTGCAGAAAACCTGGTCATAGTACACTCAAGTGTTATTACAGGTTCGATCATGCATACAAATCGGAGGATCATGCTGCAAATTTGATGAGTTCGCAACAACACACAACTCCATCTTACCCAGTCGACACCAACTGGTACGCTGACTCTGGAGCTACGGACCACATTACTGGTGAACTTGATCAATTGTCTGTTCGTGACAAATACCAAGGAAAGGAGCAGGTGCACACTGCGAATGGTACAGGTCTGCCAATAGCCCACACTGGTTACTCATTTATTAGAACCTCTTCTCACAATTTAGCTCTTCGTAATATCCTTCATGTTCCACAATCAGCTAAGAATTTACTTTCTGTCCATTGTTTTGCTGTGGATAACAAGGTCTTCCTTGAATTTCATCCTTATCATTTTTGTGTCAAGGATTAGGTCACGAAGAGCCCTCTGCTTCTCAGCAAGTGTAAAGGTGGCAGGTACCCTCTTCCTCCTACGATGATCAACTCTAATAAAACAGCCTTGACGAGCATCAAAGCTTCCCCAGATCTGTGGCATTGCAGACTTGGGCATCCTTCACCTTCTATTGTTCAGCGTGTTATTCGAGATTACAATATTCCTGTATTTCCTTCTAAAAATAAGGACATTATGATTTGTAATGCATGTCAACAGGCCAAGTGCCATCAGTTACCCTTTCCTTCTTCATCAAGTATTTCCAAAGCTCCATTACAGCTTGTCTTTTCCGATGTGTGGGGACCTGCTGTAACTACTGTTTCGGGATATAAGTATTATGTCAGTTTTATTGACGATTTCAGTAAATTCACTTGGCTCTATCCTTTGAAATCAAAATCTGATGTCTTTGATACATTTATTCGCTTCCAACAACACGTTGAACGAATCTTAAACACCAAACTAATTGCCTTCCAGTCGGATTGGGGTGGTGAATATCACAAACTAAACCAACACTTTAAGCAATCTGGCATCAAGCATCTCGTTTCCTGCCCACATACTCACCAGGAAAATGGTGCAGCTGAGAGGAAACATTGTCACATTGTTGAGTTTGGTCTATCTCTTCTAGCTCAATCCCATGTCCCTCTCCGGTTTTGGGATGATGCTTTCACCACAGCATGCTTCCTTATCAACAGAACACCCAGTCGTGTTATTGACTTTGCCACACCTTTAGAACGACTGTTTGGCACAAAACCTGATTATAACATGCTCAAAACTTTTGGCTGCACTTGTTGGCCAAATCTAAGGCCTTACAACACCCACAAACTCCAATATCGTTCCTTGCCATGTGTATTTCTGGGATACAGTCCAATGCATAAGGGATACAAATGTCTTCATCGCTCTACAGGTCGTGTTTTTATCTCTTGAGATGTAGTTTTTGATGAACATGTTTTTCCTTTCTTTCGTGACAGTGAGAGACCCCACACCATAACCAAATCCCCATCTGAATCCTCCATATTATTACCTATCCTTATATCCTCGAGTCAGGAGAGTGATCATGTGTGGGACGGTGACCATTCTCACACACGCCAAACTGTGTTGCCTAATAATTCAAATGTAGGTCCTTCTGAACCTACTGAAAGTCTAGTTGAAGCAGATAGTGCAGCTCCGCCTTCTATAACCAACAATGGTGAAGTTACACATCCAATGTGGACGAGGCTCTGAGATAATGTTCAACAACCTAAGCACTTTACTGATGGCACTATTCGGTATGATCCACATCGCAGACGCGCTCTTATAATTACTGGATCATCTACTTCTAGATCATCTATTTCTGAACCTGTTAATCATCACGATGCCCTTCTGCATCCTCAATGGCATGAAGCAATGCATCATGAGTATAAAACACTCATTCAGAATGTCACTTGGCATCTTGTCCTTGCAAAGCCTGGAATCAATCTTATTGACTGTAAGTGGGTGTACAAACTCAAGCACAAATCTGATGGAAGCATCGATCATTATAAGGCCTGCCTAGTTGCAAAGGGTTTCAAGCAAAGATTTGGCATCGATTATGAGGACACTTTCAGTCCAGTGATTAAACCAGCTACGGTACGACTTATTCTTGCTATTGCTGTCTCTCGTGGCTGGACTCTCAGGCAACTTGATGTCCGAAATGCATTTTTGCATGGTTTACTTGAGGAAGAGGTGTATATGAGACAACCTCCGGGTTTTGAAGATCCGCGATACCCTCACTCTGTGTGCAAGCTTCAGAAAGCTATCTATGGCCTCAAACAGGCTCCGCGAGCTTGGTATTCTCGCCTCAGTCAGAAACTTATTGCGCTTGGTTTTCATCCGTCTCAAGCTGATACTTCTCTTTTCATTTTTATTTTGGTGGTGTGACAATCTATATACTCATCTATGTAGATGATATAATTATTGCTAGCTCCAACTCTAATGCCTCTGAACATCTTCTTGCTCAGCTTCGACTGCAGTTCGCCATTAAAGACTTAGGGGAGCTTCATTACTTCCTTGGGATCGAAGTACGCAAGAAAAGGGGAGGACTTACCCTGTCACAATCACAATATATCAGTGATATTCTAAAACGAGTGAATATGCAGATGTGTAAACCAACTTCCACACCAATGAGTACTTCTGAGAAGCTATCCAAGCAAGATGGGCAACTATTATCTTCAGCAGAAGCCATAAAATATAGGAGCACAGTAGGTGCTCTACAATATGTCACTATAACTCGGTCGGACATTGCCTTTGCTGTTAACAAAGTTTGCCAGTTTATGCAAAGCCCCACAATGGCACACTGGACAGCAGTAAAATGCATTTTGCGCTACCTCAAGTACTCCTCTTGTGCAGAGCTACAGTTCAACAAATCCAACTCATTACAGCTTAGTGCATTTTCCGATGCTGACTGGGCTGGCTGTTTGGATGATCGACGATCCACTAGTGGCTTTGCAGTCTTCCTTGGCTGTAATTAAGTATCTTGGAGCAGCCGCAAACAAGCCACGGTGTCAAGGTCGTCTACTGAAGCTGAATACAAAGCTCTGGCCAACGCCACCTTAGAGATGATCTGGTTACAATCAATTCTTGGTGAATTAGGAATACAACAAAAGACACCACCGTGCTTGTGGTGTGATAATCTTGGAGCAACCTACCTTTCTGCAAATCCAGTCTTTCATGCCCGCACTAAGCACATTGAAGTCGATTTTCATTTTGTCAGGGAACGCGTTGCTCGAAAGATGTTGGAAATTCGATTCATCTCGTCCAAAGATCAAGTTGCGGACATATTGACTAAGCCTCTTCCTGCACCTACTTTCTTCAAACTAAGATACAATCTCAACTTAGTACTACCAGTTGCGATTGAGGGAGGCTGTTGAAATAGTCAAGCCCACGTGTCTTGTATTACACTTTGTATTACCGAGTCATTAGAAGGAAGTGGCGCTCATAGCGCTCACCTTCTACTTAGTCTGTTACATATCCTCAAAATATGGATCGGACTGTTGTAACATCTTGTAGCTTCTCTCTATAAAATATAGTATGACACACACAGTCAGGTGTGTGCCCTGAGCTTGTGCGAAATACCATTTCTCCTGTCTTTCTTTTCTTTATAGCTATGTGCCACAAATTCATTAACACAACTAACATGTCAGGCTAAGGTTGGGAAAACCCATGTCTTCATGAATATGGTGAATGTTCAACATGTTGCAAGGAGAAGGAACACGCTTACCAGGTTATTCAGGTATGTAGCAAGACCATGCATCAAGACAGATCTACCTTACCGGGTGGAATATGGCTGCCACTGGATTCCTTTAGCTGGAAAAAGAAGCCTTCGAACTATCTTCACGTGTGCACAAACAATAGAGGTAATGATTTAGTTAAAAACGTTCTTCTTTTGTTGCTTTTTAGTTACTAACGCCATGGGAACAATACTACAACCTACAGTCAGCTATTTGGTAAAAACGTTTTCTAGCTCTCCCTCAAAAAGCTTCTTATGATTTGAATGTCGTGCTTCTTACTAAACTACCCTTTTCCTTTAATAGTTTCTCATCTGCTTACAACTATATAGTAAAACAAAATATTTATTACGAGTTTATGTACCCTTGATTTTGATCAGTTTCTAGTAGATGCCAACCAGAATGCTTGCAACTTAAATTTTTCTACCATTCAAACTGAAGAACAAGAAGTTTTATTTTGGAGGATAGGAAGCCTGGAAAGTAAGTTTGGACGTTAAGAATTCTTGTCGTCTTAATTTGAAAATTTAAAGAGTTTATTCAATGGATACTTAGTCATGTAGTCAAACCAATAAGAATACGCTCTCTATCTTAGTAGGCCATTAGGACAATATGCACTTAGTGAATACCAAGTCATGTAGTCATATTATATAAGAATACACTCTATTTCTTAGAAGGGCATTAGTAAAATATGCACTATTAGTGGAATAGGCTAAAGATGAAGAGCAACGTAATGTGACATTGATATTTGAGACGCAAACAAAATAGAGTTGTGCGAATTTGCACATAAGCAGTATGCCAAAATATCTAATTTGTGAAGGAAACATGATACACTCAATATGATTACAATGTATATATTATATTTAAGAATGTATAACAAAATAATTACAAATTGTAATAGTGTTTAGCTTGATTTTGTTATTAAATGTGAACCTCTCTATCTAAATATATCATGAAGTTCATGAACATATGAATGTCTTGGGAAAGGAAATCATTTTTTACTTTCGACTAGAGTTACCCATATTTGTGTTTTCATCTCTTAATAATAGTTATCACTCATTCTACAACATTTTATCAATATCTTGGGAATAGTATCGATCTAAATTAAATGAACTTTTTTATTGCATGTTCGATGAATTTTTCAACCTATTTGCCTTTTCTTTAGTTCTTATGACATAAAACACATCTCATGTTTTATCTTATTTGTCGATTACAAATTTCCGCAATCCTGCCCCGAAGAATTCTAGGAAATGTCACATTATTGTGAGACAGTTCAAATTTACATGGAACTTTTGATTGAGATAGGAATACAAGAAAATTTTTAACGGAATTCTACTTATAAGGTAATATTAACTATATTCTTAAACAATAAAATTGTGATAATTTATTTAAATTAACCTGGAAACCATGTAATTAATTATAATCATGATTTTTTTGTTTTAGCTATAAATGACTGAAGCTATAGTGGTTGTATCTACATTTTTATCGAGGTGGTTTTAGGATCATTCATCTATTGCATTGAGGAATTCCAAGTTATAACACATGGTTGAGACAATAATTTGTCCAATATTAGTTAAATACTCATTAGAAGCATCATTTATTGAACAATTGGAATAGTTATATTAGTATGATGTAACCATAGAATATGACACAAGTTGACTATATCATCGTATATGTGATAGATTTCAATTGAAAAAGTGCATTTCCATTTCAATAGTATCATGCGTGTATCATCTTGGATAGCAATGTGGAAGAAGTTATTTGATGGGACTTAACGATAAATGTATTTGATTCTAATTATCCAGCTATACCTATGTAGTCTTTATTGATTGAGGAACAAAAATGTGTACAATTTTGTTTAGAATAAAATCTACGTCTTTCATGAATCATTTAAGAAGAAAGACAAACACTTGACTTTAATAAATTTCAACATTTTAAAATAAATAAAATTTTACGTATAAATTTTAATGAAAAATTAAGACTTCAATTTTAAATTCATATAAAAAGGTATTATTCTGATATTATTATAATGGGATTATTTTTTCCATTGTTTATTTAAATTTATAATTGGATTATTAATAGTTGTAGTTTCTACTAGTGTAGATACAATATAACAAATTAATGATGCTTACATATACATGTGTGTCATATATGCATTTATGTATAGAATAAATGTTTGTGGCATTATTATTTTATATCACAATCTAATTTTGACTCCAACTTGGATGATAAGCTCTAAAGATATTTGAGAATCATTGTTCCTAGAAAACAAGAAACATGAAGTGCTATATCATTTTCCTAGAGATAAATGATCCATAGTCCATGTGGAAAACTATGAATGGGCTCTCCTATTGTGAAAAACAATACATGAAAAGTATGAGATAGAAATTTATATTGTTTATAGGATATAAAGTAGTAGTACTGTAATACAAGTGAGAAATTGTTTTTCTGACAATGAACATGTTTTTTCTTGGTAGTTACTCTTATCTTAGTGGAGAAATTTTAATATATGATATTCCCTATATTTGTTATTGATAGAATTTCAAACCTAAATATGAGAAATATGTTACTTTTTGGTAAGGCTACCATGAAAGTGATGATCCCCTATAATTGTGTCTATAAGAGGAAAACAAAAGATGCTAACTGAATTATGAAGATTTTTCTACAATTATTCTAATTTTTATGTCTTCGATGACACTATAATACTTTTAGATGACACTATGATATTTTTAGTTGTTTAAGTGATATGAATGTTTACAAATACGTTAGTGATATATGAAGTGACTATAAAATGATAATGGGTCACATTTAGACTATATTAAGAAGATTGAGATAAAAAATATCACATTATGATACTTTTGAAAGATATATATTGAGTGAATGCAAGAGATACTTGTATGTTACTACTAAAATAAGTTATGGTAGAAGATATAGTAGCTTCTTTGTTCATGGACAAGGTAATAACAAGTAATATATTTGTATCATATATTGCACACTCCATTATAAATTAATTTTGTAGTATCTTCTACAAAACAAGAAGTATGGTACCAACAAGTTTTCATGGAGGACATTTTACTCTTTTATTTCTATGCAAATATATCTAAGTAACACCTTGGATTGTTTTTCAAAAAGTAGAGTTTTCTATGTAACTTATTAATCAATAAAAAGTAATAATTTGAAATGAAATGATAAATACCTTAAACTGCAAGTTAGTTGTACTTTCTAAAATGTTAGAAATACTACATACTTTTTCAAGAAAATTAGTAAAGTAATCACCCACTTCTCAATAGTTTGGATATCTTAAAACTCTATTCACTTTGTTATAAATTGTTTTATACATCAATTCACATGAATGTAATTACTTGCCTGATATATAACATTTCCTATTCTGTAGCTATTTCCAGTTGTAAATCTTCTCATATTTCATTTCTATATGTTATATACCGAAAATTACACGAAGGATGACATTCACTTTTTGTTGAAAATGTAGAAAATTACAAGACACTTTCAAGATTTAAGAGCTAGTTATAATTCACTTAATAAAAAAAGTAAATGATAGTTCATTTAATAAAATATTTTATTGTAAATGTTATTTTTCCTTTTCTATTGATAAATTTTTCTTATGCTAGATACTTATATTCCATTACCATAGGATAATATTAATAAAATCAGAAACCAATACCAAAATTGAAATTACAATAGGGATTCCCATGTGTTTGAAATGAAATTGCTAGACACTATAATAAAAAAATAAATACTATGATATAAAAAGAAGTAGATTAGGATGCCAATACCATAAAACTAGTTACATTACAATATAAAAGTCTAAAAACCTTCAAATGAAAAAATGCAAGAAAAACCAAATTATAAAAGATTGATATTCAGTTCTCTATCATGTTTATTTGATATTGCAATCCTGGCCTCTACACATATTTATAGTAATAAATTATTTTCTATATTATACTCCAATTTGTTATACAATAATGGCATGTGCAGACCACATGCATTAACTAGTAACTCAGAAACATACTTGAATAATTGAATAATTGCAGACTCTTGATTTGATCTCCCATTCATCTTAGTAATCCCTAAACCAACATGAGGTGTACCAAAACATATGAAAGTATCATAGAAAGCTACAATCTCACTATACATGTGGCGACTGTCTCACCAAAACAAGAAATCAACGGATGCGGAAGTGATTAACTAGCAGCGGAATTATTAAAAATCACTAAAAATTAAAACTTTTTGGGAAGAGATATTTAAACCATAAAACTCTTTCATAACATAACAAGATAAATTGTTTACAACATGATCCGTCATTACATATCTGTAAAATCACATCTCGAGTGATTACATACATCAATTGCCCTGTTATCTGTGCAAGGCAAGATACAAAAATCTCGAGGCATTAAGCCAAAGATCCCAGATCTACTGACTCGTAGGACCTGAGAGTATAGAGATGACACATAGGACATACTATCTATAAGACTTGATAGACAGTATCTCCACCTGAGAATCACTGTTGTCCCTGGTGTTGCTGCTGTTGCTGCTGGTGCTCATCCTTAGATGGATTCTTTCGTCCTCGACATGTACCTAAAAAGTCAAATCCCACGAGGGTGAGATAATTTGAATAATTGTCCATTGAGAGTTATAACTCTCCTCCAGAAGCTTTGTTATTGCAATATCGGAATAACATTTAAGCAGTAGAATTATAACAGGGTTAACATTGTGTAGACTAAGTGGAGTACATTCTTTTAAGCAATCATTTCAATTATAACTTAATTGAATGACAAATACAATTCAGAATGAATATGAATAACATGTATACTAATTATTCAACTAGAGCATTATAAACCATAAACAATGTATCATCAATCATTGTTTCTCTTAGTTCAACCTAAGCAGTTATGCTACATGGCTGATTATGTTTTTCAAACATTATTATGCCCTGTGGAGATGAGGTATACCGCTCATACTCCAACCGACCATTACGAAATCGCATTGGTACGATACATAGGTCATCAAAAGAATCGGATTCTTATGAACTCAACTTCCTCAATCAGTGTGAGGATCAACATGCAGGACATCTCGTGTCTCTACTATAATAGCTTTCCAGGGTATTCTGGCAACTTCGCTATTAGAGTCACAGTGGCGTTCTGTACTCTCTTCATCATCGAGGGATCTCTTGTTTATCTCTCATCGATGCGACATTAATGATTCCCTCGGGAGATTAGTGATACATCATCCCAGCATAAACATATAATGAAGGATTGATGGATTAAAGGTACATCTTACATCAATTCCTACACTAGGACGTAAGGGTATTCGTGTCCATAATCCCCCACATACTCAAAAGTATGTGCTCCAGGAGTTCCCTTAGGAAAACCTATTTCACCATCATTTGGCTTCTGACAATGATGGATCTATGGTCAGGGCTCTACATGATATCATTACACTTGATTATTTAAGTACATTATAGCATTCTTTTAGCATCAGGCATGTTTTCAAGCATAGACTATTAAAACACTGCTATCAAAGAAGAATACTAAATGTATCAAGTTCACTTCACACCCAACTATCATTGGGATATCAATCCCTAACCATCTCATCATTTTGATTCAGGGATATGGGTGATCAAACCCTTAAATTATCATAAGTCATTTAACAACATGACCTTAATTGTAACAATACAGATGGTCTTCATGGCTCATACAACCTATCCATCTCAAAAGTTACCTTTTAAAATGGGCAATGATAATATATCATTGTTTTCAAAGCTTAAAGAATACTTTCAATGAATGTGGCATCATAACCCTTACCTGGATGTGATTACCTCTTGATAACAACCTACATGACTAATATAATTGGGAACATGCACATTGTATCTGTATCAGCACAATACAAGTTCCTTTCAAATTAATCCTAGAACACCACATTAGGTTTCTAGGGTTAGAGTTTCCCTACTCGATCCGATTAGGGTTATTCAACCCCCTTTTTACCTTTTAGAAGGTATATTGATTATTCATTACATGATTCATGCATAGGGTTCCTTGCTTAAAAGCATAACCCAAACTTAGGGTTAGTGTACCCCACCTTTCATTAATTAGGGTTTCCCGTTCACCTTATTAGTTCAACCCTTAATATATTACTCCACTA
Organism: Alisma plantago-aquatica; assembly: GCA_963693085.1. NCBI lineage: Eukaryota > Viridiplantae > Streptophyta > Magnoliopsida > Alismatales > Alismataceae > Alisma > Alisma plantago-aquatica. The sequence continues at coordinate 343,296,653 of OY856413.1, forward strand.
CTCTTGGGAGCATTCAAAGATATTATAAGTGTTTGATTTCGATTACTATACTCATCATGTATCATTAATGATCATCACTTCTAAGTATTATCCCATTCCTCATTCATATCATGGTATGATTACATCATACTTATTGATTTGGCTTACCCCACTCTCAAGAGGTATTAATCTACACTTATCGAGTACGTTGAGTCCCTTATGTCTCTATCATAAACAACTACTCTTCATATACTCTTTGTGTCCCTTGTTTAAGTATAATGGTTTAGAAGTTCATCAAGGTATGTTACCCTGAACTGTTGAAGGTGATATATATCATATCTTGATGTATCACTTTCTTCTCATTTCCATCTTACTTGAGTTAATTGACTAATTCTATATTAAGATATTTCTCTTTTAATACTTTATCCACTAACTTGTTACTTTCCTCATATGGTGCATGTATCATATATCAGAATTGTCCAATTATCTTTAATGATATAGGCTTAAACATTGTTGATATAGGATAAACCATCATCAACTATTCTAGGTATCTCCATATTTAGGATGTTATCTACATCATGCTTTAGTATACATCATTTCTAAAAGTTTCATGCCCATCATTATTGTAAGGTGCAAAAGCTATTAGTCATTCATAGAGATGTTTGGATCTAGGCATCATCCTACCTCTTAAGTCCTTATTTATTGAAATTACCACATTTATCATTCACGAGGTTCATTAACTCTATTCTTTATGTTTATGACATAATCATCCTATTTAATTGATTTAGCTACACCTCTCTTTAATGTACTATATAATAAACCATCTCTAGAATTTCATATTTAATAAGCCATAATTAAGCTTAATATTCATCCTAATAGGGGTTTCCCATGACATCACTTCCAATTAGGGTTTCTATTCATATCACGTTTCCTTTAGATTAGGTTTATGATTAATATCCCACCATTAGGGATTACTATCTCACATCATGACATTCCCCTAGAATTAGCATTTACTATTCACATTACAGTGAATTGAGGTCATACCATCATTATGTATGAAGGTTACTTCCATTAATGCCTTCAAATTAGGTTAAGATTCTTTAATCACCATAATTAGGGTTTCCATGATCTCACTATGAAGGATCATACCCTAATTATGTGCATTCATACATATCGGACGTATTTCACTTGATTTTCATTCATATTAGGAGTCTTCTCTCTCCTCTTACTATTAGGTGATGTCTACATCACTCTTGATTAGGTTAGGTCAAATCCACCTTGATAACACAAGTCATGTCATCCCCCTTATGGTCATTAGGGTTTGATTGATCAAGGGGGTATTAGTCACACTAACCCACTAAGGGTACTTTTGTAATCTTCACCATTGAGCATACATGCATAAAACAACTAGCTGCTTAACAACTTAATCACTTTAGGTATCTTTAGGGTTTAAGTTAATCAACTACTAAACCATCATGACCACTACGTCATCAAACGTTCTTGACCTTAAAAGACCCCAAACGGTTTTACACTTTCAACCTCCAAACGATTTTGAAACCGCATGGAGTTGTTGACTGTTTAGTCCCTTCGACTTTCAAGACCACATGGTAAAGTACACCATCAAGACCGTTTTCCCTAAGGGTGGTGAAGACCGTTAGGTCCCATTGACCGTTTGGGCCAACTTTGACTTTGAAACTGCATGGACAATCGATCTTGAAAACCGCATGACCAATTTGATCTTGAAACCGCATGACCACCAAACGGTTTTGGGATCATTTGGTCCCAAACGGTCTTGAGACCGTTTGGTCCAAACACCCTCAAAACTGCATTGACCAAAAAGTGCCTCAACCCATCCAATTGAATTAGGGTTTCCAAGGTTGGACCCCTCAATCGATCATGCAAAGGTTAGCCACTCATCAATTGAGTCAATTAGGTCCATCCTTAATGATTTGACCCTCAATTGAACCTCAATTGGTCACCACTTAGGGTTTAGATTGATTGGATTAGGGTTTGGAATTGATCACCCTTCAACATGCATCAACATGAGTCTAATTAATGTAGAACCCATTGAACCATCACTCAATTGGGTCATGACCTAACCCCAAATGGTCTTGGGATCGTTTGGACATCCTAAAAATGGTATTGAGACTGTTTGCCCATAATTTCAGCAAAAACTAAGTCATTCACTTAAGGGTTGAACCCTAATTAGGTCACAAAATCAGCACTTTAATTATTCAACAACTTGATATAATTGGACCCTCAATTGATCAACCCCACTTGACCCTAGACCTCCAAATGGTCTTGGGTGATCACCAAACGGTCGTGAGACTGTTTGGGTGATCCCTAAATGGTTTTGAAATCGTTTAGGCCACTGAACCCAAACTTCAACATCATTGCACCATTGAAATCAGCAATAAACCCGATTAGGGTTTAGGTGACTAAGGTGCCTTCAATTGGTGATTTACTTGGAATTAGTTGATGATTCTTGGTGGGTGATTAGTACATAATATCTACAGAAGATCTCCAAATGGTTAACACTTGGTCAACTCATTCAAACGGTCTTGAGACCATTTACTCCAAATGTGGCAACACATCCCATTATCACACAGATAACGAGGTGTTACACGAAAACATGCGGAAATCTCCATAACCACAGATTATGAAAACACGGGTTAATTAAAACCGATTACGGAAAACTGATAAACTGTGAAACTTATTACTTTCCAGTCCTCATCCTGCACAGAAACATGTCATATATACACATACACGAGATCTGATACATGTCTACAGCTTACAGAAACAACTGCTCATCCATCACATGAGTTCACCACCTGTTCACATACATAAAGGCCCATATCCGGCCATCAGCAGGATATGCAAACATCATCGATCGCTCATCGTGAAACATCATCAAAACACTGCCAAGGACATGAGAGTACAGGGATGACTCTAGACTCTACTACGAAACATCCAAAACAGCAGCATATCCATCGCTTGCCTTCTACTGCTCTTCAAGCTGCTCTGCCGCAACACCACGACCACGACCACGTCTACCTCGACCACCTGAAAACCAGCGGAGTGAGACAATTGAACAATTGTCCCAGCGGGAAACATAACTCCCCACCGTAACTACAGAACCTCAGCAAGATAACCATAACAACAGATAATTATCAACAGGTATAACCAGAGCAGTCAATATACATAGCAAAGCTATTCTTACCGACAAGCTTACCAGCTGTACAAGATGAATATAACCAAATATCTCTCAATAGAACATGTTTATCAGAATAAGATACAATGTCACATAACTTGATTATCAAGATAAGGCATATTACCACATACGTGATGAATGTAGAAGTACCTACAGATATACCAGAATTTAATACACAATCAAGGCCTCAACCAATGTTTCTTGTTTAACTTTAAGCAGTAAATACTAAATGGATGTATTACATATTATTATGCCCCGAGGATTTGAATCGTACCATTCAAATCCAACCTCTGGCTGCGAAGCCTAAGACTGGTGCCATACAAGGTCAATAGAAGAGCCGGACTCCACGACCTCCCACCTCGTGGTCAGTACACGAGCACAACACAAGCATGACCTTAGTCACATGCTGAAGTGGTCTAAGCCACAAGGTCAGCTCTTTAAGCTACCCTCACTCTAGCCCGCCTTGGTACAGGTCTCGGCGCTAGTAATACTGAGCCACGGGCCTGATCACCGTGCTCCGATCCATGAACGCATTCATGCTCCACACATCACATATCCTGAGCCATGGGCCTGTTCACCACGCTCTATATACGTATCTGAGTCTGTAACCGAAGTTACACTCTTACCTCCTCATTTTTAGGCTAGGAGCAACCTACACATATTCAACAATATGCGCTTCCAGGTTAACCCGTAGGAGAATTTGTTTCACCATCACCAAGTCCTGACGATGATGGGATCTATGGCCAGGGCAAACTACATGATATATTTTACTGTGATTAATTAGTATCTTTTAGATGGATTACAAGATTCAACCAAGTTGTATAACATGCAAGATATAACGGAAAGTAAACGATATAGCTCAACCTTATATTATTATTGTAATCACATCGACCCGATCCATCTCAAGGATCATCACATACCATGGGATCTCAATCCCTCATCATGTACTGTCACTGCCTCTCAAGGCTCACATCATCATCATGGGACAAACACCTCATACATACAATCCCATAGAATAATTATCAAAGCGATGTTACTCATCACATATGTCTCATAGCCTTTTCATGGCTAATCATCACCTGCATGGTTAGGATACACAATAACCATAGATTCAACATAAGTAATATGCTTACTATCATGAGCTATCATTCAAGATAATCTATTTATCAATATTACACTATTTGATGATCAAGCTTGTTAAGAACATCATACCATAATTATGCCTACCCTTATCTCAGGATTATACAAACAATCAAGGTATTCACTTTATATAACAATTATGTTGAGTATACACTATTATTACCAAAATCATTACTGTTACCATCCTCTATCATCATCATTACCTTTATCATTAAGCAACCATTAATGCAACTACCATTTATCATTGCTATTAACAATTAAGCATAAGACTTACATTATGCATGTCATTACTACTCTTGCTACCATCATTACTATTATCAGCATCATCATCCACTAGTATCTTTATCGCTATGTCATTAAACAAACTATTAATGTAACTGTTACTTAGCCACATTATTACCCACAGTAATATTATTATTGCTTTTACTACTAACATGGCATCACCATCATTACATGATTACCATCATCAAAACTATTAACATCTTTGCTATCCACCACATTATCATTGGTATCATTGTTATCAAAAGCACCATTAACACATGTTGCGTATAAACATCTACTTCCATCACACTTGTGACCGTTACCAAAGAACTACCTACCCTCACCTAAGATCTCACAACCCTTACTTAAAGCTAGTTGACTCGGCTAGGCATGGGGAGGCAGCAACGCTGCGTTGCACCCAACCTTTGCCCGCAACGCACGTCACAAGGGAACCGGGCGACATGGGTATCGCGCGTCAGGGAGTGTTGCGCGACACGCCCCATCAGGCAACGCCCGTCACAGCTTACCACCTTGCCCGACATCCTAGGCTAGCACCTATCTAACAACCTCACACCTGCTAGGAGAGAGAAGGAGAGAAAGAAGGAAAGGAGAGAGGGAAGCACTCCCACATATCATGCAACAACACAAGGCCTAACGGACAGCACATTTCTAGGAAAGGAGGGCGTGACGCCCGTCACAAACCACATCCTATCGCACGTCACAGCCTACTCCTGACGCCCGTCACACACAAGGGGTATCGCCCGATACACCCTCACACCTATCGGTCGTTACACCATCTCTTGCATGTCGTACAACTCCATCAACTCAACAAAGAAGGCCCTGTCGTCCACCACAAGGACTAACAAGATGCTAAGGCCTATCGCCCATCAAAAGGATAACGTTCAACCTAGCCAGATCGGCCAACAACACCATAGCTCACCCTATCGCCCAACACATGGGCAGGGTATCAGCCAACCTCAAGAACCCATCATATCGTCCAACCCATGGTTCCATATCATCCAACATAGAGAGCACCCTATCGTCCAACTCCAAGGAAAAGGTGCCATGTCGTCCATCAAAGAGGATATCGTCCAACATACCCAACAACAAAGAGATATCGCCCAACACATGGTCACCATCAACCTCCAACTCAAGGGAACCCAAACCCTAGATCACTAGAAACCCTAAACTCTAAGGGTATATCAGCCACCAAAGGAAACTCAAGCAAGGTACAAGTCTAAGCTACTAACTTAAGAACAAGGACAAGAACAGAAGGTAAAGAAGTTAGGGTTAGAAATTATGCAACCCGCCTTAAGCTCCAAGGAATAAGAAGCACTCCAGCTCCAAGGGGTATCGTCCAACACAGCTCCAAGGTCTAAAGCTATCGTCCACCAGGCTTCTTCAGGAAGGTGTATCGGCCACCACTTCAACTCCAAGGGAGTGTATCGGCCAACACAAGCTAGATGGAGAGGGATATCGTGCACTCAAGGTGGAGGAGAGACCAAAAGATCAAAGGAGACTAAGGCAAGGAGAAGAGCTACATATATAGGAAGAAGGGGAGGAGAAACCAAGGTACAACCATGCTAAGTGTCGTCCACCCAAGGGACACTTGTCCTAGGGTTCAAGCCAACACATGCAAGGTCTAAGACACTTGTCCAAGATAGGAACCAAGTGTCACCAACCAAGGTCAAGTCATATGGGCGACACAAGCAAGAACTCCTGCTGGGAGACACAAACAAGCTGCTGGGCGACACACCACTGTGTTGGACGACACAAGACCATCTTGGATGACACACACACACCCTTGGACGATACAAACTCACCTTGGACGACACAAGGCAAGCCATGGCCGACACAAGTCTCAACCAAGCCCAAACAACACATCTCAAGGCCCAAATGGCTTCAAACAACAAGCCAAAGCCTTCCTCTCAACCCTAGAGGAAGCAAAGAGTGGAAAACATCTCACAAGATGACCAACTTGCACACAAAACCCTAAACTTGGGTTATTTGCAAGTAGCCCCTCGAACTCTCAACAAAGCACAACAAGACCCTAATCACCTCTCAAAGGTGATTAGCAAGCATCAAACCACCAAGGTTAAGCAAAACAAACAGGGTAGACCCTAAACGTAGGTCAGGGTCCTTACAAGCTAACCCCCTTTAAGGGATTTCGTCCCCGAAATCTGAAGAGAAAAGCGAGGGATACTTCCTCCTCATCTCTTCCTCAAGCTCCCACATGGTTTCCTCAATGCCACGACGCTGGCAAAGAACCTTCACAAGAGCCAGGTCCTTTCTCTTTAGCTTCTTGATCCTTCTGTCAAGGATCACCACAGGACCTTCCTCGTAGGTCACATCTGCTTCGAGCTCAACTTCAACTGGCTGTATCAATGTACCTGAATCTGGATGACTTTTCTTCAACATGCTGACATGAAACACTGGATGCAACCGGTGCAATTCTGGAGGCAACTCTAACTTGTAAGCTACCTTGCCAACACGTGCTATCATGGGATAAGGCCCCATATACCTGGGAGCTAACTTACCCTTCCATCCAAACCTTAGCACACCTTTCCACGGCGAGACTTTAAGATACACTTTGTCTCCTACCTGGAACTCCAAAGGTCGTCGGTGATTGTCTGCATACGACTTCTGTCTATCCTGTGCCACTTTCAACTGTTGTTGTATCACTTTGATCTTTTCTATCGTCTGCTGTACTAACTCAGGACCCAAAAGCTGATACTCACTTGCTTCATACCAACATAAAGGATATCTGCACTTCCTTCCATACAAAGCCTCATAAGGAGCCATGTCGATGCTCCGCTGATAACTGTTGTTGTAGGCAAACTCTATCAAACTCAGATGTACATCCCAGTTGCCTAGAAACTGCAAAACAAAATCTTGAAGGAGATCTTCCAAAATCTGAATAGTCCTTTCAGACTGTCCATCTGTCTGTGGGTGAAAAGTTGTACTGAACCTTAACTGCGTTCCCAATGCCTTGTGCAACTGTTCCCAAAAACGACTCATAAACTGAGGACCTCTGTCAGAAACTATCATTGCTGGCACACCATGCAAACATAATATCTCATCCACATATACTCGAGCTAGTTTCTCAGCAGTATATGCCGTCTTTACTGGCAGAAAATGGGCAGACTTAGTCAATCTGTCCACTACCACCCAAATGGAATCATGATTCCTAGTTGTCTGGGGTAGACCAGCTACGAAATCCATAGTTATATGATCCCATTTCCACTGCGGTATCGGCAAAGGTTGCAACATACCTGCCGACTTCTGATGTTCAACCTTCACTTGCTGACACACTGCACATCTCGCTACGAACTCAGCTACATCTCTCTTCATACCGGGCCACCAATACAAATCCTTCAGACTATGATACATCTTGGTGACACCTGGATGCATAGCATACATCGATGTATGTGCTTCCTCAAGCACCAACTCCCTCAGATTATCAGCATCTGGAACCACCATCCTATCACGATAGTAAACTAGTCCATCCTCGGACTCATGAAACCCATCACGCTTGTTGCTGCCGAACTCTAATCTGATCAACTGTACTGCATCATCTGCCTGCTGTGCATTCTTGATCTGCTGTCTCAACGTAGGCTTAACTTGCATCTGCCCGAAAAGACCAAAAAAGAAAGAAACTTCCATCTGCACATTCATCTGTCACAGAGAAACAAACATATCTCACTTATGGCATACCAGAGAACTCAACTGTGCCTTCTTGGAAGAAAAAGAAGAAGACTTTCTGCTAAGCGCATCAGCTACCATGTTTGCCTTACCAGGATGATACTCAATAGTGCAGTCGTAATGATTGATCAACTCCATCCATCGCCGCTGTCGCATGTTCAACTCTTGCTGTGTAAAGATATACTTCAGATTCTTATGATCCGTAAAAATCTGACATACTTCCCCATACAGATAGTGTCTCCAAATCTTTAACGCATGAACCACTGCTTCCAACTCCAAGTCATGAGTTGTATAGTTCTCCTCATGCTTCTTGAGTTGTCGCGAGGCAAAAGAAACCACATGATCTTCCTGCATCAACACGCAACCTAAACCTTTCTTGGAAGCATCACAGAAAACAACATAGCCTTTCCCAGGCTCTGGCAAGATCAACACTGGAGCACTGGTCAGCTTCTCCTTCAGACTGTGGAAAGCTTGCTGACATCGATCATCCCAAACAAAAGGTACATCCTTCCTGGTCAACTTCGTCATTAACAACGCGATCACACTGAAGTCCTTGATAAACCTCCGGTAGTATCCTGCTAATCCAAGAAAACTACAAACTTCTATCGGTGTCTTCGGTTGTTCCCAATCCGCAATAGATTCCACCTTCTTCGGATCTACTTTGACTCCTTCAACAGATATCACATGACCCAAGAAAGTCACTTCATCCAACCAGAACTCACACTTGCTGAACTTGGCATACAACTGATGTTGACGAAGAAGAGTCAACGCTCGACGAAGATGTTGCTCATGCTCTAGCCTGTCCCGACTATAGATCAAGATGTCATCTATAAAGACTACAACAAACTGATCTAAGAACGGACGAAACACTCTGTTCATCAGATCATTGAAAGCTGCAGGTGCATTGGTTAACCCAAATGACATAACCACGAACTCGAAATGACCATACCTCATCCTGAAAGCTGACTTTGGTATGTCATCTGCCTTTATCCTCAACTGATGATATCCCGACCGTAGATCGATCTTCGAAAACACTATAGCACCACGCAACTGATCAAATAGATCATCTATCCTCGGTAACGGGTACTTATTCTTGATCGTGACCTTGTTCAACTGCCGGTAGTCTATACACAACCACATCGAGCCATCCTTCTTCTTAACGAACAACACGGGAGCACCCCACGGCGACGTACTCGGTCGGATAAAACCTTTCTCCAACAACTCTTGTAACTGCTTCTTCAACTCTGCCATCTCTGCTGGAGCCATCCTATACGCTGTCTGAGCAACTGGCTGCGTTCCAGGAACCAGATTGATCTTGAAATCAATCTCTCGGGGTGGAGGAACACCAGGAAACTCCTCAGGAAACACGTTTGCAAACTCTTGAACCACTGACACCTCCTCGAGACTAGGACCTTTTGCCTTGTTAACCACAACGGTATCCACCACGTGAGCTAAGAACGCCTCACATCCTTGTTGTAACAACTTATCTGCCACCATAGCTGATACCAAACACGTCGGAAGGATCTTCCTATCTCCCTGGAAGGTCCACTTCTCTCCAGCGACATCAAACACTGCCTGCTTGGAACCACAGTCCAAGACAACCTTATACCTTTCTAAGGTATCCATCCCAAGGATAACATCAAAACCATGCATATCAAGTGGTATAAGATCCACTTGGATACGATGTCCCGAGAAAGACAAAACACAAGATGGACACTCTTCTCGAAGCAAAGAGGAACCATCAAGAGGGGTTTCTAACAATAAGCTATCCTTCTTACAGCTAACAGGTAAACGACAGTTTTCAAGCATACTATAGGCGATAAAAGAGTGTGTAGCACCTGAGTCAACCAGAACAGATATAAAGCAAGAAGAAGATATACATAATGAAATAACTCCATCTGACCTGTCACCACTCGCGGGTTGACTATCGCCTCCGGCTGACTCATGGCATAGAATCGAGTCGTTGCTTGCTGTCCACGACCTCTGCTTCCTTGAGCAGACGATCCAACATGAGACACTTGACCGCGTCCTCATCCTCTACTACCACTGGGCTGTTGTCGATCTGATCCTTGTTGGTTCTGCCTTGAATGATGCGTCACTTCAACATCTCTATTCGGGCAATGCGACTTGAGATGCCCAGTTTGTCCACAGAGATAGCATGCCCTATCTTCAAACCGTGGCCTAGCTGGCCCTGTCACTGCCATCGAAGCTAAACTGTGTGCCTTAGACAGTGAAGAAACATAACCTTTCCCCTTACTCGGAGACCACTGAGATGGTACACCAGAATTTCTCATTGCTGACGGTGCCGAAAACCTAGGCTTCTTAAAGCCACCAAACCTTCGTCCTTGAAACTGAGCAGGTCTTTTGTGAGACATAGACTCTCTTTTCTCCCTTACTGTTCTCTCGATCCTTCAAACAGATTCCACAAATGTAGCAAACCGCTCTCTGTTCTCCAACGTAGAAACCGGTGTTGTTAGCTCAGCACTCAAACCCTTCTTGAAACGTCTGATCCGTTCCTCATCTGTTGCCGCCATGTGAGGACAGAACCTCAACAGATCCATAAACTTAGCTTCATACTCGGTGATGGTCATCATTCCTTGTCGCAACTTCTCAAACTGACTGATCTTCTCATCCAAGTACATCTTGGGAAAGTATCTGGTGACGAACTCGCGTCGAAACACTTCCTAACAGATCACCTCACCAGGCCACTTTTCTTCTTCGATGGTCCACCAGTGACTAGCACTATCTTTTAGAAGGTAGACAACATGCTTTACCTTGTCTGCTTCGGGGATGTCAAGGATCCAGAAAGCCTTCTGGAGACTTGTCAGCCACAAATATGCATCTGTTGGATCAGCCGTTCCAGCATAATCCGAAGCTCTGACTCGGCGGAGCCGCTCAAAGGTCTTCCCAATGCCTGATGCTTCTCCATGGGGAACCTGTGCTCTCAGAGGAGGCATTGGTAATCGTTCAACCATGAGATTCATCGTAGCCATTAACTGCCCCATAAGCTGTTGGTAAGTAGGATGTTCAAGAATGGCTGGGTTAGGTTGGGGGACCTCAGGCACCCGATCTTCATGTGCCTGTCCATCTGCTCCATCAACAGATGCAGCATCACTGTACTCAGTAGAGTATTCTTCATGGTTTCCAGACATCTTGACTTTTCTTCCACTGAGGGCAGAGGATATTGTAAGAAAACCTGGACACACATAAGAACAACTCAACCTAATCCTAAATCCCTGTAGACTCAGCGAACCTAAGGCTATGATACCAAAACTTGTGGCAACACATCCCATTATCACACAGATAATGATGTGTTACGTGAAAACGTGCGGAAATCTCCATAACCACAGATTATGAAAACACGGGTTAATTAAAACCGATTGCGGAAAACTGATAAACTGTGAAACTTATTACTTTCCAGTCCTCATCCTGCACAGAAACATGTCATATATACACATACACAAGATCTGATACGTGTCTACAGCTTACAGAAACAGCTGCTCATCCATCACATGAGTTCACCACCTGTTCACATACATAAAGGCCCATATCCAGCCATCAACAGGATATGCAAACATCATCGATCGCTCATCGCGAAACATCGTCAAAACACTACCAAGGACCTGAGAGTACAAGGATGACTCTAGACTCTACTACGAAACATCCAAAACAGCAGCATATCCATCGCTTACCTTCTACTACTCTTCAAGCTGCTCTGCCGCAACACCGCGACCACGACCACGTCTACCTCGACCACCTGAAAACCAACGGAGTGAGACAATTGAACAATTGTCCCAGTGGGAAACATAACTCCCCACCGCAACTACAGAACCTCAGCAAGATAACTATAACAGCAGATAATTATCAACAGGTATAACCAGAGCAGTCTATATACATAGCAAAGCTATTCTTACCGACAAGCTTACCAGCTGTACAAGATGCATATAACCAAATATCTCTCAATAGAACATGTTTATCAGAATAAGATACAATGTCACATAACCTGATTATCAAGATAAGGCATATTACCACATACCTGATGAATGTAGAAGTACCTATAGATATACCAGAATTTAATACAGAATCAAGGCCTCAACCAATCTTTCTTGTTTAACTTTAAGCAGTAAATACTAAGCGGTTGTATTACGTATTATTATGCCCCGAGGATTTGAATCGTACCATTCAAATCCAACCTCTGGCTGCGAAGCCTAAGACTGGTGCCATACAAGGTCAATGGAAGAGCCGGACTCCATGACCTCCCACCTTGTGGTCAGTACACGAGCACAACACAAGCATGACCTTAGTCACATGCTGAAGTGGTCTAAGCCACATGGTCATCTCTTTAAGCTACCCTCACTCTAGCCCGCCTTGGTACAGGTCTCGGCGCTAGTAATACTGAGCCACGAGCCTGATCACCGTGCTCCAAGCCATGAACGCATTCATGCTCCACACATCACATATCCTGAGTCATGGGTCTGTTCACCACGCTCTATATACGTATCTGAGTCTGTAACCGAAGTTACACTCTTACCTCCTCATTTTCAGGCTAGGAGCAACCTACACATATTCAACAATATGCGCTTCCAGGTTAACCTGTAGGAGAACCTGTTTCACCATCACCAAGTCCTGACGATGATGGATCTATGGCCAGGGAAAACTACATGATATATTTTACTGTGATTAATTAGTATCTTTTAGATGGATTACAAGATTCAACCAAGTTGTATAACATGCAAGATATAACGGAAAGTAAACGATATAACTCAACCTTATATTATTATTGTAATCACATCGACCTGATCCATCTCGAGGATCATCACATACCATGGGATCTCAATCCCTCATCATCTACTGTCACCGCCTCTCAAGGCTCACATCATCATCATGGGACAAACATCTCATACATACAATCCCATAGAATAATTATCAAAGCGATGTTACTCATCACATATGTCTCATAGCCTTTTCATGGCTAATCATCACCTGAATGGTTAGGATACACAATAACCATAGATTCAACATAAGTAATATGCTTACTATCATGAGCTATCATTCAAGATAATCTATTTATCAATATTACACTATTTGATGATCAAGCTTGTTAAGCACATTATACCATAATCATGCCTACCCTTATCTCAGGATTATACAAACAATCAAGGTATTCACTTTATATAACAATTATGTTGAGTATACACTATTATTACCAAAATCATTACTGTTACCATCCTCTATCATCATCATTACCTTTATCATTAAGCAACCATTAATGCAACTACCATTTATCATTGCCATTAACAATTACGCATAAGACTTACATTATGCATGTCATTACTACTCTTGCTACCATCATTACTATTATCAGCATCATCATCCACTAGTATCTTTATCGCTATGTCATTAAACAAACTATTAATGTAAATGTTACTTAGCCACATTATTACCCACATTAATATTATTATTGCTTTTACTACTAACATGGCATCACCATCATTACATGATTACCATCATCAAAACTATTAACATCTTTGCTATCCACCACATTATCATTGGTATCATTGTTATCAAAAGCACCATTAACACATGTTGCGCATAAACATCTACTTCCATCACACTTGTGACCGTTACCAAAGAACTACCTACCCTCACCTAAGATCTCACAACCCTTACTTAAAGCTAGTTGACTCGGCTAGGCATGGGGAGGCAGCAATGTTGCGTTGCACCCAACCATTGCCCGCAACACGTGTCACAAGGGAACCGGGCGACATGGGTGTCGCGCGTCAGGGAGTGTTGCGCGACACGCCCCATCGGGCAACGCCCGTCACAGCTTACCACCTTGCCCGACATCCTAGGCTAGCACCTATCTAACAACCTCACAACTGCTAGGAGAGAGAAGGAGAGAAATAAGGAAAGGAGAGAGGGAAGCACTCCCACATATCGTGCAACAACACAAGGCCTAACGGCCAGCACATTTCTAGGAAAGGAAGGCGTGACGCCCGTCACAAACCACATCCTATCGCGCATCACAGCCCACTCCTGACGCCCGTCACACACAAGGGGTATCGCCCGATACACCCTCACACCTATCGGCCGTTACACCATCTCTTGCATGTTGTGCAACTCCATCAACTCAACAAAGAAGGCCCTGTCGTCCACCACAAGGACTAACAAGATGCTAAGGCCTATCGCCCATCAAAAGGATAATGTTCAACCTAGCCAGATCGGCCAACAACACCATAGCTCACCCTATCGCCCAACACATGGGCAGGGTATCGGCCAACCTCAAGAACCCATCATATCGTCCAACCCATGGTTCCATATCATCCAACATAGAGAGCACCCTATCGTCCAACTCCAAGGAAAAGGTGCCATGTCGTCCATCAAAGAGGATATCATCCAACATACCCAAAAATAATGGGATATCGCCCAACACATGGTCACCATCAACCTCCAACTCAAGGGAACCCAAACCCTAGATCACTAGAAACCCTAAACTCTAAGGGTATATCGGCCACCAAAGGAAACTCAAGCAAGGTACAATTCTAAGCTACTAACTTAAGAACAAGGACAAGAATAGAAGGTAAAGAAGTTAGGGTTAGAAATTATGCAACCCGCCTTAAGCTCCAAGGAATAAGAAGCACTCCAGCTCCAAGGGGTATCATCCAACACAACTCCAAGGTCCAAAGCTATCGTCCACCGGGCTTCTTCAGGAAGGTGTATCGGCCACCACTTCAACTCCAAGGGAGTGTATCGGCCAACACAAGCTAGATGGAGAGGGCTATCGTGCACTCAAGGTGGAGGAGAGACCAAAAGATCAAAGGAGACTAAGGCAAGGAGAAGAGCTACATATATAGGAAGAAGGGGAGGAGAAACCAAGGTACAACCATGCTAAGTGTCGTCCACCCAAGGGACACTTGTCCTAGGGTTCAAGCCAACACATGCAAGGTCTAAGACACTTGTCCAAGATAGGCACCAAGTGTCACCAACCAAGGTCAAGCCATATGGGCGACACAAGCAAGAACTCCTGCTGGGCGACACAAACAAGCTGCTGGGCAACACACCACTGTGTTGGATGACACAAGACCATCTTGGATGACACACACACACACCCTTGGACGATACAAACTCACCTTGGACGACACAAGGCAAGCCATGGCCGACACAAGGCTCAACCAAGCCCAAACAACACATCTCAAGGCCCAAAGGGCTTCAAACAACAAGCCAAAGCCTTCCTCTCAACCCTAGAGGAAGCAAAGAGGGGAAAACATCTCACAAGATGACCAACTTGCACACAAAACCCTAAAATTGGGTTATTTGCAAGTAGCCCGTCAACTCTCAACAAAGAACAACAAGACCCTAATCACATCTCAAAGGTGATTAGCAAGCATCATACCACCAAGGTTAAGCAAAACTAACAGGGTAGACCCTAAACACAGGTCAGGGTCCTTACACCAAATGTTCTTGGTTGAGATCGTTTACTCTCAAATGGGTTTGAAACCGTTTGCTTCCAAACGGTTTTGCAAACCATTTGGGCAAGAGGTGGAGGACCGTTTGCTAAAGTAGGATCAGGGTGAACTTTGGAAATAACGTCACCTTCTTCTACCTCAAGAACATGAACTGTTCTTCATGGATTTGGTAGCAAGAACACATTGAAGAGTCTAAAGAAGGAGATTAAGCAACGTTTGCATAGAAAGAAGATGCATAAGCAAAACTTTAAGGTTTAGAGTTATAAAACCCGCCTTAGGATATGATTTAGAGCTCCAAGATTCATTGCTTTAATGGTGTCTTGAGCTCCACAGGTCATCCAAGGTCCGTTCCTCAAGAATTGGTTGGAGAAGATGGCTAGAAAGAAGATTTGTATAAGAAAGACTAACAAACCAACCTTGTAGCAAGATTTCCTCCATGAATCCGAGCTAAATGGTGATCAAAACTTACCCAATTCAGTTTGGTCATCCTCCTCTGAACCTGAGCTCCTTCTTAGTCGGCCCAAGCAAGAAGATAAGAAGAAGGATGAAGGGAAACGATCCCTTGCCTTGTAAAAGGGATGTGCTTATATATTTTGGGTATAATTTCAAGATAAGGACAATTATTTCCTCATTTCTCATATAGGTCCTTATCCCCTTCTTGGGCACGTCTCTCCCTTCTTCACTTAAGCAAAACTCTTGCCCTATCCAAGGTTTAGAGGAAAAGAAGCCAAACACCTTACTAAGTTGCATACATGAACCAGTCATTTTGTATGAAACTTGGTTATTTAATTATAAAGGTTATCTTCTTATTTGATCATTCAAATGAGGCGCCCTCCTCATCATCTTTTCTCTACTTGATTCCAAGAGTCATGAAAGACACTCTAGAGGGTATATTTTACATGTTTCACCCTAAGTTTTGGGTAAATTGCACTTTACACCAAAACTAGGTTTTAAAGCACAAGGATTGCTCTACAAGCTATATCTTGGTGCCCAAGCTTGGAGAATCCATATTACTACATCATATTCATTATTATGATGTCTCAACACCAGAGGAACATCTTAACATGTGCAATTTGCAAGTTAACCCCTCTACTTGGGTAATTTTCACATAGGTACACTTTTAACAAAATAATATTACAACATTGTTCAAAAAGGATAGAAATGGAAATATATGTTCCTCAGGAGCTTTGATTACATATCAAAAGATAACCACAAGAATCTAATCACATATTTAGGCAAAGCACCTAGGGTTAGTTCATAATCCGGGTCAGGGATGTTACAAATTATAAACCCCTAACAAGGATTTTGTCCCCGAAATCCCAGAAAGAAAAGGAGAAGCAGATATTGTTTAGGCATCATATCATTACATCCTTAGATAACATTTCTTTATTATGGAGATATTATAGAGTTTGATTAATAGGTTTCTCCTTACAAGTTTATCATGGAAAGATTCACATGGAACATATAGTCTCATGTTCCTTAGTTAGATCAACTTTTCTTAAGATCACACTCATACTCTGTTATTTATTTGAGACTATATAAGTGCTTTCATACCTTAATTGTGTCATCACATCTGATAACACCATACTAACTTTCCTTATTATTCAAACTAATTATCTCATTAGTTGTACATTCTCTTATCATAGGGAAAAGTTACTTATCAAACAAGGACTTATTTGATAGATATCTTGGAGAAAGATATGTTTATGAAAATCATAAACCCCTAACATGTGATGTTCATATTATTTTACATGTTTAATTTGATTTCATAGTTGACCATTCCAGGTAATTAATATAAATCATTTGATATATTATTACATTCTTATTTTGGTACCTATCACATGTGTTATCAACACATTACATCTTTTTCTTCCTTTCATCTTGGGACATTACTTGCTACATATATTCTCACCTTGGAACCAAAGTCCAGGGTGTACTGATACCTTTATAAGTATTCATCACATAAACATCTTTATTATTATTCTTACAACTTTACTGATCAGGGTTGACCTCCCTTATCCCCATATTTCTTATTTCATGATACTCATTAGATTGTCTCAGAATGACTACTTGATCAGAGCAATAAAAAAGATAACGATCTAAGAGTTTCCATGTTCACTTTATCATTAGCAATTGTATACCTGGCCAGGGTATATAATCACTGAGATAGGGTAATATGCATTTGTATACTACTATATTCCTTCTCTTTTCTTATTATCACAAGTATAAGTTTTAATCTTACTGAATTTCTATCCAGACCACTTTTTAATACCTCATCTTTCTTATAGAGGTAAGCATGCAACATGAAACATCTATTTTATACAACATTATAAGTCCTCATAGGACTAATCAAGGAAAGTTCAATCAATCACTCTCTCAGTTTTATCCAAGAGATCATAAAAAGACATATAAGAATGACATCTATTTTGTCTAACCTATCATGATTCGAGGGTTATTCATTGTTTTAGGCTGATTCTGCCTCAGAGGTTGATTTGCCATAACATTTCTGGCTGAGCAATCTCTTACCAGATGCCCTACCTGTCCACATTGATAGCATGTTCTGGGTGCCCGGTGTGGTCTAAAGGGTTCTTTACCCTTTCTGGATGACCATTGTCTTGGTGCACTAGGTCCTGGTTGTACTGGTGTTACCAGAAACTTCTTCTTTTTGGAACTACCAGGTTTCTGCTCCAGGTAGGCTTTTTTTCAATCCTTCCTTTATATTCCTTTTATGGACAATTAGGTCTGATATGTCCAGGCTTCCTACATTTATGGCAAATTCTGGTTTCTGGTTGTATTCTAACCCCTACATTACTATATATTGATTCAACAGGCTGAGGTTGAGCACAAACTCGTTCTAAGTTCAGAGCTTCATCATTTACCATTTCTTCAACCTGCTGTTGTGGGTTACATATTCTGTTGATATCTAAAACATCATCATTGGGTGCTAGTAATCTAGGTTGTATTGCTAGTGCTTGATCCACTAGATACATCATGGTTGCCTAAATTCCTCAACAGTGATTCCTAAGGAAGGATTCCTTATCATGGTTGGATTAGCTGGGGGATCTCAGGTAACTGTCCCTCTCTTGCCTGCTCCTATGCACCTCTTCTTGGTGTAGCATTGTTGCTCTCTACAGCAAACTCCTTGTTTGATCCAGTCATCTTCAAGTTCTTCTTCTCCTATGTGAGCAGAAGATACCATCAGATAAACTGGATGACACTAGAACAGACTCTACTACCTTAGTCCTACGTCTCTGTAGACTCAGCGAACCTAGAGATCTGATACCACTAAATTGTGGCGACTGTCTCGCCAAAACACGAAATCAACAGATGCGGAAGTGATTAACTAGTAGTGGAATTATTAAAAATCACTAAAAATTAAAACTTTTTGGGAAGAGATCTTTAAACCATAAAACTCTTTCATAACGTAACAAGATAAATTGTTTAAAACATGATCCGTCATTACATCTCTGTAAAATCACATCTCGAGTGATTACATACATCAATTTCCCTGTTATCTGTGCAAGGCAAGATACAAAAATCTTGAGGCATTAAGCCAAAAATCTCAGATCTACTGACTCCTAGGACCTGAGAGTACAGTGACGACACATAGGACATACTATCTATAAGACTTGACAGACAGTGTCTCCACCTGAGAATCACTGCTATCCCTAGTGTTGTTGCTACTGCTGGTGGTGCTCATCCTTAGATGGATTCTTTCATCCTTGGCGTCTACCTAAAAAGTCGAATCCCACGGGGGTGAGACAATTTGAATAATTGTCCCAGCGAGAGTTATAACTCTCTGCCAGAAGCTTTGTTATTGCAATATCATAATAACATTTAAATAGTAGAATTATAAATATTTAATAACAGGGTTAACATTGTGTAGACTAAGTGGAGTACATTCTTTTAAGGAATCATTTCAATTATAACTTAATTGAATGACAAATACAATTCGGAATGAATATGAATAACATGTATACTAATTATTCAACTAGAGCATTATAAACCATAAACAATGTAACATCAATCGTTGTTTCTCGTAGTTCAACCTAAGCAGTTATGCTACACGGCTGATTATGTTTTTCAAACATTATTATGCCCTGCGGAGATCAGGTATACCGCTCATACTCCAATCGACCATTACAAAATCGCATCGGTACCATACATAGGTCATAAAAAGGGCCGGATTCTTATGACCTCATTTTCCTCAGTCAGTGTGAGGATCAACATGAAGGACATCTCGTGTCTCTACTATAATAGCTTTCCAGGGTATTCTGGCAACTTCGCCATTAGAGTCACAGTGGCGTTCTGTACTCTCTTTGTCATCGAGGGATCTCTTGTTTATCTCTCATCGATGCGGCATTAATAATTCCCTCAGGAGATTAGTGATACATCATCCTGACATAAACATATAATGAAGGATTGATGGATTAATGGTACATCTTACATGAATTCCTACACTAGGACGTAAGGGTATTCGTGTCCATAATCCCCCACATACTCAAACGTATGTCCTCCAGGAGTTCCCTTAGGAAAACCTATTTCACCATCATTTGGCTTCTGACAATGATGGATCTATGGTCAGGGCTCTACATGATATCATTACACTTGATTATTTAAGTACATTATAGCATTCTTTTAGCATCAGGCATGTTTTCAAGCATAGACTATTAAAACACTGCTATCAAAGAAGAATACTAAATGTATCAAGTTCACTTCACACCCAACTATCATTGGGATATCAATCCCTAACCATCTCATCATTATCATTCAGGGATATGGGTGTTCCAACCCTTAAATTATCATAAGTAATTTAACAACATGACCTTAATTGTAACAATACAGATGGTCTTCATGGCTCATACAGCCTATCCATCTCAAAAGTTACCTTTTAAAATGGGCAACGATAATATATCATTGTTTTCAAAGCTTAAATAATACATTCAATGAATGTGGCATCATAACCCTTACCTGGATGTGATTACCTCTTGATAACAACCTGCATGACTAATATAATTGGGAACATGCACATTGTATCTGTATCAACACAATACAAGTTCTTTTAAAATTAATCCTAGAACACCACGGTTGGTTTCTAGGGTTAGAGTTTCCCTATTTGATTCGATTAGGGCTATTCAACCCCCTTTTTACCTTTAAGAAGGTATATTGATTATTCAGTACATGATTCATGCATAGGGTTCCTTGCTTAAAAGGATAACCCAAATTTAGGGTTAGTGTACCCCACCTTTCATTAATTAGGGGTTCCCGTTCACCTTATCAGTTCAACTCTTAATGTATTACTCCACTACTCTTGGGAGCATTCAAAGATATTATAAGTGTTTGATTTCGATTACTATACTCATCATGTATCACTAATGATCATCACTTCTAAGTATTAGCCCATTCCTCATTCATATCATGGTATGATTACATCATACTTATTGATTTGGCTTACCCCACTCTCAAGAGGTATTAATCTACACTTATCGAGTACATTGAGTCCCTTATGTCTCTATCATAAACAACTACTCGTCATATACTCCTTGTGTACCTTGTTTAAGTATAATGGTTTAGAAGTTCATCAAGGTATGTTACCCTGAATTGTTGAAGGTGATACCTATCATATCTTGATGTATCACTTTCTTCTCATTTCCATCTTACTTGAGTTAATTGACTAACTCTATATTAAGATATTTCTCTTTTAATACTTTATCCACTAACTTGTTACTTTCCTCATATGGTGCATGTATCATATATCAGAATTGTCCAATTATCTTTAATGATATAGGCTTAAACATTGTTGATATAGGATAAACCATCATCAACTATTCTAGGTATCTCCATATTCAGGATGTTATCTACATCGTGCTTTAGTATACATCATTTCTAAAAGTTTCCTGCCCATCATTATAGTAAGGTGTAAAAGCTATTAGTCATTCATAGAGATGTTTGGATCTAGGCATCATCCTACTTCTTAAATCCTTATTTATTGAAATTACCACATTTATCATTCACGGGGTTCATTAACTCTATTCTTTATGTTTATGACATAATCATCCTATTTAATTGATTTAGCTACACCTCTCTTTAATGTACTATCTAATAAACCATCTCTAGGATTTCATATTTAATAAGCCATAATTAAGCTTACTATTCATCCTAATAGGGGTTTCCCATGACATCACTTCCAATTAGGGTTTCTATTCATATCACGTCTCCTCTAGATTAGGTTTTTGAATAATATCCCACCATTAGGGATTACTATCTCACATCATGTCATTCCCCTAGAATTAGGGTTTACTATTCACATTACAATGAATTGAGGTCATACCATCATTATGTATAAAGGTTACTTCCATTAATGCCTTCAAATTAGGTTAAGATTCTTTAATCACCATAATTAGGGTTTCCATGATCTCACTATGAAGGATCATACCCTAATTATGTGCATTCATACATATCAGATGTATTTCACTTGATTTTCATTCATATTAGGAGTCTTCTCTCTCCTCTTACTATTAGGTGATGTCTACATCACTCTTGATTAGGTTAGGTCAAATCAACCTTGATAACACAAGGCATGTCATCACCCTTATGGTCATTAGGGTTTGATTGATCAAGGGGGTATTAGTCACACTAACCCACTAAGGGTACTTTTGTAATCTTCACCATTGACCATACATGCATAAAACAACTAGTTGCTTAACCCATTAATCACTTTAGGTATCTTTAGGGTTTAAGTTAATCAACTACTAAACCATCATGACCACTAAGTCATCAAACATTCTTGACCTTAAAAGACCCCAAACGGTTTTATACTTTCAACCTCCAAACGGTTTTGAAACCACATGGAGATGTTGACTGTTTGGTCCCTTTAACTTTCAAGACCGCATGGTAAAGTACACCATCAATACCATTTGCCCTAAGGGTGGTGAAGACCGTTTGGTCCCATTGACCGTTTGGGCCATCTTTGACTTTGAAACCGCATGGACAAATCGATCTTGAAAACCACATGACCAATTTGATCTTGAAACCGCATGACCACCAAATGGTTTTGGGATCATTTGGTCGCAAACGGTCTTGAGACTGTTTGGTCCAAACACCCTCAAAACCGCATGGACCAATAAGTGTCTCAACCCATCCAATTGAATTAGGGTTTCCAAGGTTGAACCCCTCAATCGATCATGCAAAGGTTAGCCACTCATCAATTGAGTCAATTAGGTCAATCCTTACTGATTTGACCCTCAATTGAACCTCAATTGGTCACCATTTAGGGTTTAGATTGATTGGATTAGGGTTTGGAATTGATCACCCTTCAACATGCATCAACATGAGTCTAATTAATGTTGAACCCATTGAACCATCACTCTATTGGGTCATGAACTGACCCCAAATGGTCTTGGGATCATTTGGACATCCACCAAATGGTCTTGAGACCATTTGCCCATAATTTCATCAAAACCCAAGTCATTCATATAAGGGTTGAACCCTAATTACGTCACAAAATTTACACTTTAATTATTCAACAACTTGATATAATTGGACCCTAAATTGATCAACCCCACTTGACCCTAGACCTCCAAACGGTCTTGGGTGATCACCAAATGGTCTTGAGACCGTTTGGGTGATCCCCAAATGGTTTTGAAATCGTTTGAGCCACTCAACCCAAACTTCAACATAATTGCACCATTGAAATCAGCGATAAACCCGATTAGGGTTTAGGTGACTAAGGTGCCTTCAATTGGTGATTTACTTGGAATTAGTTGATGATTATTGGTGGGTGATTAGTCCATAATGTCTACAGAAGATCTCCAAATGGTCAATGCTTGGTCAACTCATTCAAATGGTCTTGAGACCGTTTACTCCAAACGTTCTTGGTTGAGATTGTTTACTCTCAAACGGTTTTGAAATCGTTTGCTTCCAAACGGTTTTGCAAACTGTTTGGGCAAGAGGTGGAGGACCGTTTGCTAAAGTAGGATCAGGGTGAACTTTGGAAATAACTACACCTTCTTCTACCTCAAGAACATGAACTATTTTTCACGGATTTGGTAGCAAGAACACATAGAAGAGTCTAAAGAAGGAGATTAAGCAACATTTGCATAGAAAGAAGATGCATAAGCAAAACATTACCGTTTAGAGTTATAAAACCCGCCTTAGAATCTGATCTAGAGCTCCAAGCTTCGTTTCTTTAATGGTGGCTTGAGCTCCATAGGTCATCCAAGGTCTGTTCCTCAAGAATTGGATGGAGAAGATAGCTAGAAAGAAGATTTGTATAAGAAAGACTAACAAACCAACCTTGTAGTAAGATTTCCTCCATGAATCTGAGCTAGATGGTGATCAAAACATACCCAATTCAGTTTGGTCGTCCTCCTCTACTCCTGAGCTCCTTCTTAGTCGGCCCAAGCAAGAAGATAAGAAGAAGGATGAAGGGAAACGATCCCTTGCGTTGTAAAAGGGATGTGCTTATATATTTTGGGTATAATTTCAAGATAAGGACAATTATTTCCTCATTTCTCATATAGGTCCTTCTCCCCTTCTTGGGAACGTCTCTCACTTCTTCACTTAAGCAAAACTCTTCCCCTATCCAAGGTTTAGAGGAAAAGAAGCCAAACACCTTACTAAGTTGCATACATGAAAGGGTCATTTTGTATGAAACTTGGTTATTTAATTATAAAGGTTATCTTCTTATTTGATCATTCAAATGAGGCGCCCTCCTCATAATATTTTCTCTACTTGATGCCAAGAGTCATGAAAGACACTCTAGAGGGTATATTTTACATGTTGCACCCTAAGTTTTGGATAAATTGCACTTTACACCAAAACTAGGTTTTAAAGCACAAGGATTGCTCTACAAGCTATATCTTGGTGCCCAAGCTTGGAGAATCCATATTACTACATCATATTCATTCTTATGATGTCTCAACACCAGAGGAACATCTTAACATGTGCAATTTGCAAGTTAACCTCTCTACTTGGGTAATTTGCACATAGGTCCACTTTTAACAAAATAATATTACAGCATTGTTCAAAAAGGATAGAAATGGAAATATATGTTCCTCAGGAGCTTTAATTACATATCAAAAGATAACCACAAGAATCTAATCACATATTTAGGCAAAGAACCTAGGGTTAGTTCATAATCCAGGTCAGGGATGTTACAATACAAGACTTAAAAGCATGCCCGGGATCCTAAGTATTTAGTCTCAATGCCACATCTACAACTGGCATCACCACGTCCAACTCTCGACATCTAATGGGAGCGGCCAGATATCTCGACTACTCTCAACCTAGGTACATAGGTAGGGATTCAAACCCCTCAAGCTTGTTGTGTATTAGTGGACTTGCTAAATATGTCCACTGATCATTACAACTCATAACTCAGGTTCCACCAACATCATCAGTTGGTGTTGGATAGCAATCATATAAGAATTCCTCCCTCACTGGACTAGACCCCACACTCTATTGGTGTTCTCTGACTTACCTCAACCTACGTGAGACCTAAAGTTGGGAAGCACAATCCTCCCCATAGTGGAGGCCTCATGTGAGGATTCTATAGTATCTAGGTCATCTAAATATCTAACTCGCTCTATAATTTCATTAACCAATCATCAAATCATCATTTCTTAATTTAAACTAATAAACAATCCTTTTCATAAATTATCATCAATTTATATTGTTGTAATATCACAAGATTTGAGGCCTAAGATAAAATAATCTTAAAAGGAATGATTCGAGTACCCATATCACCAAGATGAACCTCTTTTTAGGGAGTCAATCACTAAAGAACTTTGTGGTTAAGAGTGCTTATCCCAGAGTAGTCCTAGGATGGTTGAAAAGTCAGGAAGTTGTTCTTGGATTATGTGTGAGTGAGGACAAAGTGTCTAGTTATGGTTAGTGGTGATCTGTGGGGCCACTCATCATTTCTGAAACTATACTAGAGCCTTACAAATTGGTCTTGATCATTTCAAATGGTGTCAGAGAGACTTCCCCTCCAGTTGGTGGGACCCACATGGGCTTGTGGCATGCGATTCTTTGAGCTGTATGGTCTAGGCATGTTGGAAATGGCTACTTGGGGTGATGGAGCCACTATTGCACTAGTAGTCATGATCAAGAGAGGGGTGTATATGACCGTGTTGGGTCTGCACTTAAATGGGGAAATATTTTGAGGCATATAATTGAGTCTTGATAAGGACTTCAAGAGTCTAAGTGGGGGAGGTTGTAACATCCCAGGATTTGAGGCCTCGGATAAAATGATCTTAAAAGGAATGATTAGACTACCCATATCACCAAGGTGCTCCTCCTTTTCAGGTAGTCCATCACTAAAGAACTATGTGGTTAAGCATGCTCAGCCCAGAGTAGTACTAGGATTGGTGACCAGTCGGGAAATTATCTTAACTTTTATGCGAGTGAGGACAAAGTGCGCAGTTACAACTAGTGGTGGTCTGTGGTTCCATTCATTGTTTCTGAAACTCTAAGAGAACCTAGGCAATTGGGCCCAATCATTACAATCGGGAACTGAGCAACTGTGCACCACTACTTATCATACTGAAGAAGACTAAATTGAAAACACTTAATTCACTTAATACCCTTTCTTTAGGGTTTCATTCACCTTTCACATATCACACAACTCGCATAAGAACTTTATGTATCATAACTTGTCACTAATAAAAGATATCTTCTAACAATTCACATATAACCAAGCATATATATGAAATCTAGGAAATAACTAAACTAGGGAAATCAAGCAATTCATTGAAATATCACACATCTAGAATAACCTTGAATTAATGAATTTATCACATTATAAACAATCCTCATGTTGGTTTTCATGGTATATATTCACAAACTTTCAACTTTTAAAACATAAAGGGTGTCTCCCTCTTTTTTGAAATATCATGCAAGCACTGATAACATCACATGAATTCTAAAATAATGACTGAAATGTATTTTCTAAGCATTCAGATATAACATGATTTACAAATACAAAGATTCATATATGCAAATTTCTTCATTCAGTTCTGCAACAATTTCAAACATAACCAAAAACCATAGATTTTAATATTTTCTTGTAAATTCCATAATAACTTTAGAAATTCTATTTTAGATTATTCCTATCAATTATAAATATAATTTTATCATCTGAAATTCATTACATCAGGAGAAAAATTCATTTCTAAGTTATCTTGCACATGCTAGAATTGAAGAACATATTTAGGATTATTTGTCACAACATGAGAATTGAAGATTTATGGTGGAATTAATCTAATTTCCTGCAATCTATTGTTTAAAGGAAGTACCCATTCACATATACTTGATCTTTGGCTCGATAATATCTAGTTTGAGATAGAAATTTTTGATTTCTAATCTATTGGTCTTGACTTCAAGCTATGAACCTCAAGAACTGATTTTAATCAGTCTATTGTTGGGCCGAAATATCTAAATGATGACTTTCGGAGGTAGAATACACAAAAAAAGAACATGATAGGACCCTTTCTGTGAGACTTAAGGGAAATCATAGAAAGAGGGAAAGGAAGGAGATTGAATCTATAACTAAACAACTTACCACAATGATTGTGGCTAGCTCAACAAATGTCCCATGTTCTCTGTGTTCTTCAATGATCGCCCTCTAAATTACCTTCCAAGACATCTTTTCATTGATATAATGGTCTAATAGTGTAGAGGATTTAATTACGCTTCTAACACACTTTGTTTTGCTGAAAAGGATATGTATAGAAAACGTTATGGTCATTTTACAATTGACTGTCTTGGGCAACGATATTACTCTAGTAGAACACACCTTGAGCTTAAAAATTATGATATCTTATGTCTCAAGAAGGTGGTAAGTTGATCATTGATGATGAATCAACAAACCTACCTAGATTCTGTTGAGGGATCAAAGTATGAGAAATGGCATGAAGCCATTGTATCCAATATGGATTCCATGTAACGAAAACGGTATGACTTTAGTGGATCCACCTAAAGGGGTAAAATCCATAGGGTGCAAGTGGGTATTCAAAAGATGACTCACATGGATGGTAATATGCAAACTTATAAGGGAATATTAGGTGCAAAAGGTTTCCAGAAAGTTCAAGATGTTGAATATGATGAAATACGTTCACTAGTTTCCATGGTTAAATCCATCAAGATCATGCATGCCATTGCAACTTATTATGACTATTAGATTTGGCATATGGATGTTAAAACTACATTCCTTAACTAGGATAATTATGAGGATGTGTGTGTGAAACATTCTAAAGATTTTATAAAATCGAATAATGCAAATAAAGTATGTAAGATAAAAAGGTCAATCTGTGGATTGAAGCCATCATCTTAGAGCTGGAGTCTTTGATTTAACAAGATAGTCAAAGAGTTTAACTTCATTCTAAATCAAGATGAAAGTTATAGTTTTGTGGAAGCATATTTTTATTCTACATAATGATGGGTAATAACGTCCTTATCCTGCATATATTAAAACCTGATTGGAAATACCTTATGTATGAAGGTTTTAGGTGAAGCATCGAATATGATAGGAATCAATATCATAGAGATAGATCTAGAAGGATTTTTGACCTAAGAAAGAGCACATATACTGGAAAGATGTTGAAAGGGTTCAACATATAGGACTGAATGAGAGAAACTTTTTCATGTTCCAGGGAGTTAGTCTCTTAGAAGTCTGATGTTCTATTTCTTGTGAAGAACAAGAACACATGGATAGATGTCATGTGCATTCACAATTGGATCTATCATGAATGAAAAGATATTACTCAGTCAGTTATCTCGTATGTATTGCATATGATGAGTGGATAGCTATCAAATCCCAGTTAAAGTCACTGGACTTCCATAAAAGAACATGGTTAGGTACTTGAGAAGCACTAAAATGATTGGTTCCTTAGTTATGGTAATAAAGAAGAGTTGAGTGTAAAGGGTTACACTTATGCAATCCTCTAAAATGACAAATAAAATTAATGGTCACAATCTAGATTTGTATTTGACCTAAGCTAGAAATATTCCAAGTAAGAGATAGTTGCTAATTCTATAATTGAAGTCGAGTATCTTGTTGTTTAGAAGACAACAAAGGATATTGTATGGATTAAGAAGTCCATGTACATGAACTTGTGGGAGGTGTAAACCATTGATAATATGGTTGAAATATTGTGAAAACAATGGAGCTATTAGTTAGGCAAGCAATCTCAGATATCATAAAATGATACTTCCATCTCATATAAAATGTTGTACAATGAGGAGATGTGACAACTTGCAAAATACTGACCTGAAGCAAACATTGCTAGCCTACTATAAAAGAGATTTTGTGGTAGAAATATGATGGACATTTTGAGATCACTTGGAATAAGATTCATGGGTGATTGGCTCTAAGTGCAAGTGGGAGTTTGTTGGTATGTATGCTCGTAGAGCCAATCATATGATTATTGAAATGTGGCATTAGATACTTGGTTTGATAATTACAAAGGTAATTTCATCTATTAAGTTTGTCTCAATCATGAGACGGTGACATTGTAACGACCCTGCTTCTTGGTAACCCCCAATTAAGGGAGACCAAGAAGTCAGAGGCATTATCCCAAAACAAGATCAGTGGTTTTGTAAATAATAAAAAATAATTAATAAATTTTACTAAAGACTAAACTGAAATTGGAATAAAAAAATTCTTTTAACATACCTTCAAAATTAGGTAACTGGACTTCTACCTGATTTAGGATTCTATCTACCTAAATCCTCCTTTATTATTTTAACTTTAATCTTCACATATGCCACTTTATTATTTGTCCAATTTCAGATATTACCTGAAATTCCAGAAAACAAAATGGCGGTCAGTATAACGAATTATACTGGTATGTGGGGGAACCAATAATCTTGCATTTAATTATAATAACATATTGCAAGCAATTATGATTTAACAAAACAAACTTTTTGTTTTAAACATGACTACTCAATCCTTACATACCCTACCCTCTGTGCTGTCCCAACAGTGGACATGGATACTACCGCTCATATGGTAGATCTCAACTAACCCCCATGATCCTACCTTATAGATAGATCAATACATAGGGTCATGGAGTTGTATGGTCCTACCCAATGGTAGACCAACACATCGAGTCATGATAACCTAATGATCCTACCTCGTGGGTAGACCATGTACTAGGTCATCCATCTCATTATCATCAAAGATACAGAGGAGGACCAGGATCTGATCTAGTCATGCACGCATAATTATGGTAATAGCCATAGTCACTTTATAGTTGCATGAAATAAAAGTCAACCAAGAAATTAATTTCAAGCAACTGGTAAAACCTCAAAAATCACCATGAAACTAGAGAGATTAACCATAAGCGTAAGCACATACCTATTTTGAATATCTCACAGAAGAAATATATTCAAATCCAACTAGATGACCAATCAAGCAAGCCAATCAAGAAAGGAAGCAAACATTGATCCAAAAAACAAGCATGTCACCTAGTTGTTACCATCACATCCCAAACAACTCTTTATTGACTTGGGACACCTTTCTAAGGTTTCTAAGTCTCATTAGGATGCATTAGGGTTTCTTAGATCAATTTCTCAAACTTTATCCTTTTTAGGTCAACAAACCCTAAAATAGATTTTCTACTCATAAAAACACTATTTACTCAAATTATCCACATTAAGAATCTTGTATACTCAAATTGAATTTGTAACAACATAACTATGTCTTATTCATGAATTTTCACAATTAAAACCATTAAAAGTTGTCATTACTAATATTAGGGTTTTTCAAGCCCATTAATGCACATTCATGTACATGGAACCCTAATTTAAGCCAATTATGCATAAAAATCATCTTTTTAGATCTAATTATTATTTTTATTAATCAATAGGTTAATAATTTATTAAATTATCTAAAGAACTCTATTGTATCTCATTCATATTAAAATTAGGGTTTTCCATTACTAACACCATTAAAGGTGACAACTTTAAGTACTTTTCAATTTGTAGGTAAAATTAGGTTTCAATTATATTTTTATTGCACTCCTTGCATTTTTTTATCAACTTTCATATACAACAATTTCCCATCCGAGTTACCAATCATTAGATATGAAAATTGTAAATTAATTACCTTATAGATAATCAATGGTTTCCACCTAAGCTTTGCGACTCCTCCTCTCTTTTCCACACGGACCCTGGAAAGCCAATGAGCTTCGTCCCAGTCAGTGATCCAATTCTGGGGGATAGAGCACTGGCTTTAGGTTGAAAGGATACTACTGCCCTCCGCCTTTGGGCATAAGGTCTTGTACTCGGGTGGGGGCATATAGGTCTTTTCCCATGAATCCTTCGTCAACCTCACAAGACTCCTCTTCTCGCAAACTAACTCCCAACGATGGTCAACCCTTGGTTTGACTTTGTGGTCTGGAGTCAATTTGAGGTATCTGTCCTAGCGGGGGTCTTCCGCCAAGGCTCCCAAAGTCGTTCGAGACCTTGATAGCTTGAGGAGATGGTTGGTCAGGACCAACCATCATGCCGCCAATGAGTAGCACAGACCAGCCAGATTTCCCATGATGCGCTGATCCTCGGGCGACCCAGGGGTAGCGGAGGCTTCCACGGACCTGCAAGGCTGGCTCCACACCTCTATACCCATCACGAAGAGGGGCACAACCCCTTTTATAGGTTTGGCTCGTAGTCTCATAGCCATGGAGTTTGGCTCTATAGGGACATTGGGGAAAACATTATCACCTTTCAAAACCCCCAAAACTAGGATTGATTCGGTCTGGAAATCCCTCCCAAATCATTTGGGAGTACTATCCTCATCGGTTTGGGATTGTGTAACAAGAGGGGAGTGTGAGAAGATCGCACCTACTGTTCCCCCGTTTCCCAGTCAGACTAGAGGAACAAGACAACTTGTCCACCGTCAATCTTAAATCAGACGACTACCAAAAGGTGTGATACTTGAATCTGCTGGGCCCAAGATTCCAACTCAAAAATAAAATGTGACATTTAATGTATCTTTCCTTTTCCTTTCCACTTTGAGAAATCTGACAAAATTTATATCTCTTAAACCGCTTATCGGATTGATCCCAAATCTTAAAGGAAAGTTCATAATGACTTAAAATGCTTATGTGTCAAATTTTGGACTCAAACTCAAAAGTATGATAGACCTTTCTTCATATGCAAGTTATTACGTAAAAAGGCATATTTTATACATATTTTCTCTCTCTGATTCTTATATATTCTTTATATAGTTTCCTTTTGCCATTAGAAACCATGTGGACTCAAAATCTCATCCATGATGATTCCATTATCCCTATTTCTACATATTGCTTATATTTTCATCATTATCTCAATTTTCCTTCCTAATAATGCATTATTTGATTTCTTCTTTTCTTTTTAATCATATTGGACTCATTAACATATTATGATCCATGAATTCACATGCAAGGAAAATATTGCAAAGGAATCCATTCAATACATATAATTCATACAATTCCCATAATCATACATTTATTGGGGAAATTGCATTTTCAACCATATGAACCAAAAAATTGGGGTTGTAACAGACATAGACATAATGGATGTCTAAAGAATGTTTTTACTCAATGACATGTGTCGTAAAGTTTAGGGCCTAAATAATGAGATCATATTTGTGATAAGAGTACATACATTCTTGTTATGTCCCTACTCAAATATTATTATGGAAGCAAAATAGACAACAATAATACATAAGATTAGAGTGTGTGCTGACTAATGACTGATGACAGAGTCTCATTATTCATGACAAGTGATATCAAGTCAAGCATACAAATACTTGTCATAGATAGTGTATCAGATAGACCCACCTTGAGAGTGATACATGGAAACCATTGAATGGTAGTTAGAATCAGCTCTCATAGTGATAGTGGTGATTGTGGTTCTTAGACCTGAAGTCACTACACTCATCACATGTCGTTGATTTTACTTTCACATCATCCAATTTGACCTTAAATAAGGGTTACCATGAAGGTGGTGCTCAGGTACTATGTGGTGCATGGGGATTGAGTGTGAGTGGAATAAATGGGATTTGTCACTCCCATAGGAGACTGATATCTAGGCCACTTGATAAGAGAGACTAAGAAGTGTATGGCTATACTCATGTGATTGCATATGTGATATGTGAACCAACATTCATCTCATATAGTCTTCTCTAGTTCAAGGAAGATGGATTGAATGTTAAAGAGGATGATGATTTCATGTCTCAAGTTCTATCTGAATATTAGAGACAAATGAACTATATGATCATTGTAACATTGATCACAGATTGTAGGTTGAAAATTTTCTCCAACATTCCAAATTACTTGGGTACCAACGATGTGTTTTTTGATACTGCTTATTGCTTGTGATGACATGAGTTAGTTATGGACATTCATTGCCAACACAAACTGGAACCTATAGGATCACACACATAGGATGCACTTGGAATAGGAGTTTATTCATGAATGATGTTTAACTTGATCACTAAAGTGTTTAGGTATTCAATTTAAATAAATGAAGTTGAAATTTGACTGGCAGGACTTTGAACCAAACCGTTCAAGTGTTGGACCAACCAATTCAAGTGTCAAGCCAATACAAACAATAATTGGTTGAATATTTGGCTGAGTTGGGCATGTGAAAGAACCATTTCACATATGAAATGACCGCATCACATATGAAATGATTTTTTCATAAGTGAAATGACTTTTCATGATGTGAAATGGCCATTTCATGATGTGAACCAACCAGTTCAGCATCTGGAATGTTGGATTCGATGATCAATTTAATTGGATCAAGGATTGATGTTGATGTCATGATTGTGCATTAATCAAATATCAAAAGACAATATGTTTGAAAGAAGAAACATGATGAAACAATATCTTCAATTGTTGAACCTACTGGTTGACATGTAAACTGATTAATTCAATAGTGAACCAATCGGTTCATCATTCAGAATTTCAAGAAAATTCATGAATCCAATCTTTTTTACTCCCAGATAGATTGGAAATGATGACCTCAACCTCTCCTATAAATAGAGGGGAACTGGGGGCTTCCCAATTACAACAATAAGCTCTAACAATTGTTGTCCTCTCTGGTTGTGGTAAACAATATAGAACCTGAGAAACTTCTACCAGTAAAAGGGAGGAACAACAACAGACATACAATTGTGGGAGAGTGAATCAATCCTAGCATATTGACTATCTAAGGGACAACTCCATCTCATTGACTATGGCAGCAAAACATTAAGTTCCTGGTGGTCCGCATGGTCTACTCTAGAGGCTAGAGGCTATTGCTTATTTCTAGGAGGACATCGCCAATCGCCTTCTGTGGCGTTGCACCAGGAGACCGTCATTGATGACTACTCGAGTGCTACTTGAATAAAGGCACATACTAATGCAAGGGTATTGTCACTGGACTTGCTCCAAGACTAGGTGTAACGACCCCCTCCCCCCAATTATCCCCTATTCAAGCATACTAAGAGGGTTAGGGCCATTACTCTAATACATGATCAAAGGTTTAGAAAGTAACCAGTAATCATTAATAAATTTCACTAACTGGGAAAACATTTGGTAAAAGATAAAATATAACATAGTTAAAAAAAATACGGATTTATAATGTTTACCATATGAAGTAAAACCATCTAACTATATATTCTAGGAATTACTTTAATTATTTTCTTATGAGTGCCTTCTTTTGAATGTCTATGGTTCATCAGACATGTAGGGTATCAACAATTTATCCTAAAATGTCATGGAACCAAAACACAATCAGCAGAATAAAGTTATACAGTATGCGGGGGAAACAAAAGTTTGCATCTAGTTGTAACAACATAATAACGACAATTATTGTTACAGAAACAAAATCAACTTTTTCTTCATAACTTCTCAGCACGTCTTTACTCAACCTATGGAATACCCTTTCAAGGTCTTGTCCTTGTATCAGACGAAATGGCCACCTTCTCAATTTGGAGCCTAGGTGCCATGTTGGTCTTCCCAATATGGGGTCGGACCAAATATGACTTCCCCATCTGGGGCCTGGTCTAACATTCCCAATATGGGGCCTAGTGCTTAGTCATCATAATGACTCTTTATTCCTTCTATTCTAAAATTTCTAGAGTTGTATGAGGGGTTCGAGCAAGTTACAAGCACATAATTTGATATCCATAGTGACTTTATATATTCCAAGAAATAAATAAACAAGCAGGCATTTATTTTCAAGCTATCTGGACAACCTCGAGAAATGCCGACAAACTAATGTGGGTAGTCATAGGCGTGACCACATACCTTTCTCAAAAGTAATTGATATCCAAGAAAAATGCAATCAATGCAATCAACTAAGAAATTATTCTAAAAATATTACATACACCCAAGTGTTACTATTTCATTCACAAACTCACATTATGACTGACTTGGGGTCCCAGTAAGGCTTCTGTTAGGGTTTTGACTTCCGAAACCCTAATTGTCACTTTTGCAGCCTTTTTGAGTTTCAACCCCTAATTTTATCAATAGATGCATTCCTATTCACAAATTAAGACAAATATGTCAATCTTATCCCATAAAAATAAACTTTATCCATTAAAGTCATTTAAACAAGTTAAGATCATTAAACATAAGAAATTAGGGTTTTCATTCTTTTGATACATTAAAGTTGGTAATTTTAGGCACTTTTAGATTATATAGAAGATCTAGTTATTGAAACTATTTTTATTGACATTCTTGCATTTTCTTGATCAACTTTCATATACAACTTTTGAAAATCAGAGCTACCACTACTACAGAACCTACCTTTAGTGTCGGATATTTAAAGCCTTTAGTGTCGGTTTCTAAGCGACACCTATGTGGGCGACACTAAAAGTCCACCCATCAGGCGTCGGTTCCAAAACCGACACCCAAACTCTTCGCACGCCACCGAAAATGCGCCATCATGGAACTATAAGTGTCGGTTATTAGTTAAAAACCAATGCCCAAACCCTTCGCGCCACAGAAAGGGCGCCATCTTGGGGATTATCAGTGTCGATTATAAGTTAAAAACCAACACCATATATCTTCTCCCCACGGCCGTGCTGTCCAGCATGGCCGTGGTGTTAAGGACATAGACGTCGGTTTATTGTAGGAACACCGACATTATATCATTATGTGTCGGTTATTTACAAATAACCGACGCCTATTGGTTTTTTTTTCCTGTCAGTCTGCAGACCTGCTGTGGCTGGTCGCAGGATGAGAAACATGTTCAGTTCAGTTATGAACTGCAGGTTTTACGACATCCATTGATATCAGCCGACAACAGGCCGCACACCTGCAAAATTAACAATAAAAAAGTAGCACATGCATTTAGCAATGCAACCTGCAGTTCCATTTTATTTTCACACATTTATAAACATTCACACATGCTAGCAATATGTAGTTCCATTCATTCACATTCACACATGTAGAAACATTCATATAGCAACCAACAATTTCATTCATTTTCACTCAGACACATGTAGAAACATCCAGACATGTAGAAACATTCACACATATATTATAATTCAAATTTCATTTCCAAAGTATCATTGTTTAGTCATTATTCACTATCAGGATCCCAATTATATTTTAAAGCACCCACTAATTGTATGGCTGTTGCCCATTCTTCTCTTACTTCATTTAATTCTCCCATTGTATAGGGAGCATTAACATTTGGTAAGTCCTTTCCTGTAATGGGGTCAGCTTTAAACACCTATAAAGAGAATGATGTATATATATAATTAATGAGCTATAAATAAGATTGATATATTTCGATCATATTATCTAATGAGACTATATAATACCTGAGCAATACATTCGATATCCAGTACGGCATGTTTGATAATCATGTGCATATATCGCATGACATAGTATCCACATGCCCATCCGTTGTCTTGTGTAGCACACTATAAATTCAAACATACAAAATATTAAAAAATACAACTAATTAAGCATTGTTCACATAAATAATATATACATATATTGCAGTCGGGAACTTACTTGCACGTTCTTCCAAATTATTGGCTGGTTCTTTTTCGTGGGGACCTTTCCTCCAGCCTTTTTGTACTCCTCAAAACCCCTACATGTTAATGTAACACAGAATATTGCAATTAAATAGTAATATAATAACATATCTTAACGGATATGAAAAATGAAATATTTCTCACCGAAATATTGCCATTTTCATTATGTGTCCAAATCTTGTATTCAATTTACCCCCCTTAGGATCTAGATAATACACAGTGAACGTCTCGGGGGCAATAACCAATAACTCCCAATGCCTACCCCTAGAGGAAAAAAAGTTAAAAATTAATAACTCAAAATCCACAATAAAATGTAATTTTCTTAAGTCCAAATTATAATAAGCAAAGTAAACTTACTCTACATTGAATGGATCCATTATCACCGTCTTCTTTTTTACAACAAAATTTGAAAAAGACTCACAGCAGCATTGTTGAACTGATGTAGGGTCTTTAGCTACTAGACTAATCAAGGATGGAATCAAAAACCCTACATGTTCGAATCCAAAATCTGCACATATGTTGTCTAAGTAGCTGCAAAATATGTATTAATTACGCATGCATTAATAAATAAGAAACTAGATCACCAGATCATACACAAGGTATATGGATGTATAAAGAATATCTCACCTTATCCATAGCTCTATCACAGATGTATTTAGCCAATCATATCGAAACAACTCCAATATATCTTGTATAAATAGTTTTGTTTCGTATGACTGAACTGTAGAATTTGAATCAGAAGAAACAGTTATAGGGGAGTTTATATCATGTTCCCCTAACCATACTTCCATACCCCTACAGTTAGGACCTAACGGGACATGTAGGTCCTGTGGAACCCAACTAGGTAATGCAGGAGGTGGAAGTGGAGGCCTAGATGTTGTGGGTGTCTTCTTTTTAACCCGTATATATATATAATTTCAGATCAACTGCCAGCATATACACACACTAACAATTGAACGTAATATAAATTTACCATACCTTATCAGTAAAGAAGACATCCGCTTTTAGCGACAATATCACTCTGCCTACTGCCTCACCAAGCGTTTCACAATCTGGGTGGGCATATGGCAGTGGAAGATCTATCCACTTGGGGAATATATGTATTGGGCTCACCCGAATCCAACCAACTGGTACTGGAGACCCGTGACACGTTTCCCCTGGTAGGGATGGGTAAGTCGACGCCTCGGCCACGACATATTCTTTACTTTTTAGACAGCATGGCTTCAACCCCTACAAATTTTTGTGTAAAGAATGTTATATACATATATACATACCATCTTTTTTTGAAACCACTACAATTTCATATATACATATCATCTTGAATTAAAAAACTAGTTACTATGTCATAAAAATACTTAAAGTGGATGTGCTAGGTGGTGGTTCTACATGATTACTCCCAACCTCTACAGTAGGAGTAGGAGTAGTGTCTGCAGTAGGTATTGTCTGGTAAGTGGCAGTCTGAGATGCCTGCCACTTTTTCATTGCTTCTTCAAGTTTCCTGTCAAATAGCTTATCCACCTATACATGGATAAAAGAAATGTCAAATTCTAATTTTTGAATTCTCTTTATAGTAACATTATAAAGAAAGAATATGTTACCTCTTCTTGTGAAAGTCCCGCTTTTGGGACATGTTTGCGCTGGGATGACCCAAAAAAAGATTTGATGCCCACACCAGCGCCTGCAACCCTAACACGTCCAGGATGCTCTGGGTTACCCAGAGCAACTGTCAATTCATCCTTTGTTCCCTCAGGGATGAACTTTCCTTGTTTCCTCAGCTCGTGCAGCTCCCGCTAATCGCCAAAACAAAAATTTGTACTTAAGTAAACAACACAAATAATCAATATTCGAATGATTGCTGTAAGAGTTATATTTTACCATTTTTGCAGCCGCCTCAGTAGTTGCAGCCTTAGTTATTTCTCCCTTCTTATTTTGCCTCCCAGCTATCCAGAAATCATGGCGAGGCAGAGGTGTGCTACCTATGGTAGAGGACTCCTGAGTAGCAGCAGACTGAGCAGCAGTAGCCTCAGCCTGTAGTCTTTGGCGAACTCTTGCATACCCCTTTGGACCCATTATGTGGTCATGCACATTCAGTGCACGCCTTGATCTTTGTGCCTCAATGAGGGCCTAGTTAGTATGCAAATTAATGATTTGGTT
The DNA here is from genome assembly GCA_963693085.1 of Alisma plantago-aquatica. Classification (NCBI taxonomy): domain Eukaryota; kingdom Viridiplantae; phylum Streptophyta; class Magnoliopsida; order Alismatales; family Alismataceae; genus Alisma; species Alisma plantago-aquatica. The sequence goes on from OY856413.1 coordinate 343,335,585, forward strand.
AGTAACACTAAATGTTAATCTTGAATAAGTGAATACAACATATATTAATTAATGAGATTGAGACTGACGCCTAATACCTTGAATTCATCAGTTTGTCTTGAAGCGACAAACACGTCCCATTCTTCTTTGTCCAGGAAGTTCCACTGTTCAGTGGCTGTCTTCTTCCTCTTGTCGGCTTCTTTTATGTATTCTCTGGTGAGATTTGTCCTATAGTTCCTTAGGACTCTCCCACAGTGTTGCATCACGCATTTACGATGCAACTTTTCATCCAATTCAAATATACTCTGCAAAATAGAATTGCTATTAACTAGTATCCAAAAATTTAGTAATCTACAAAATAGAATTGCAAATTAATAATAACTCACGCATAAATCCCTCCATATTAAATCTTTCTTCTCCTTAGAAACTTTATGCCAAGAATCTAAGCGACAACCGCAATGGCTACGAGTAACAAACCCAAGATATGAAATAAATGAATTGCGATTCACACCACATGCATTTCCTGCATTATCGAAATCCACAACAAGTTTGGGTCCATTGCCCTTTTGCACAATTAACTTCTTCATCATAGTGATGCCCCTTCTCTTGTCAACTTTTTGGTGTTGTTGATCAAGTGCCTCAAGTGCTTCAGATGGTACCTGTGCATCATCAACCTAAAATTTAACAAAATAATTCACATTTACAAGATATAACTATAAATGGACATATAGATATAAATATATGATATATTTTTAAAACTTACATTGTGAGGAGGCGCATTGATGTCCTCACCCTCACGGTAGTCATTAGCACGGTTATTAGGAGAATGGTCAGCCATCTGCAAATTCACATTCAAATTGTAAAGTTCACATTGTAAAGTAGTAATTCAAAGTGTAAAGCTCACATTGTAAAGTTCACAATATTACAACAAAGTATATATCACAACAAAATTGTAAAGCTCTATGATCAAAGAGAAAACAAGTATATATTACAACAAGATTACGGTCTAGGGTTAACAAATACATGTGATGTCATTCTTATATATAATAAATGTACATGTACCACCTATCCCATTCTTGAACAGCTAATCTCACTAGTAAGTGTATAATGTGTATTGGGTTTTCAAGAAAATTTCAGCAGCATTTCCCCACTGTTCTCCAAGTACATATGTACTTAGAGAAAAAACGAGGAAATGCTGTCGAAATTTTCTTGAAAACCCAATACACATTATACACTTACATCCTAAGCGAGATTAGGTGTTCAAGAACAGTCCCAAACCGGGGACTTACCAAGATTTACTCCTAATGAGTAAATCTTGGACGGGTTTCTAGGCCAACAAATAATGTGTTGTCATTCTTATACCTAAAATCCTAGTTCTTCAAGTTAGGGTGATTATTGATGTCTTTAAAAGCATGATTGGCAATTTAGGGAAAAGTTCATCATTAAGCAAGAAGGGTGATTAGGATTCTCAATTTACTCAACAATGAAACAAGTTTCCGAAAGAGGTTTGGTGAAGATATCTATAGCTTACTTAAACATTCAATTATGAAGTAAATATACACTTAATTCATAATAGCATGATGCACAAAGTTGCAGTCAACATCATTATGCTTTGTTCTATCATGGACTATCAGATTGGTATAATGTGAATTAGGGTCTAGGGTTAACAAATACATGTGATGTCATTCTTATATATAATAAATGTACATGGACCACCTATCCCATCCTTGAACACATAATCTCACTAGTAAGTGTATAGTGTGTATTGGGTTTTCAAGAAAATTTCGGCAACATTTCCCCGCTGTTCTCCAAGTACATATGTACTTAGAGAACAAACGGGGAAATGCTGCCGAAATTTTCTTGAAAACCCAATACACATTATACACTTACATCCTAAGCAAGATTAGGTGTTCAAGAACAGTCCCAAACCGGGGACTATCCAAGATTTACTCCTAATGAGTAAATCTTGGACGGGTTTCTAGGCCAACAAATAATGTGTTGTCATTCTTATACCTAAAATCCTAGTTCTTCAAGTTAGGGTGATTATTGATGTCTTTAAAAGCATGATTGGCAATTTATAGAATGTAAGAATGTATTTATAGATCCTCAAGTCCAGGTCTGTTGCTAGCTATCACACATATACAATCATAAATCACGTAACAGAATATAGTTATTGACTGCTTCAACACTTATCAAGTTACCAATAAGTAAATAACTTAAAAAAAATTAAAAAACGCCCAGTAGGGCATCTGACGATTTTTCTCCAGGGCACCTGCAGGGCTTGACCTAGCCTAGGCGGAGGGAGGAAGGAGGAAGAAGTCGGCGTACCTTGAGGGCAGAGGAAGAAGGCCCGACCGGAGCAGAGGAGAGCAGCTGAAGGTGAAGCTGGAAGCACCGGAGCAGAGGAGAGCAGCTGGAGGTGAAGCTGGCAGTGCCGGCGGCGAGGATCAGAGGAGAACTGCGGTGACGGCGGCGAGCGGTGACGGCGGCGAGCGACGAGTGGCGGAAACGGCAACGGCAGTGAGCAGCACGCGAGGAGATGAACGGCAGCGCGGGGAGCCAACCGACAACGACGGCGGGGAGCAATCGGGGGAAATCACCAGACCTAGCGCACGTCGCAATGAAACAGAGATAATGGGGAAAAGTTCTATTTGCGGGGCTATTAACTGTACCATAGGCGTCGGTTATTCAAAAAAACCGACGACTAAAACTAACAGTGTCGGTTCTGCACAACAACTGAAACCGACGTCTATATTCATATGTCGATTAAAAAAATCATTCTCGATTTATGACCATAGTCGTCGGTTTCAACTTCTGCCAGGACCTACGGGCCAAGGGACAGTCTCAGGTAGACAGTTTCTATGGGGATCTAATCCCATAGAGATAATAAATTTGACTCCTAGAAATTCAATGGGCTAAAATTTCATGTGATTTAGTAAACAGAATATACATTCCATTATTGCTAGATCGATCCATATGGTTATTGGTTATGGTTCGATGAAGGATGAGCCAGGCCTTAAAGGCAACAAAATAATCTTCCCCATACTCATCTTCTTCCTTGTGATTTCTTCTCATGTGTCATGACCAGGTTTTAAGCATTCGATTGGGGTGTTGACTCCTCGATCTAAGGAGTCGAAGAGTAGGGCAAAGGCACCACTTCCTCTTTTGGGGATCGACGACCTCCCTTGGGGTCTTAGTTTTGTTGGTGGGAGCATTGGCAGGGAATATGGTGGTCGGGTTTCATCGGTAGATAGCTAAGAAAACTAAGCAAGGTTTACAGTGGGTTCTCACACTCAGGGACAGAGGACCCTTCTATGCACTCTAAGGAAGAAGTCCCTCGATTCCAGTTTCATGGGTTGCAACCAAAGCCTCCTATGAATTGCGGAAACCCCAATACCTCACAGTAAAGAGGAAACCAATGGATCACCTAATTTGAATTTGCCTCCTTGATCTAATGGAAGTACTTTTTGGAGGGACATGGATTAGAGAAAGAGAAAGACACATGGATGGGCATACCATTATCATCGCCCAGTTTCCTATTTAATAGGAGGCTGGAGGAAAACAAAGTGGCCATTGATATTGGATCCAGTGGCTCCAATGTCACGCATTCAAAAAAAACTTGGTTTTATTTTCTTTTCTTGATATAACGTGACATTTAATGTATCAAACCATTAACTCTTACACTTTAGGGAAACTAAATTAATTCATATCTTCCTCTCCTTTGATCCTTTTAATCCCAAAGTTTACATGAAATTTTTATAATGACTTTATCTAACTGTGGGAAAAGTTTGAGACCAAAATTTGAAAGGAAAAGGCACTTCTCTTAATATCCAAGTCTTCCTCTTGTAAGGCATATTTTAAGCATTAATTCAAACCTTTTTTCTTTCTTGTCATTTCTATATTCCTTTATTTTGATAACCATTCTTATTAGAAACCATGTGAAACCAAAATATAACTCTTAGTGATCAACCGTACCACTTTCTAGAGAATCCTACATAATTCTCATAAGGATATCAATTATTATCTATTATTCTTTTACCTTTTTCTCATTATTAGATTTTCTTCTTTTCCTTTTCCCTAATATCCATTATTGGATTAACAAAATAGTAGAAACCACGAAATTCACCACAAAGGGAAATTTTCAAGGGAAAACCATACTTCCAAAGAAAAGTACACCAATTTTCTAATATGTCTCATTTATTCAAATATTTGCATTTAAATTATATAATTAAAGGGAAAAACCAGGTTATAGCATTCTTCCCCTCTTATATGAATTTTGTCCTCAAAATTTGACTAATCATAAAAACAAATTAGAATGGGACTTTTCCATGTCTGTATTTAGCTCCCATGTGGCTTCATCCTCTTCATGATGCTTCTAAAGAACCTTTAAAATCTTTATCTTTTATTTTTGAGTTCTCACACCTTAGTATCAGTACCCTCATAGGTGACTCAAGATAGTTCAGCCTCCCTTGGAGTTTAATAGGCTCAATGCTTAGCACATGGCTCAGATCCTTCACATAACACTTTTGATTGGACACATGGAACACATCATGTATCTTACTATACTACGGGGGTAAGACTAGACAGTAACCGGCATCACCAATCCTATCTAGGATTTGAAATGGACCCCTGTATTGGGGACTCAATTTTCCACTATTCTTAGCTATAGCTCGGACGGGTCAGAATTTTAAAAACACATAGTCACCTATAGTCAAGTACAAATGTGTCCACTTTGCATCAGCATACAACTTCTGTTGATCCTAGTCTCTCTTTATCCCCTGCTCAAAAAGTGACCTTGTCAACATATAACTGTAGTTCCTCTGACCTCAACAAAGGTCCTCTCACCGATGTCATCCCAGTGAAGTGGTGACCAACACATCCTCCCATAAATAGATTCATACAAAGGCATCCCGATATTGGCTAGGTAACTATTATTATAAGCAACCTCAACTAAGGGCAAGTAATTCTCCCATGATCCACCCCAATCAATCAAACATACTCTCAATAGGTCTTCTAATGTATGGATCAATATTTCTGACTACCCGTCAGTTTGGGGGTGATAGGCTTTGTTAAATTTCAACCTTGTACCAAGTTCTTCATGCACTTTCTTCCATAATTTTTGAAGTGAACTTAGGACCACGATCAGTGATAACTAAACTCGATACAACATGAAAATGAACTATTTCCTTAACACATAGTTCAACTAGGTATGACACCTTGGCAGCAATGTTTAAGGTTAGGAAAAGTGCTGACTTGGTTAGGTGGTTCACCACACCCGTATTGCCCCATGAAATTTCTTTATCTTGAGGAGACCCACCATGAAATGCATAGTGTTATGATCTCATTTTTCCTCAAGAATCTCAATTGATTGCAATAATCCATTGGGTCACTAGTATTCAGCCTTTACCATCTAGCATGTGACACAACTATCCACATATGTTGCTATGTCTCTCTTCACTCCAGGCCACCAGAAATATCACTACAAGTCTTTAAACATCTTCATGGTTCCAGGGTGTACTGTCTACTTAGAATCATGAGCTTCTTACAAGATATGATTCTTCAAGGGGTAATCCTTAGGAACCCAAATACAACTTTCATGTAGGATTCCATCATCTACTCCCACCAAGAGATGTATCTGTAGCTTTTCTATTAAATTTTTTATTGCATCTAACTTTGGGTCATCTTACTAGGTTGCTACAAGCTTGGTCAACAAGTCAAGCTTGGTTTATGTTTATTTGGTACCTCAACTCTTGCAACTTATATCTATAGAGTTCAAATTCCACTTGATAATTATATCCTCATTTAAAATTTTGATTTGGTGTTTCTCCTAGGTTTCCAAACCATTTATTCAATATTATGTCCTAAGGTATGGTAATACCTCAAACTCTTGATTGTCCTAATAGGGTTTCAGCTGAAGTATTTATCTATCATTACCATTTCTAATATGGCATGTGTCTATCTCCTCTCTCGCATTGATAATAAGATGAAATAAGCATTTGGCTACAGTCCAAACACAAAGTCCATCCCATTCCAGGAGTAGAGGTAGTGCATCACACATTACCACTTTAATTCCAAATTTAGGTTGAATCCCTCTCAAGATTACTCTAAACCATACATGCTTCTCATTGTACAACATTCTTATATTTCTTGAAGTCAAGAACCTCCCTCACTCTAGGGTTTGTGCAATTTCATTATCACTTGACTTCTTATATCTTTTCTCCTTAACATTAGTCATCTCCTCAAAGTCTCTAGGGTGCTAGTAATTTTTGAGTGATCTCATCCTTATGTATCTAGAGAGTGCCTCTCACATTTACCCCTTGGGCCACATGAACTCATGAAGGTGGCCAACCTCCTTACCCATGGGACTCGGGCAAATATAGTAGTTACCTCCCGACCATATGGTCGTGTGCATTCTAGGAACTATCAACTCCTACTCCCATCGGTCTCATCCCTTTTTGACCTTAGAATTGGCTTAGTATTCTATAGAGATGTCATAACTTTATTTATTCTAAACAAATATTTTACTTGAGGTTTCTTTGATGAAATCCAAGCACATTATATCCTTTAAAATTCTTTCATCATCAATTCATTCATTCCTTAGGGCATACATAGTTTTCTTCTGTCCCTTAATTGGGCTCATGGTGAGATACCCCTCTGGGCCTGGTCCCATTCTACTGATCACTTCCTAGTGACTTTTCATCATGACCCTTAGAGATGAGCATACATGGACCCAAGGAATCATACTCAATATATGTGCTTTTGCTCTTGATGCACTCAATCTCTCAAGTTCTAAGTGCCATTTAATGTTACCTCATTTCTTAAATAGATTTTTGAATTCACCCTTCTAGGGATGGTCCTATCGCGAGACAAGATAAAACTAGCATTTATTAGAAACCAACAGAATCAATCTTGTACTAAGAGTTATATTTTCACAAAGGAGCATGTGTTTCGACATATTTTCCATAATATCATCCGTGCATTTTCTACTTGATAGTTATATCATTATATCCCTAGATATACCACTCAAGAGTTGGATCACTATTGGTACCTTACTACCACGAATTGATGCCTTTGGATATAATGAGGCTGACGTATTATGTTTCTTGCATTCAGGTCTTCAAGAACACAATCTAATATCATATGCCAAGTGCATTATTCAACCCATACCATATAATAAGCTGAAAGAGGTAAAACATACTTTGGAGAAGACAAAATGTATTTACACTAGTACAGATACTACCTTTAACGTTGGTTAAAATGGATTCTTTTTGTTGATTTTCAAGTGACACCCAAGTGGGAAACACTAAAGGTAGAAGCATACGATGTCAGTTCCAAAAACAATGACACAGAGTCAGCTCGATTGCAACCAAAAAAGAACCAATACTGGTAGGATCAATAGTCATTAGTTATCTATTGAAAACTAACGACTATCTCCATACCCAAAAAAATCGGCCATGGTTAGGACATAGTCGTCGATTATTTCAGTAAGAACTAATGGAGAACTCACTTTCCAAACCAAAGTGTTTGGTTCATAGTCATTGGTTCAGAGTAAAACCGACAATATAGCTACAAATTGTTGTTGGTTATGATATGGTAAACCAACATCTATCTCCACACTTGGAAAAAAATTTGCCTAAGTTAGGACATAGTCACCGATTTTTTATAAATCACTGACGATGTAGACCTTCATTGACGGTTCTTTTAAATAATTGATGAATAAATGTCATTTTTTCAATACTAGTTTGTAGGCATGTTGTTTGGGTGGTCAGCATGATGCAGAATGTGTTGTTCAGTTCTGAACTGCAAGTTTACAACATCATGTGATTTCACCCTAACAACAAGCCACAAGCATGCAATAACAAGATGATCAAGATTATATATACATCATGTGATTCACACACATGTACAAACATAATTAATTCATTCACATGATTCACACACATGTAGAAACATGCATGCAGTTCCATTCGTTCATCCATTTTTACATTCACATGCATGTAGAAACCTACAATTCCATTCATTCATCCATTTTCACATTCACACACATGTAGAAGCACATTCATTCATTCATCTTCACATTCACGCACATGTATATAGATCCAATTTCAATTAGGTAATTCAAAAAAAGTCATTCACACAAATTTATATATAAGCATCACATATATACAAAAATAATGACATTAAAGTTTAGAAATGTCATTCTTTATCATCAATACCCCAATCATAATAAAAAATTGCCTCCCTTTCAAAGGATTTTACCCATTGTTATCATATGTCATCTAATTATTCTATCATATACATTATATGTACATCTAGTAGCATTCCCCTATAATGAAGTCACTAGCTTTAAACACCTACAAAGAGAATGATGTATATATATATATATATAATTAATAGGTTTGATATTTTCATATTATCTAATGAGACTATACTTATGATGATCAAGACTATATATTACCTATTATATGTTTTCGATGTCTTGTACAGCATATCTGAAAATTATGTCCATATACAACATCACATAGTATCCACATGCCCAGTCGTTGTTTTGTACAACACACTATACATTTCAACATACAAAATTTTAATAAATAAAAATAAGCATAGTTCACATAAATAAAATATGCATTGGAGTCAGAAAACTACATCCACATTCTTCCAAACCATCACTTTCACTTTCTTGTCCACTTCCCTCCAGCATTTTTTGAAATCTTTTATAGCACTTTACGTTAATGTAACACATTGAATTGCATCGGTAAATAGTCATGTAATAATAGATGTTAACAGATATAAATATAAAAAAATTCTCACATGTATAATGGCCTTTTCCAACCGTGTCCCGAGTGTTCTAATTTCCCCCTCTTAGGATATAGATAATAAACAGCCATCATCTCGGGGACAACAACCAATAACTCCTAATATTTACCTCTAGTGATAATAAAGTAAAAAATATATAACTCTAAATCCACAATGAAATGTAATTTTCTTAAGTCAAAAATATAAGCAAAGTAAATTTACCCAACATTATATGGAGTTATTATCATGCTCATTTTCTTTTCATAAAAATATTTAAAAGTGATAGAGAAGTATAAAGTAACTAATGTAGGGTCTTCATTTACAAGATTAATCAAAGATGGAAGTAGAAATCCCACATGAGTCATTGAAAAAACTTTACAAAACCTATATAAGTAGTTAAATCACGCGTCCAAAATGGAGGAGATCTAGAGTAGTCAGACTCTTTAGATAGTAACCCAACACTCAAGCCTCCATAACTATTATACGGGGTCTGACGTAGTAATCGTGGTCGAACAACAGGGACAAAATTAGCAAGTGTTATGTACGTAGGGTCCCACACTCATATACTCTGGATAAACAGATGGTTTAAAAATGTTGTTCTCTAAGGAGTGATGGTGCTTAAACCAAAACAAAGAAAGATAAAATAAAGAAAGAAAATAAAAATAAGCGAAAACAAGGACAAACGGTACGGAAGAAAGATATGGAAGGGAACTCAGATTGGGTTTCACCTACTAAGGTCTCTCACCAATAGGAAAAACTTGCTCCCCTTTGTATACTCCTATCAAGATTACAAGCAACCATAGAATCAACCATTACCTCCTCTCTCGAGATAAGGATCGATCTAGGATCTAAGTTGGTTTCCATCTCAATATAGCAACCTTACAACCACAAAGCAAACCATATGACCGTAAGCTTTAGCAATCCAACATTTTCATGCATTAATACTACTCCATAACACCTGACAAAGAAGATACTACTCTTTTGAGGTACCATCGATCAAACATCATGATATGGTAACTAAGCATACAAGTGAAGCATTAATACCAAGCATATGGAGATAATCTTGATATGAGTATACACACACACACACACGCACACACACACACACACACACACACACACACACACACACACACATATATATATATATATATATATATATATATATATATATATATATATATATATATATTCAAAGGGAAGCAAGAATATACATGTTGGGAGAGCCTTAGTGGCTGCTACCAACCCGAGTTAAGGTTTAGCCACACATGTTAACGGGCAACATAACAACATTACAAAATGATAGATACATCATAACCATGAAGAGGAAAGGGGTACAACGTAATGGAGATGACAGATCTAGAAGACAGAGAGAAGATGGTGATACACCAAAGTACTCCTTCAAATCTAGATCTGGAATGGATGGTGTGGATGCTCCCCTTCTTTTGAGGGAGATGGGCCTTCAATCTTCTCTCTCCTCAGCTTCCGCCTTCAGAGATCCAAGACTGATTGGATGCATGAGAGTGGGTATGGAATTTGGCAGCACTTCATGGTCCTTGATGATCTGATGATGTGACAAGCCCAGGTGGGTGGCTTATTCATAGGTGTTTTTCACCGAATTAACCACCCACACTATGGTCGAGGCTTGGTATCGATCAAACCTTGATTGCGGTCGATCGAGGCCTCTCCTCGGTCGAGGTCACCACAACGACTGGTTGAGTCAGTACCTCAGTCAAGGTCTTGTGCCACCTCGATCGCGGTCCTTCCTCGATCACGACATAGCAGTGCCTCAGTCACGATGCTACTTCGGTTGAGGTTGAGATGGATGTGATGTACGTCGCGATCAAAAGGGGCATGTTTGCACCACAGTCGTGACGTCATCGGGGTGATTGGTGGCATCAACCACGGTGTGAGAGTCTTCTTTGATCGATGAGCCACAATCGAGGTGCTTCCTGCGGTTGTGGCTTGACGTGACCCTACAAGGATGGAAAATGTGAACAATTAAGATTCTCATCATAAAAGTGCTAAAATAAGTGGAAAAGTCTATAAAAGATATGTTTGAAGAGGTATAAAATAAGTGTGAAAAGTGTATAAAATTAGATGTTATCAACTCCCCCAAATTAGAATCAAGCATTTCCTTAGGCTAAGGGTAGGTTCAAAATCATAGAGACAAGAGAAATTTTGTGACCGAATTTTACGAAACTTAACAATACAGAGTTATCTGATTCTTACACCAAAACACTTGTGGTATGTTTGCTCAATCCTAAAATCTCATTCCTCCCCCTTCACAACTAGAGTTGCATAACTTCAAATTCTTTCCATAGCCTTTGGTAGTAAAAGGTCTCTCCATCTCAATGTATCACTCTTCTCTGTGTTAGGTTATTAGCCATACTAATACAAAATCTCCTAGAGGGGTGGCTTTCATACTCTTCCTTTATTTTCCGTTGGCCCTATGCTGATGTGTTTGGGTAGGCTTCAGGCTTAAAGTGTTTTCCTTTTCCCCAGAACTTCCTTCACCCAAAACTGTCGTAAGGACAGTGTTGTCCTTAGGGGCTTCGGACATTTAAGTTAGGTGGTGGCATGAGGTCCGTTCAGGATTGTAGGTGGGTAAGTTTGGCTTCAAGGTTCCACTTATGGACACGACATATTTGTATTCATGAGTGCAGAAATACACCGTCCAGGTGGAACCCCTTGGCATCTTTTGGGCACAACTCTCGTTATATATATTTTTTTCTTTTTGGATTTTTATACCTCCTCTCTAGTTTGGGTGAGTGGTTTTTTTTACTTGGTCTTCTGGGTGGCCAAGCCTCTTTTCATCCCAAAGTGGGGATACTTAAACTTGAAAGGGATAGCTATTTCCTTCTCTAGGAAAGTGAGGATTTTCATGCTGGAACTGTCAGGTTAGGGTGGTTGGTCAGAAGTATGGTTTGGTGAAGTTCTCCAATTTCTAAGGGTTTTGTAAGTTTAGGATTATTACACAAACAACATCTTATTGTAAGAAAGGGATAAAATTGTATTGCTATGCTTCTTGTTTTACTTTTATATGCATTAGTTGCTCATACATTCCTCTCTAGAAACGATAGCACTACAACCTTTAGTAAGGGAGCAGAGAAACTAGAAGGTAACTATGCAAAATTGTGACTTATAACAAAATTCCTTAAAGTATAATTTTTTTGCTAAGCTAGTTTGGTAGGAACTAAAATATGTACAAGTGCGCTAAAGTGTGTATAAGTAATGAAAATTTCAAATTTTTGCAAATTTTGGTTTGGGATTGTACCTCTCACGTCCATTTATAACCTCTCCCCCAAACTTATCATTCACCCTTAGTCGGGGTGTCAAAATAAGAGTTAGGTGTCTAAATGGGCTTGCTTTATTTCTGCTAGCTGGTCTTGGTGGCCTACTTTTACTCGAGGAGCATGCTAGCGTACACTCTGCATAGTGAGTGGTACTACTTGCACTGCATTCCTTCCACCTTAGTATTCAGTGTGTCTAGGGCTATCATCCAGGCTAGACAGCAGAAGTCATAGTCATTTTATAGAGGCACATGTTGAGGGCTCCTGTGGAAGAACTGTGTCTTCTTGAATTTTTTGCCTATCTTTGTGTTTGTACCCATTGCCATTACTCTTCAGCATTTCAACAATCACATTTTTGCATGTGATTACCTTCTCTTCTGTAGGTGTCTTTGCAGTAGTCATATTTGTTTTCTTGTTTAGAGCGAAGGCTGCATCTGAGTTATTATATAATACATCAATCCTTTTTATTACATTGACTTCCAGCAAAGTCTGATGGTTGTCATGAAGTATCAGAAAGAATATGTAGTCTGGGAGAAACGTCGCTAGGCGTTGTTGTAGGCGTTCCTTTTCACCTGATCTTTTATCTTATAGGATGTCATCTACCCACAGAAAATATGCCATGTTCACATTTGGCATGTTGTCATTTAGTAGAGCTTGATAAGTAGGCATTGTGATGACTGAGAGGTACCCTCCTATTTTCAATGTATCTCAGAGGTCATCATTCAGCACGCAGATGCCATCTCTTTTGAAGACTGCCTCTATAGGTGCATCTTCCTTCAAGGATTTCATTAATTTATTGAGGGCTTCTCTAGATAGACTCACACAGCCCCATATGTAAAAATCCTTAACATTGCCATTATTTCTCCAGTCGGCCCCTCTGGTTTATCCTCAGGTAAATCTTCTTCTTCAATATCATCTTCTTCTGGCTGGCTCGGTGGAGGTTGTTCTTCTTTGTCTTCTGCCACTGGGGGCTACTCTGGGTTAGATTCTGGTATTCTTTCTACAGTCACTCCAGTATCAACTCTCCAGCCTTCGTTCCAGGATGCTTCTCAAGTTGGATCTATAGGGTCGATCTACAGTGTCTTGACTTCCTCCCCCCATGTCTTCTATTCTGGGATGAGGATTTCTAGATGAAGCCTCCGTGATACTACGTATGGAGGCATCGTCGGGTGTTGAAGAAGCAACGGTCATAGATGAACTCCATTGCATGCATACTGTGCAGTCCAAATAGATCCTCTGTGTAGAGATCTTCTAGATAGACAGCCTTATCGACGACTTCCATCATCCTTATTATGATGAAGGCACATTCCCCTGTTCCAGCCTTCTCTTCGGGGACCTTCTTGCAGATTGATAACTACTTCCACATCCCCTTGTGTCTGTTGTCTGTTGATTGTATAACTCTTTACAAACGTAATGGCACCTTTAGGATATCTCTCACTTTTTTGTTGTTGTAGATCAGGGATGTGTTGTCCAGTTCGGCTGCACAGCAGTTGAACACTGTCGCTCGTCTTTCATACAGGTTGACGACAATCAGAACCCAATGTTTTACAGTCCTTATGGACAAGACTACAATTCTGGTTTCTTCCCTTCTTACAGTGTGTTGTAGCTCGATCACATCAGCAACTTTGTCGTTGTCTTCATAAAGGATTCATGCTAGATATGTGGTGTTGTTCAACACTGTTGTACTTTATCTAGATCTAGGAATTCTTCAAGGAGGGTGGCACACAACACTTTAAATAGCTTCTTGTGCATGTGTACTCTTGTCAGGAACATCTCTCTGATGTGGTCTCTATTGAGTGACCTACCCTTGTTGTGGTAGATGATGTCAGCTCCGGACAGGTTGTCATCCAGTATGTCGATGAGGATATGGATGTCTCTGCATGTGATCCCTGATAATGTAGTCATCTACATACCCACCATCTTATAGGGAAGAGGAGGAGTCACACCTAATTCTACTTTGTTAACTGGTGTGCTCCATTTTCTGGTTGGGTTGTTCGCAAAGAAAGAAGCGAGCCCACCTTCCTCATATTCTGAGGTGCTTTCTTCTACTTCTTGTACCTCTACTGGTGGTGCTTCTATTGTAGGAGGTTGAATCCTTATTTCTGTCAGTATCTGGGTTATCGCCTCATCTTTGTCTTTAGTGGACATCTCTGCAACTACACCTTCTATTGGTTGACTCACTTCTAATGGTTGCTCCATCTTTACAACATTTAGAAAAGCTAATTTCAAATCCATCTTTTCTTCATAGAAGGAGTCATCTTGATCATAATGTTCAGGGTTCTTCAAGAAATCGTTGCAGATATCCATCTCATACGTCAGGTCATCTAGGAACTTGTTTAGATCTCTGGTTTCTCTTAATGTGAGATCCTCTATCACTATTATCTCTACTCTGGTGACGACGACCTGTGTGGGATCTTCTAGTGCAGCCTTGTCTTCATTCAGGCTATAGTTAAAATCAAAACCCTTAGACAATGTGTTGGTCTTCTTTGTCTCATTGTCTTGATGAGCGTCTGACTGTCGTGGTGCTTCTTTTTCTTGTGGTTCAGTCATCGGAGAAGCTTTCACATTGGCACTCTCTTCCTTTGATGCTACTCCTGCACCGGTCCCCCCACGTCGTCGTCATCTTTGTCGGGGCTTGAGGGGCTCGAGGAAGCATGTGATGTGAAGGGACTCGTCAGGCTCTTGGTCTTCTTTCTTTGCCTCTAGTCGTCAATTTATTGGTGTTTGGCTTCTAGCTGATGGCATTCATCGTCTAAGTGTTAATGCTCCATCTTTAGATCATCTAGCACTGCCTCATACCCTTTCCCCATTAGCTCCTTATCTGCCTGTATGGCGTCCCTCTCCTTCCTGAGGTCTGCCATCTCCTCAGTGAGAGCCTTTAATGCCCCCATTAGGGTGTTCTGGGTGCTGATCACCCCTTGCATGAATTTAGGAAGCGCTTCAGTCCTCTCGTTCAATGTTTGTACCTGTGTAGTTAGCATACATAGGGTGGACAGTGGCGGAGCCACACTTGGGCCAGGTGAGGAACGTGCCTCACCCAACCCATAGAAAAAATATTGTATAATATGTAACTAGTGTCCAGTTAGTGTGAAATTATCACGACGGAAAGCATGGCCACCGAAGAATGTAACTAAATGCGTAAGTGTCAGGCGTTGGCTACGTCAATTGTAACTAAACACTACAGTGGTCAACCATCCATGTTAACAAAATGATTTTTTTACATTTTTTGTGCTGCCAGCGATAAGCATTGACTGCCCAACTATTGGTTCATGAGTAAAATAAGATAATGGGCCATAACCAGAGCATGATTGTGGCTGATGTTCCTATTTCTGCCCTAGGTTTAACTCTATCTTGACCGTTCGTATTTCTGCCCTAGGTTTCTCAGAGCATGCTTGTGGCTGCCGATGACGGTGTGTAGTCGGCGAGTCCTTTGTCCTTCATCCTCACCTATGGGCATGTTGCATTAAACTTCTTCCAAAATGTCAGAAGAAGGCAAATCTAGAGTCACCTTTCGCACCTCGTTTTCCTCCATATCATCTTCTTGGATGTAACAACATCATTGCCTCCTTTCATTTTTTTCACCCTCCAACTATTCCCAAAACGTCTACAGACCAAAGCATGTGGGTGTCATTTGGTAGAAGTGAGATGGTGGGGCACAATAACATAGTCCCCGTAACGAAACAAGCATGAGCATGGAAGTAAAGAAGAGGGATAGTATGCATGTGGTGGTTTCGTGCCTAGAAGTTAGATGGACATGTCACACATATTTGGGTTGGATGATTCCATAAATATGACATCTTATCCAAGCCAAGGACGTCATGGTTCATATGAATAAGGTTAGTGAGTCTTATATTTACTCAATAACCTTATTAACTATAACAAGTTCAAAAAAACTTAAACAAGTTGAATCACAATAAGTTTTTCAATTATAAGAAAAATTGAATAAGATATCGTTTAAAGATTTGGGTGCCTAGTTTCTTGAGGTTCTAACAAATATGATATCTTTGTTATTAAGATATCATGCAACCGCGATTGTTATTTTATTTACATGTCCTACAAATATATTTTGATTTATTTTTTGAAATATTTATATTCAGTTTTTATTTATATATTGGGGAACACTAGAGTAAAGAATATAGTCTTCTAATATGTGCCTCACCCACTTACAAATCTTGGCTCCGCCACTGAGGGTGGAGGTAATATTTTTATTTGAATTAGAAGTTTGATGCATGTGTTGCCACATGACGTCAAATGTGTTGCCCAATACATCACCAAAGGTGTGAGGGCGATGTTGTTACGACTCCACAGGTGTTGTGGATGCTCTTGGATCCTTTGGTTGTGGGGTTGGTATGGCAGGGCGGGGAATGTTTGCCTCTAGCTGTCTCGGACTTTACGGGATGACGTCTGGAATTATGGGATCAGGTACATCCTCAGATTCCTCGTTAGCCTGGCTGATTTCTTGTTCGGCCTCAACATGTGGATCTGTTGTTGTAGCTTCAAGTCTTGCAAGTTTATCCTCTTCTATGACTATGCCTTCAGGTTGATGCCCCTTACTCATTTCCTTATCATCTACGAAGCATAGTGAGGGTGGGCTTGGGGCTTCTTTCTTATTTTCAGCTTTTTCCTTTTCTCTGACTTCTTTATTTCTTTCTCAGTAGATTTAGCTTTGTCACTTTTCTAAGCAGCTGTCGGTGAATGATCCACGTCAGTGTGGATGGCCCTCGAGTATATTTTGTCAACATCCTCTTGCAAGGACCGCAACTTGTGGTCATCGTAGTACGCCATTTCTGGGAGGGGGAGGATCATCTTGAAGCAAATTTATTTGTAGAAGAGCTTATTTCACTTCTATGCCAAGATCTCTGTGTTGATGAGGGATTTTATGTCTATCTTTGTGTTTCTTTCTATATTTTCATACCTCATCAATAGGTCTGCATCCATGAAATGATATGCCATCATCGTTATTTTCCCTCCCATGTAGAACTCCTTAGTTTGTTTACCCTCTCCTCCCACTGTTGTTGATAGGTGTTCAATGAGAATCCTTCCTATGTTTGTTGGCCTCTTATTCAGCATGGACCAGATGATGATGAGGCCTCCTTTCATCACACCCCCAGTCTATGACCTGATGAATATTATGTTGGCAGTGATTTTCTGCAATACCGCGATGAAGCACGATGTGATGAGGGTCACCTTGGAGTTTTTCGAGTTGTGTTCTTGCTCCCCTGTCAGCTTTTCCCACATCCTTTGGCTACTGTACCCAATTGTGTCCTCTCCAGGAATGGTAGAGCAGGCATGTGCTTCCTCAGTTGTTCTCGTGAATATTGTGTTTAGCATTGCCATAGTGATTATATGAGTCTTCCGCCCAAGTCTCACTTCTAGCTTGAAGTTGCCACGACCCTTTTTGTGTTCCCCGTCATGGATAGGGAATTTCTCTAGGGATAACAGGAACTCTGCTATCAGTTGTGTTAGCGAGGGGCTTCTAAGGTGCACATGGTACATAGGTTCACGCCCTCCAAAAAGTCGACTACCCTCATAGACTCCCATCCTCTTGAAATCTTCTACGTTTAGGTATCTAGTAGGCATGAACCCTTTGGTCTGCAGTATCCAGTTAAATTGTGACTGGTGTGTGGAGTCTCTAGGCACGAAAGATGGTATTTTTCCACCTAGGGTCACCTCCTCATTTTCTTCCACCTCTTCATGGGTTGTTTCCTTCTCCTGTCCCTATATTTTCTGTACAACAGTCACCTTTCTCTTTTTGCTTCCCTCAGCTTCCTTGGATTCAGCCTTCCTCTTCTTCAATTTCTTTAGTTCAGCTGGTGAAGGTTGATATTCTGAGGTCTCAATCTTGGATGTACTAGGAGACTCTTCTGGATCTTCTTGAAAAACCACTAGAGGGGGGGGGGTGAATAGGGTTTTATGAATATTTTATAATATTTAACTCAAACAACCACAATTGAGATAATAAGAAGGAGACAAGGTGTCCAGAGTGGTTCCAACCTTAGCAAATACTAAGGCAGTCAATCCATTACCCGGTTCCTTACCCAACCGAGATTTTGAAAGTATTAAATTTTATTACCTCACAAGGATATTGCATAAAATTACAATACTTTCTACACCCTTTAGACAACCTTCACCTTGAAGTAGTCTCACCAACCTTGAAGCAGCCTTCTTGAAGTAACTCCAAGCTCCCCCTTGAAGTAGCCTTCCTCTTGAAGTAGCTTCCCGTTGATACAACCTTCTAGAAGTAGTCCAAAGATCTCCTTCTTCACCAAGAAGATCAAACCCTCTCCAATCCGCAGCCTCCAACCCTAGGAGTAGCAAGGAGAGTACAAAGAATAAGAAAGAATAAGAAAGGAAATGAAAATTACAATTACCACTTGAAGCCCAAGGCTTAATTTCCTATACCAAGCATTTTGATCTCCTAACCAATAAGTATAGAAGTGTAGGTTTAGTGGATAGGAGATGCTATCCTATAGGACACGAATTTGGAGCAAGGGAAATGAATAGAAAGTGCTAATGTTGCTCAATTGCTCAAAATAGATTGCCAATTGCAAGTATGTAAGCTTAAGTATAGCACAAGTGTGTGTTGGGATGTCCTAAGGCTTGTCCTATTTATAGAAATGACCTACAAGTTCTTAAGAACATTCTAGATACTTTCTAGGGGGTTCTAAGTGCTTAACTAGCCGTTAGGTATACATTAGTTGCTTTAGCAACAACTAGTTAATTAACTCTGAAAATTGTAGACAGAACTCTTCTGGGTCGAAGACTTGTGGACCGAGAGTCCATCTCGGTCGAGGACTTGTCGACCGAGGGACTGTCTGGAGAAAGTGTATATAACGTTCTTCTCCAACTGCCAACTACCTTGTCTGCTGTGTCTAACGGCTACCTGGGTCTTTCTCAGTCGAGGAGATTGTCGACCGAGAGTGTGTCGGTCGAGGATTTTGTTGACCGAGAATAGCCTTGTTTCAATGTTTTAAACTAAGGGCTAAGTATATGTATGAGTGTGCAATTGTGACACTATTGAAGGGGATGACTTATCTAAGTGTTGTGATTTGGTTAGGGAAGATCTAACGCTTGATTTACATGATATCTAAGTACTTGTACATTATATACTTGTACAAGTTTTTACATTTGATTACATTCATGACTTAAAGCAATTTTAGCATATAGATCTTCCAGGTATTTGTCATCCACCTTATTCCTGCAATACTCAAGTAGCACGTTAGATCCACAAGAAAGAAATGTTTGTCATCATCAAAATAAACGGATTATAATAATGTCCAATTTAGCCAAAAATCTCCCTCTTTTTGAAGATGACAAACATTTCCTAAATATAAAATAAGGAAATATAAATCATGTGAGTTTCATACCTGAAGTTTACCTATTGTAGCCATTCTTGTTTTGCAAGTGGATGCTGGCCGAGATATTATGAAACTCATTTTATTTTATATTATTTTCTCCCCCTTTGTCATTTCAAAAAGATATCCAAGAGGTATTCAATTGTTTCGTATGATTCTTTATTATTTATCCCCCTTAATTTTATGCTATGCTCCCCCTTAAAGAGATATTCAATTTAAAATCAAGGGATTAATGCACACCAATTAATGGTAAATTTAGCCACAATTTATTTCTCAATCATTTGCAAAAAATTGGACCCTTTTTTATTCATTGCAAATATTACTCCCCCTTATTTTTATGCTCTACTATAATATTCTTATATAACATGTATATGTCCAAATGAAGCCATAGAAAAACACTTTTATTAATAATAAAAAGATATACATAAAGCATGACGTACTTGCTTATAAAAAGATATCCATTACAATCATTACAAAGATATCTCATAATCTCACTGAAAAGACTGAAGGATTACATCAGTGTCTGGGTCTTTTCCAAGAAAGGGCTCAGCTCCATAATATTTGACCAGTGTCTGCCACTCCAAGGCACTTGTCTTGGTTAAGGCATAAGCCTTGAAGAAGGTGGGAACACGATCAAAGCGAAAGTGGGCAACAATGTCTTGAAGTTGAATTAGGGAAAACTGAGTATGTGTGAGATCAGGAGATGGTGGAGGTGGAATTTGATAGTAGTTGTAGGAAGGATTGTATGGATTTATCATGCTAGGATTAAGGGAATAAGGATATTCATCAGGTTGGTTAGGAGAGAGAGCTTGCATCCTTTGGTATAAATAAGTCATGGCATGGTGATTGTAATCTAATTGCCTACTCAGGTGATATTGGGATCCAGCTATGTATGTCAAGGTGTTTGTAATAGGATCATGGGGTAGGTTGGTATGAGGGGGTGGTAGAGGTATGTCTTGGGTGGATGTCTCCCCTTCAGTCGTAGCCCTTTTGTGGCCAAAGTCGATTCCCATCTTCTCCACTGTATTTTTACTTATCTTTTGGGGTTTTCTATCCCATGTGTAACCGAGGTCCTCAATATTCTTCTTAAGAAAATGTTGAGTGATTTGGCACACAAAGTCGGCATAAGGTGGATTGCTAGAAAACTCAAGCATATTCTTAAGGATGATACGAATGAAATTTATGGGAATACTTTTTAGAATGGCATAGATAAGGTACATATGAAAAGTGGGTACTTCAGATTTGTTTTCTCTAGGATGGATATTAGTGGAAACAATGAGATTTATGATCCTAGCTTCAGGTTTTAAGTTTATGGCATAATAGGTACCCCTATCTTCATGACAAGTGGTATTGGATAGAAAGATGGCTCTTTTGATGTCACTAAGGCTAGTGGTAGTGTCATCTTGGGAGAGTTTATTTAATGGATTTCCTGTAGTGAGATCAATAAAATCTTTATAGTCTTCTATGTCTATGTCAAGCATATTAAGAATGCCCTCCTTAGTAAAATGGAATCCATACCCATTAACCATAGAAGAGAAGGAATAATGGTCAGGATGCGGGGTTACATTGGCATATAATTCATTAACTACTTTTGAGGAGTAGGAATGGAAGGAGGGATTCAGAAAATCAGTCAAATGTTGCACCTCAAAGAGTTCCTCCAGATCAACAATGTTGTGGAAGTCCATGACGTCGACTGGCCATCGTGGAAGAGGAGTTCTTGAGGATAGCCTAAGGTAGCGATCGCCTGCAGCTGCGTCATTGAATGGAATGTCATTGATGAACGACAGCGCTGGAGATATCGTCCTTCCTTTCCTTACTGCAGCTTGCTTCTTTCCAGGCGTTGATGAGGAAGCCATCTTATTGCTGTGAAGTGGAGAAGTAGCAAGCAAGACTTGGATGTAGAGAAGATAAAGATTTGCACAAGAATGCACTAGAGAGGAGCTAGAGAAGTGAGAATGTGAAGGTGTGAAGAAATAGGTCGTTTTGGGCACTATTTATAGCAAAATAGAACCTATTTCGGTCGATGATTTGTCGACTGACGACCGCAACGGTCGTTTCTGTAGACACTCCTCTCGGTCGTCCAACGGTCGATCGAAAACTAGCCATTATGATTTTTTATATATATTTTAATCAAAATATTGCCTTTTAATTCACGCAAATGAAGGTTCACAGGGTCGGCCTCGGTCGATCATTTTGTCGACCGATGTGGGCTCAGTCGAACATTTTATTGACCGAAAGTATATCTGAGATCGACTGTACTACATTTTCTTGGTGAGTATCGGTCGAGAAGGATAGCCAACCGAGATGTTTTCGGTCGATGAATTTGTCGACCGAGTTTGTCTCGGTCAAAAATTTTTGCTGACCGACGAAGTTGCTGTGAATAAAATTTTGAGCTAGTTTTTAATGCAAGTGAGAGACGGGATTTGTAGAGTATATGTATATCTTCTAGGGGAGTAATAATGTAATTATTGTCTAGGATATTTGAGCAATTCTATGGTCATAACTAGTTTTTAAAATTTGATTTTGACCTTTTATCAAACACACATTTTGAATAGAGGTACTAAGATTAAGTACAGTAAAATGATGTACAGATAAGCATTTTGTCAAGCTTATTTTAGGTCGACCTTGACTATGACCATAGCACCCCTTGGTCGAACTTTATTTCGATGAAGAGCCATTTCCTGCATATTTACAGTTTAGACATTCATATGTGAAGTATAATGTCTGCAGTTAACTTGATTAAATGAATATCAATTTGAAGCATTTTGAGTGATACCTAGTATGAAGATATTTTTCCTTGATTTTCCTAGAATGTATGTTTTATATTCATATAAGCTTTGCCATGGGTATATAAATATCAAATCCCATTTCTTCTTGTACCCTTATTTTCATATTAATCATAAGATCCTTTGGAAGCATATTTCCTTGAAAGCAAGATTAATGTTAAGATTTTGCAAACTAGGTATTAATATTCTTGTTCTAAGAGACACTATTTGACTTGTCATAGCATCATATTTATTTGTAATGAGTTGAATTACAATAATCATTTGAAAACAATGTTCATTTATGGTTTGTATATATAGATCAAAGATTATTTTAGACAAACCAATGAAACACAATGATCATGGCATAATGATTATGATAGAACAGTAGAAATGTATCCAAAATACAATGATCAAGAAACAAACATATAATCAGGATCATTTAAACTAAATTTCAATACACATGGTTCCTATATAGATAGACCAATAAAAACCATGTGAACAGTAATTTCCTAATCATGATTCATATTTTTAGTTATAAGTCAAACCATTTAGATAATAAACAAAAATAATCTCATTCAGGTTCATAAGTTTTCAATTTTAAGACAAACTACGTAACTGAACATTCCTAATGAACTTTTTCAATCAATGAATAAGGTTTGTAACACTTTTGCAATATGTTTAAAGATTTCGTATCCATAATGCTATACCTTAATTCAAGAAGATTAATATGTCTTATTTCAAAGATGGTCTCCATGAGTTATTCTTGATTTGCAAGTTAAATCAGTCATTAATAACAAATTGATAGCATATTAGATTAATTGAAAGCAGGTTCAGCATATTTGTTGCAGATTTGAAAACAGTAACCTGCTCGGTCGACTATTTCTCAACCGAAAAGTCTCTCGGTCGAACAATTTCTCGACCGAGAGTGTTTCTGTACTGTTTCAGTATTGTTTTTAGTAATTGTTCTTAAGTAAAACGTAGACTATTTTTAATTCAATTATGCAATTTAAAAACTTAGTTTAGTTGAGATGAGACATTTAAATATCAAGGTAACATTTAGGTTAAATCTCATTCAATCATATACAATTTTCTAGGTTTTGAGAATCCAAACTAAAAGTTAGTTGAAGATGAATATTTAGAAATTTTAATTTCTTGGATTAACGTGGTGTCCTATTATGTTAGGTTGAGATAGACAGAGAGATATACAACTTAGAGTCTTTGGTCATATCTCAACTTAATTTTATTTAATTAGTTTGGGGGTTTTGGAACCCATACTAATTCAACATCCTTTTTCTTGTAGGGACATGAGAAAGAATAATGTCCAAGATGCAAACAATAATGACAAAATATGGAATCAACCTCATATCTTTTTCTATGATTTTGTTCTAGGTTGTTCTTGGGTATATATGTATATTTACCTTTAGGTATATAAGTAGATTGATTTTCTAGCGCGTGTGTCTTTCTCCACTAGGTTTTTGATAAGATTTTCCTTTAGGATTATAACCTAGTCCTCTCCTTCCAATTTGATGATAAGAGTTATTTAAAATTTTATCAAGGGTATCATTGTTATTCAAACTACTAATTTCTTGTTGCAACTTAACAATCTCATCCATTCTCTTCTTGATATATAACTTTGCTTGATCTAGATTAGATGATAAAGAGTCTCTTTCTTTCATAATAATATCATAATCTAGATGTGTACATAAAACAGGTTGTTTTTTAATATCATTTACTTGAGTTTGCAAATTTATCTTTTCTAGGGATAGAAGATTGCAATTTGCTTCTACTGATTTTAGCTTAATATCATGATCTTCAATAACCTTTTTAAGATCTTCATTTTCAGATGTGAGAGCAAGTAGTTTAGCATGTAACTCATCATTTGCTTTATTAGATTTCTTTAATTTCTTCTTGCACTCAATGTACTTATTATGTGTTTCTTCAAGACTAGCAATTAGCTCTTCTTTTGATAAATCAAGAAGGCTTACCTCTTCTTCTTCTTCATTGGTTGTAGCAATGAGACAATTTTTGTGCACCTCTTCCTTCTTTTCTCTCCATGGGCAACTCAGTGTTGTGTGGCTTGTTCCTAAGCACCAACTGCAACTTGTTGAAGATTGGTCCATACTTTTCTTTTGCTTGCGGTTGTAGACACCATCACCCTTCATTCTTCAAGACTCGATTAGAGCTCCTTGAAGCCTGCTCTGATACCAATTGAAAAACCACTAGAGGGGGGGGGTGAATAGGGTTTTATGAATATTTTATAATAATTTAACTCAAACAACCACAATTGAGATAATAAGAAGGAGACAAGGTGTTTAGAGTGGTTCCAACCTTAGCAAATACTAAGGCAGTCAATCCACTACCTGGTTGCTTACCCAACCAAAATTTTGAAAGTATTATATTTTATTACCTCGCAAGGATATTACATAAAATTATAATACTTTCTATACCCTTTAGACAGCCTTCGCCTTGAAGTAGTCTCACCAACCTTGAAGCAGCCTTCTTGAAGTAACTCCAAGCTCTCCCTTGCAGTAGCCTTCCTCTTGAAGTAGCTTCCCGTTGAGACAACCTTCTAGAAGTAGTCCAAAGATCTCCTTCTTCACCAAGAAGATCAAACCCTCTCCAATCCACAACCTCCAACCCTAGCAGTAGCAAGGAGAGTACAAAGAATAAGAAAGAACAAGAAAGGAAATGAATTACAATTACCACTTGAAGCCTAAGGCTTGATTTCCTATATCAAGCGTTTTGATCTCCTAACCAATAAGTATAGAAGTGTAGGTTTAGTGGATAGGATATGCTAGTCTATAGGACACGAATTTGGAGCAAGGGAAATGAATAGCAAGTGCTAGTGTTGCTCAATTGCTCAAAACAGATTGCTAATTGCAAGTATGTAAGCTTAAGTATAGCACAAGTGCGTGTTGGGATGTCCTAAGGCTTGTCCTATTTATAGGAATGACCTACAAGTGCTTAAGGACGTTCTAGACACTTTCTAGGGGGTTCTAAGTGCTTAACTAGCCGTTAGGTATACATTAGTTGCTTTAGCAATGACTAGTTAATTAACTTTGAAAATTGCAGACAGAACTCTTCTCGGTCGAAGACTTGTCAATTGAGAGTCCATCTCGGTCGAGGACTTGTCGACCGAGGGACTGTCTGGAGAAAGTGTATATAACGTTCTTCTCCAACTACCAACTACCTTGTCTATTGTGTCTAACGGCTACTTGGGTCTTTCTCGGTCGAGGAGATTGTCGACCAAGAGTGTCTTGGTCGAGGATTTTGTTGACCGAGAATAACCTTGTTTCAATGTTTTAAACTAAGGGCTAAGTATATGTATGAGTGTGCAATTGTGACACTATTGAAGGGGATGACTTATCTAAGTGTTGTGATTTGGCTAGGGAAGATCTAATGCTTGATTTACATGATATCTAAGTACTTGTACATTATATACTTGTAGAAGTTTTTACATTTGATTACATTCATGACTTAAAGCAATTTTAGCATATAGATCTTCCAGGTATTTGTCATCCACCTTATTCCTGCAACACTCAAGTAGCATGTTAGATCCACAATAATGGAACTTTTGTCATCATCAAAATAAAGGGATTATAATAATGTCCAATTGAGCCAACACTTCTGGCATCTTGTGGGCCAGGATGTAGTCATACTTCTTTTTCAGCAGTTGTAGCTGGAGTCTTTTTGTTGGGGAGAGGTCCGGATTGTCTTTTAGTGCATTACTGATCTTATCAAGGATTTCTTCAACCCCCTTTAGTGAAATCACCTTCTTCATCAAGGTATCTTTAGTTGAGGTCAACATTTTGAAAGTTTCACATTAATTTTATTATTATCATAATTGAATTATCTTTTAATTAATTATCATCAATTATATTTTGGGATAAAGAGAGGCATTCTCTCCCCCTCTCCCACACTCGTGGTAGAGTGCAAATGCCCGGGAGGGTGGTAAACCAAGGTGGCAACTAGGATTTGAACCAGGGTCCCTTTGTTAGGGGACATCGTGCTTGATCACTTGAGCCACTCCTTGTCGGCATCATCAATTATATTTTGTTATCATGTATATGCATATGCGCATATAGATTTCAAGTTCAAATTTTCCTTTCTTTTCAAAGGACTACGAATGCGGCCATAAGCAAGAGGTGAGCCGCACCCGCAGCAAGTGTTGCGACCACAACCTCACAGGCATGAGTATCAACAAAGAAAATGATAGGCCATGACCATGGTCGTTTACACTTAGAAACAAGGGATGTCATGACAACAACCATGAAACACAATGATCGAGGCAAAAAAATACATCGACCGTGACCATGGTCGGTTGTTACTCAACCGATATCATTACAGTTTAGGAATTTTTTGACCATGACCAAGGATAGGATGTCATGACCGTGGCTCAAGATTGACTGTTTAATTGGAGAAGATGAAGGTTAAGGTGGAGTTCCAAAACCTAAATTGAGAAACCATCATCCGAGGCCAAGGCGGTGGTTAACGTGATTGAACCGCAATATGCTAACCTAGGTCAAATCAGCATAGTAAGGTCACAAATGGGGCGAGATGCTAGTGAGCATTCACCGAGCCAAAATAGGAAGAGCCACGGTAGTTTTCGTTGCATTTACTATCCAACATGTCACCAAAAAAAAAGGAACACGGTGAGGCATGGGAAAAACACCGATAAGCAACTGATGATAGTCGAGAAAGCATCGGGTGAATACCTTGGTTAGGTTAGATGGTGCCAAACGGCGTTGAATGTGGAGTTAGGGGCTTGACGCGGTAGAGGTGTATCTTTAAAGGTAGAGGTCAGAATCTGGTTCTGGTCATTTTCTCTCTTGCGTCAGGAATCGTCTTTCAACAGCTTGAGAAATCTCAATGATTGAAGGAAAGAAAAACCCTATTTCAAAGGGTTTAAGCTTATATACCCTAAGGGTGCTGCGACTGGGGCATGAGGGTCACCGTGACCATGGCCGAAATCCTTCTTTTCATAGCCACGACCACGGTCCTTTGTTGCAAGGAGGGGGGTACCGCAACCATGGTGTACCCCTCCTCGTCCAAGGTTCAAGCCACGACTGCGGTCCAGGTCGCGACCCGGTACTTCTAAACAAAAATAATATGAAACCAAAGAAAGAAAATTTTGTTCCTCCAAACAACCCTCATAGGTAGAGAAATATTAAAAACCAAGAAATAATTACATCATACTAGAAAAAGGGAGACTAAAATATAGAAAAATGTGAGGTACATAGCTCATAGTACTAAAGTATGAGATAAAGGAAAACATGAGCAAAAGAAAATAGCAAAAGACTTGGGTTGCCTCCCAAGAAGCGCTTGATTAAAGTCTTTATCTCGACTTTCTCTTTCATCTTGTCTTCATTCTCCTTCCACAAGTGTAGTTGTTTCCTCATTCATTCCATTTGTTACTGAATTGGCTTCCCCCAAACAGAGTTATGTTCTTCTTACAAAGGTTTGGACTTCATAGTATCTTTTCACTCTTTGTCCATTTACCTTGAAAGTTCCTGTCTTTTCTCCCACTATCTCCATTACCCCTGATGGGTATATTTTTACTATAGAAAAGGGACCTGACCACCTGGTTCTCAACTACCCCAGAAATAACCTGATACCGGAGTTGAACAAAAGGACCTTGTCTCCTTCATGGACATCTCTGTTCTTTAGGTGGGCATCATGCCAGACCTTTGTCCTCTTTTTATAGATTCTTGCAATTTCATAAGCATGCACCCTTATCTCTTCGAGCTCTTGGAGCTGAAGGAGCCTTTTTTGACTAGGTTTGTCGAGATCCATGTTCAAAAACTTTATGGCTCATAGGGCTTTGTGTTAAGTTCGACCGGTAGATGGCAAGTCTTTCAATAGATCAACATGTAGGGTGTCGTACCTATTGGTGTCTTGTATGCAGTGTGGTAGGCCCATAGTGCATTGTCCAGTTTCATGGACCAATCCTTTCTTGTACGACTGATAGTCTTTTCCAAAAGGTGTCTGATCTGCCTATTCGATACCTCTACATTCCCTGATGTCTGGGGGTGGTATGGTGTTGTGACCTTGTGCTTCACTCCATACTTCATTAGCAGAGCTTCAAACTATTTCACACCAAAATGTGACCCTCTGTCACTTATGACTGTGTGTGGCACTCTGAAGCGTGGGAAGATAGTCTTCTCAAGTAGCTTGATGACTACTTTGGAGTTGCATGTTTGGGTTGCATCTGCCTCAACCCATTTGGAAATGAAATCAATAGCAACAAGAATGTATTGATTTCCTTTCTACAACACAAAAGGTCCCATGTAGTTGATTCCCCATAGATCAAAGATTTCCACTTCCACCCAGTCTGATATTGGCATTTCATTTCTACGGCTTATGTTCCCCGTGAGTTGGCATTCCTTGCATGTTTTTACAAACGATGCAGCATCCTTGAAGAATGTGGGACAGTAAAATCCTAATTGCAGAACCTTTATCGTTGTCCTCTCCCCTCCATGGTATCCTCCATAAGGTGAGGCATGACACTCTATTAGAATAAGAGGCACCTCTTCTTCAGGTATGCATCGATGACATAGGTTGTCGGAGCATCTCTTAAATAGTAGTGGGTCATCCCAATAATAATTCTTCAACTCAAAGAACAATTTCTTCTTCTGATTATATGTTATCTTTGGTGAGAGTTGCCCACGTGCTAAATAATTACAGATATCAGCTAACTAGGGTAAGCTTTTCTCTTTCGATTGAGCCATTATAAGAGCTTCATCGGTGTAGTTGTCATTCACAGGCAATCGGTTTTCTTCATCAAAAATTATTCGTGACAGGTGGTCCACAACCACATTTTCTTTCCCCTTCTTGTCGATGATTTCATGGTCAAACTCTTATAACAACAATGTCCATCTCAAAAGCCTTAACTTGGTATCCTTTTTCTACAATAGGTACTTTATTGCCCCGTGATCGGTGTACACTCTTACCTTTGATCCTACTAGGTACGATCTAAACTTTTCGAAAGCAAATACAATAGCTAGCATTTTTTTCTTGGGGGTAGTGTAGTTCACTTGAGCCTCATCCAGGGTTCTACTCGCATAGCAGATCGCATGATGTTTCTTCTCTATCTTCTGCCCGAGGACTACCCTAATGGTGTAATCACTGGCATCGCACATGATCCCCAATGGTAACTCCCAATTAGGTGCTTGCAGGATAGGAGTTGTTGTTAATGCTCCCTTTAGGGTATTAAAGGCATCTAGACATTCAGTGGTAAACTCAAACTCAACATCCTTTATCAACAGATTTAATAATGGCTTAGCGATCATAGAAAAGTCTTTTATGAACCTTCTATAGTATCGGCATGTCCCAAGAATCTTTGCACTCTAGTGACTGAATTTGGTGGTGGTAGTTTTGATATGGCTTCAATTTTTCTCAGATCCACTTCAATTCCTTTCTTCGGGACCTTGTGTCCAAGCATGATACCTTCCTGAACCATGAAGTCACATTTCTCCCAATTTAGGACAAGGTGCTTTTATTTGCAACGCTATAACACCAAAGATATATTCCTCAAGTAGGCTTCAAAATGCATCCCATATATAGAAAAGTCATCCATGAAGACTTCTAAAATGTCCTCCAGCAAGTCTGAGAACATGGATATCATACAACGTTGAAAGGTTGGTGGTGTGTTACATAAGCCGAATGACATTCTTCAGAAGGCGTAGCTGCCATAAATGTAGGTAAAGGTGGTCTTCTCTTGATCTTCATGGTGAATAGGTACTTAGTAAAATCCAGAATATCCATCCAAAAAACAAAAGTAGTCGTGACGAGATAGCCGTTCTAGGACCTTGTCGATAAATGGCAAGGGGAAGTGATCCTTCTTGGTGGTTGTATTTAGCTTGTGATAATTGATGCACATGCGCCAGCCTGTCACTATCCTTGTGGTGACTTCATCTCCATCTTCTCCTCGTATGACCATCATTACACCCTTCTTGGGTACAACATGGATAGGACTAACCCAATTGTTGTCTCTTATTGGGTAGATGAATCTAAAATCTTGTAGCTTTATAACTTATTTCTTCACAACTTCCTTCAAAATTTGATTTAGCTTCATTTGTGGTTGAGCCAGGGGCTGCATTGTCTCTTCAAGGAAAATTTTCTGCATGCATAAAGCAAGGTTAAGACATCTAATGTCCTCTACAGAATACCCTATGGCTTTTCTACACAGCCTCAACTCATCTAGAAACTTCTCCATCTGGTCGTCTGTTAAGTTGGCATTGACAATAATTATATTTCTTTCTTCTTTGTCTTGGAATTTGTATTTCAACCCTTATGGAAGAGGTTTTAATTCTAGATTGGGCTTCAGCGCTTCCTTCTCCTTAGTTGTCTGCTCTAATGAAGTGTACTTCACTGTCTCAATTATCTCTTCATCGTCTTTGAATTCTTCTTCTGGTTGGTTCAAGTAATCTAAGATTTCTACAACCTCTTGGCCCTCCATGGTAGTATCTTGGCTATTTAGGGCTCACATTAGGGGATCTATGATTGCTTTATCTTCTTGTACCTCTTTGCAATATTGATTATAGTTGTCCATGAAGTAGACTGACTCAGATAGAGATAGTCCCCCCATGGCATCTTGTACCCGAAAATCCAAGTGATCATTTTCTACTCGCAACGTGATGATTCCGTCACCAACATCTATTAAGGCTCTCATCGTTGCAAGGAAAGGACTTCTGAATACCATAGGGAATTTGGAGTCTTGAACCGTGTCTATTACCACCATATCACACGGTATGAAAAATCATCCAATTCGTATTGGAACGTCTTCAACTATTCCCATTGGCCTTGTGAAGGTATGATCAACTAACTCAATCTTCATCCCTGTCTTTACCATGTCTATCAGCCCAAGCCTTTGGACTAGAGTCAAGGACATTTAACTTATGCTTTCTCCCAAGTCATCTAATCCTTTTCTCTCCATGTTATCTCCAACACTGAAAGGTATGTTGAATGCCCTGGGGTCTATCTTCTTAGTAGGTAGCTCTGCTTGAACAAAAGCACTTGGCATGTTTTCTAATAGTTTCAATGTGATCACCTCTTGTTCTCTTTGTAATAAGGTCTTTGAAGAAATTTGCATAGGTTGGCATTTCTTCTATTTCATAAAGAAAGGGAACTCTTGGGGTATATGGATTTTTCTTCAAAAGAATATCTCTCATTGGATCTAAGTTCTTTTCCTCTCCTTCCTTCTTCTTTTTGGGTGGTCCTGCTTCTTTGCCATGGTTAGCTTGTTCTTACCGTCTTGATTCTTCTATTCCCTTCTCATTCTCAGACTGTTGATTGGAAAGACTTCTTCCTTCTTTGGTGTTGTTAGTATTAGCATTTTCCATTGTTCTCCCAGATCGGAGAGTAGCCATTTTGGCGATCTCAGTATTTGACGGGATCTTTCCTGAAGGATTTTTCAAGAGCTTGGCCAGCTGTGCAAGTTGCTGATCAATCTGTCTCTGGTGAGTTTGCATATCCACCATTTGAGTTTGCATGTTAGTTAGCATTTCCAAATTTGTGAGAGCACTTTCATCCAGTTGATCATTCACCGATGCCTTCCTCTTTGTGAAGTCAAATAGTTGAGCAATCATGTCAACTTGGTTATTGTTTTTCACTTGGCTAGGTCCTGGGCCTTGTCCTTGTCCTTGTCGGCTAACATTTTTGTTCTGACCTTGATAGTTGTTCTTGTTCTACTGGTAGATGGTAGTCTTGGTGTATTGTGTTGGCACTCCTTTCTTCTTAAACCCTGGGGGAGGTTTAGATGAACTATCCAATTGATGTGCATTCTCCGCAGCTTCTTTGTAGTCATAACTAAACCCAAGGTGGTCTTGTTGCTTAAAGTTAACATAAGAGGGACTCTCTATTTCTTCTTCACTTTCACTTTCATCACTCTCGTCGGGCCTGGTATAGATATAGTTGTTGTTCCGTGTCCTCCTTCTCAATAGGTGACACATTTCATGGCTTTATTAGTATGCTTCTCACCCTTGGCTCCAGTATCCTTTAGTTGTTTTACATCAGTGGCTATTTTTTTAATTTGGGCTATTATGGTCTCCAAGGATTTATCTTCAATAGACAATCCTTCAGACCCTACTTTCTTAGCTGATCCTCTATCATATCTGTCATAATACATGCCTGCTTACATTGCAACCATGTTGTCTATTATCTTCATAGTTTTGCTCGTCTTCTTTCCAAGAAAGTCACTCCCAACAACTGTGTTCAATGAAGTCCTCTTAGTAGGGGTCGACCCATTATAAAAGGTGGTCACTAGGAACCCCTTACGGTAATTATGGTGCACACAATCCCTTTGATACTCTTGGAAGTGTTCCCATGCCTCGTGCAAGTTTTCTTCTAGATTTTGTGCAAAAGAAGTGATTTTTTGCATATTACAGATAGTTCTCTTAGTAGGATAAAACTTAGGAATAAAGGCATCTACCAGGGGTCTCCACCCATCTATGGACTGGTGGGGGAGGTTGAGGTACTATGATAGAGCCTTATCTTTTAGAAAGAAGTTTAAGCCCTTACAATATATCACTTCTTGAGGAACCCCCCTCATCTTGATGGTATCACATATATTTTTAAAGGCATTGAGGTGATGGTATAGATTTTCACTTCTCAAATTCCCATGGAAAGGTCTGTTTTGGATCATCGAGATTACAATTGGTTTCAACTTGAAGTTTGCTGCATTGAAGTGCGGGATGACGATCAGGTGCCTGGATTTATTGGCCCTAGTTGCTGCCAACTCTCTAACAGTCTTTCCTTCTTCATCATCTTCACTTTCACCATCACGGACATCGCTCTCACATTCATTGTCACGGTGATTGTGATGGTGCCTTCTTCGAAGATAGTAACATCATTCTTTTTCATGTTGTTCATCTTCACGTCTGTCTTCTTCATGAAAATCTTCCTCACATTGACAACCGTCTAAATAACGGTCATCTCTATCTTCATCTGTTCCAAGTGGTAGGGGTTCATGTTGAATTCTTGCATTTCGTTCATCCCCAGTGAGAGTACCATCCACACAAGGTGGTATGGTGACTCAAGGTTAAGGTGAAAAGTCAAATGAGCCTACTTCCCAATGGGTTCCCTAAATAGACCACACAGTCGAATTAGAAAACTAGACATGTTAAAATGAACTATTCCATGTGAACGCATGGTAGCAAATTTAAAGATTTTGTATAGTCAATCTTATCACTAAGCTTGAGGCATGGGATTATAGTGAGTGGACTCAAGTTCTTAATAGTACCGTTTTGCCTTGTCCCCAGTAATGGAGTCAAAAAGTTGACCTGGCTAAATTGTGCGTCTAAAATGGAGCAGATCCAGAGTAGTCAGACTCTTAAGATAGTAACCCGACACTCAAGCCCCCACAACTATTATACGGGGTTTGATGTAGTAATTGGGGTCCAACCACAGGGATAAGGTTAGCAAGTTTTAAGTACGCAAGGTCTTACACTCATATACTCCGGATAAAGAGATGGTTTAAATAGGTTGTTCCCTAAGGAACGATGGTGCTCAAATCAACACAAAGAAAGATAAAATTAAGAAAGAAAATAACAACAAGTGAAAACAAGGACAAACAATAAGGAACAAAGATATGAAAGGAAAATCATATCGGGTTTCACCTATTAAGGTCTCTCACCAATAGGAAAAACTCACTCCCCTTTGTATACTCATATAAAGATTACAAGCAGCCATAGAAGCACCCATTTCCTCCTCTCTCGAGATAAGGATAGATCTAGGATCTAAGGTGGATTCCCTCTCGAGATAGAAACCTTACAACCACAAAGCAAACCATATGACCATAAGCTTTAGCAATCCAACATTTTCATGCATTCATACTACTCCATAACACCAGATAAAGAAGATACTACTCTTTCAAGTTACCAACAATCAAACATCACGAGATGGTAGCTAAGCATACAAGTGAATCATTAATAACAAGCGTATGGAGATAATCTTGATATGAGTACATATATTCAAAGGTAAGCAAGAATATACATGTTGGGAGAGACTTAGTAGCTGCTCCCAACCTGAGTTAAGTGTTTACCCACACATGTTAATAGGCAGCATAACGGCGTTACAAAATGATAGATACATCATAACCATGAAGAGGAAAGGGGTACAATGTAACAGAGATGACAGATCTAGAAGAGAGAGAAAAGATGACAATACAACAAAGTACTCCTTTGAATCTAGATCTGGAATGGAGGGTGCGTGTAACAACCCTGACCTGGGTTATACCTTAACCCTAGGTGTTTTGATTAAGAAATGTGATTAAGTGCTTAATATCATCTTATGAAAAGCAATTAGGCCTCAAGAGGAACTTATGTTGCAATTCTAGTCCTTTTTGAACATTGTTGAAATCAATGTTTTGTTTGTTTTGGACTAATGTGCAAAATACCCAAGTTGAGGGGTTTAAGTGCAAATTGTGCATAATAATATGTTTCTCATGTGTTTAAGCATCATGAGAGTGAATATGATGCTGAGGTGTGGCTTATGGAAGCATGAATACCAAGAAAGAGCTGATAAAGCAATGTATGTGTATGAAAACCCAGTTTTGGTGTAATGTGCAATTTACCCAAAACCTAGGGTGCAATATATGAATTACCACTTCAATAAGGTCCCTAATTTTCTTGTCATCATGTAGAGCAAAGAAAATGAGAGGGGTGCCTCATTTGAATTAAGTTGGAGGAGAGAAAATCTTGATATTAAAATAATCAATATTTAATCCTAATTGAAACCCTAATTCGATTTAGGGCAAAAATGAATGTATTAATTAAAGGGCCTTCAACCAAAATTAAAGTGGTTGGATTCATATGTGTGCGTGACGTCCTTGAGATTTGCAAGGACCACGAAAATATCCAAGGGAGTGGATAACTCACACACAATTTTATAAGAAAAAGAAATATCCACTCACATATGGATATTAATATAATATGATTTAAGGTGCTTGATTTGCTTTTCTTTAAATCATGGATAATTGAGAGGGATAAGAGGCAAACAAGATATACTCGTCCCTAAGGAAGATAAGGGGGAAGAGGCGGCCACATTTTTGGGATTAATTGGATTTTTGCAAAGTACATTCTCTCTCATTGAATTTTTATAAAAGGACCTTTTACAAGCCAAATGAAAGGCTTTTTCAACCCCACTTCTTCTCCTTGCTTGGGAAACGACCAAAAGGGATTGGGAGGATCAGGAGGACGACCCCCAACCTGTTGGTAAGTTTCTTGATCCATTTCACCTTGATTCCATGGTGGAAATCGGAAATAAATTATGGATTTCTTCCTATTTCGATCTCCTCTTCAATTCTAACCATCCCTTTTCACTCAAACCTTGAGGACGAGCCTTGGAATGGTGAAAGGAGTTGCATCCACCATTGTTTCCATGAGCATGGAGCTTTGGAGCTCAATTGGTGGTGGGTTTTATAACTTGAACCCTTGATTTTTTTATTGCATTCAATTCCTTATCAAATAATGATCATTTCCATACTTACAATAATTGATTTGGTTGATGGATGCAATTGCCATGGAAACCACAGCAGGTTTCGTGAGTTCAGAGGTTGAGGATGATAATCACACACCTATATAAAATATCTAAGGAAAATGATCTTGGTTGGGTTGCTCAAACGGTTTCCAAAACCGTTTGGGAGCAAACAGTTTCAAACCGTTTAGAAGCAACCAGTTTCAACAAACCGCATGAGACCAAATGGTTTCAAAACCGTTTGGGGGAGTTGACCAAGGGTTTACCGTTTGAGAATCCTATTCCTAATTATGTTATTTGATAACCCACAAATTTTTATGGATTAATTCCAAAGGAATCATGAGTTGAAGGCTAATCAATTAGGCAAACCCTAATTGGATTAAGTGCTGATTTTCAACTTGATTGAT
This sequence comes from Alisma plantago-aquatica, assembly GCA_963693085.1. Lineage (NCBI taxonomy): Eukaryota > Viridiplantae > Streptophyta > Magnoliopsida > Alismatales > Alismataceae > Alisma > Alisma plantago-aquatica. The sequence continues at coordinate 343,371,653 of OY856413.1, forward strand.
TTGACTTTTTGGGTTAATTAGCCCAAACGGTTTCAAAACAATTTGGGAATCACCCAAACGGTCTCAAAACAGTTTGGAGGTCAACCAAGACCGTTTGGATGTGTAGGATTGAGTATGGTTAAGTATTTGAAGATCCAAACATATGGTATAAACCCAAATCGGCTAAGTGCTGATTTTGCAATTGAATGAGTTGATGCTTTGGGTTGATTGACCCAAACGGTTTCAAAACCGTTTGGGGATCACCCAAACGGTCTCAAGACTGTTTGGGGATCACCCAAGACCGTTTGGGTTAAGCATGGTTGACCAATTGAAGGTCTAAAGGTACCAAATCACTTTGCAATTAAGTGATTATTTGATGATTAACTCAATAGCTCAAACCCTAATGATTTTTTCACTAGAATCCAAGGGTTGGATGAGCCAAACGGTCTCAAGACCGTTTGGAGCTCATCCAAACGGTCTCAAGACCATTTGGAGGTCACCCAAGACCATTTGGAGGTCTAGGGGCGAGTATGGTTAACCAATTGATGATCCAATGATACTAAGTTAAAGTGTAATCAATTGCTGATTTGGTGATCAATCCAATGATCCAAACCCTAATTGGTTGACTTGGATTTTGATGATGTGATGGGCAAATGGTCTCCAGACCATTTGGTTGTCATCCAAACGACATCAAGACCATTTGGGGTCAGGTCATGTTCAATTTGGATGATGGTTCAATGGTTTCAAAGTAACTAATCTTGCACTGATTAGTGTTGAAGGATCATCGATTCCAAACCCTAATTCAATTGATTCAAACCCTAATTGAGGACTAATTCAGGGTCAATTGAGGGTCAAATCAGGTGAAGGTTGACCTATTTAACTCAATTGAAGTATGAGGATAGGTCCAATTGATGATTGGTTCCATGAATTCAATGATTGAAGAAATCAATATTGAGAACCCTAAACCGATTGGTGTAGTTGAGACCATCTTTGGTCCATGCGGTTTTGAGGAGGTTTGGACCAAACGATCCCAAACCGTTTGTGCCCATGCGGTTTCAAAAGTCAAACTTGGGCAAACGGTCTTCACCTACTTTCTTGGGCAAACGGTCCCAAGCACCACCTTTACCAAACGGTTTCAAACCGTTTGAACCTTGAAGGACCAAGACCGTTTGGGGCTCAAGTAGTCAAAGTTGATTGAGGACTCAATTGGTTAATCCACTTAGACACTTGTTGTAATTGAGGACTCAATTGATCAATTCGATTGGATACCTTATGTAATGGAGGTCCAAGGTGATTGAATCTCTTGAAAATAGAGATGATGAATGATTCATTGATCCAATGATGATTAGTAATGATGATCATTGATGGTACAAAGGTTGAAACCCTAATAGTACCTAAGTGATTAGTGCCAATTAAGGGATGAACCCTAATTGCCTATAGGATCAATGACTTGGTACACTATGTCATTCATAGTTGATGAGACAGATAGAGCTGGTGAGATGGCAGACTCCTGACCTGCATAACCTTAAGCTCAACCTCACGATTGGGAGAGATAGGGATAACCAAGGAGTGTATCGAAGGTGGGCGGCGGGAATTATAAGAAATCACAGGGCTAATATCTGCCTTGTGTTCAAAGATTGGCTCAGGAGTACAGATTACATACTTGCATATATGCAAGCATGTGCTATCGGGTTGAAGATAGTGAGAGACCATGCATTGGTCATTTCGTGTATTGAGATTGATGAGGCGTACGTGCATGACATCTTATGGAACAACAGGATGGAACCATGGAAGACGTCACCGTTCGTTAGGGAGCTGCGACAGGAGCTTGATTCTGCTATGATATATGGGTCCTTGGTTCACAAGGCCATCAACTCGATACCTCGTGAACTAGGGAAATGGGGCAGCAGGTTGAATGAGCCATTCATTTCTTTAGATACACTGAATATACCACATAGAGTAAGAGGTATGCCGGCTTTAGAGAAACGTAGAGTCCCTTACATTGTTTTGCGGAGTGATGTTGGTTAGGTTGTTATGATGTTTCTGGAGCTTATTGCTTTTTACCTGCGCTGTTATAAGCAGGAGCTATAATTTCTGATGATTGTGCCCACATGAGGGGTGTGGGATGAATAAAAGCGACCCCTGGCTTAACCAAAAAAAAAAGTTGTATGTACTTGATTGAAGGGATGATATGACCTTATCAAGTTGAGATGATGTTAGCATGAATTCATAACATGAATATAATTCATGTGGTGATTAAGGGTATGATCCTTAAGTAGAGAGATCATGAAAACCTAATCATGAAAATATACCCTAATCGACAGGGTTATTGAATTCTAACCCTAATTGAGGGCAATTCTAAATGTAACCCTAATCCAGGGTGAGGATATAACCCTAATCTAGGGTAGTGATGTGTGAAACTCCAATTTAGGGAAATGAGATGTAAAACCCTAATTGGGATGAATAGTTAATCTCTAATTATGAATAATTGAATGAAATCCTAATGGAGATGGATTGTAGACCCAAATTGTGGGTGACTATAGTGGAATTCCTAATTAAGATTCCATGTGAAATCCTATTCTAGGGTTATGTTATGAGAAACCCTAAGTTAGAATGAGGTATATGGAACATTGATGTGGTGATGTGATATGATAATCAAACTTAAGGTGATGTCATGTAATGACATGTAAAACCCTAGTTGAGGGTGATTCCATGTGAAACCCTAATTGAGGGTGAATCCATGAGAAGCCCTAGTTGAGGGTGATTCCATGTGAAACCCTAATTGAGGGTGAATCCATGAGAAACCCTAATTGAGGGAGAATCCATGTGAAACCCTAGTTGAGGGTGATTCTATGAGAAACCCTAATTAAGAACTAACATCACATAATGTTCTGATGTTATGTTGTGATGAGAGGCCCTAAGAAGGGTGAAGGAATATGAGACTCTAATGTAAGTCATTATACATAAAGCCCTAATCTTGGGCAATATGACAATGGATCATAATTCTAATTTTAAATAAGGATGCAAGGAAATCCTAATGATGAGATAAAAGAAATGACCTTATAAAGGTGAAACATTTCATGTGGTTGATTGTATGTAACCTAATTTTAAACAATGTCTTTAGCATTAGACAAGTCCATATCATTAAAGATAGATGCACAATTCTAATGTGTGGCCTATGTATTATATGATAAAGGTGAGAGTTTAGTAATGGAATGTATTAAGAGGGAAACACCTTAATACAAGATAAGTTGGTTAACTCAAGAGAGTCTGAAAAGATGAGAAAGTGATACATCAAGATATTATAGTTATCACATTCAACACTTCAGGGTTTATATACCTGGATACACTCCAAATCCAATATATTTTCGTAAGAAACATATGAAGTGTGTTATGCAACTATTACAATGAAATGTAATGAGTTGTTGCACCTTGATGAGTGTTAATTAATGTACCTTGAGAATGCGGTTAATCCCAAATGATGTGTATGATATAATCATACCATGATAAGGATGAGAAATGAACTCATACTTTGAATTGATGATCATTAATGATATATGATGAAAGTAATTTTCTTGAATAATTAAATGTGATACCTTTGAATGCCCCAGAGGTATGGATTAACAAATTAAGGGTTGGATAGATTATATAATCATGAAACCCTAATTAATGAATAAAGGGGAACCCTAACCCTGACTTGGATAAAGGGGATGATAAGCCATGTTTGATAGTAAATCCTAATTCCTAGAAAAGGAATAATGGTGTTACTATTATATCACATGATGTGATGAATATCTTGTATGATTGTTATCATACCTAATAACCATGAAGGTATGATGAGATAATGAACATAGCTAGATTTGAGCTACGACATTTATATAATAAATGTTGATTGACATTATGAGCCTTAATGTTGTTGTTGCTTAGTAAAAGTAACAATGTGTAAGGATTCTATGAGTCATATGAGCAAGTTGTTGCCTAGAAAGTGGTGACAAGATATTTCATGGCCTTGTGAGCCAGGTGTGATGCTTGTGTAACAAGTATCATGAATGCCTTGGTCAGATGACCTGAAGGTGATAGTTACCTGAAAAATGTGTAATAATGCTCAATGATGAGTTAAGGGTTTGAATACCCAGAACCATATGATTATGGTGATGAGAATGTGAAGGCATGAGAATTCCCAGTTTTGAAATGAGGGACTGAGTTCCCAAGGTCTTTGAAAGACTGATAAGTATCTGATGAAAGTAGTACATGTATCTTTATAGCATTGTTGTAATAAGTTATGTTTGAGAACTTGACTGATGCTAAAAGAATATGCTAATGTATTTAATTTAATCAAGTGAAATCATATCATGTAGAGCCCTGACAATAGATCCATCATCGTCAGCAAATTGGTGATGTTGAAACGGGTGCTCCGCGGCAAAACCCGGAGGGCATACTTTCGAGTATGTGGGGGTTATGGGTGCGAATATCCTTACGCCCTAATGTAGGAATTGATGTGAGATAAATATTAAATTTCTCAATCCTTCATTATACGTACCGGGATGGATGTATCACGAATCTCCCGATGATTGGGTTAGATGTCGTACACATCTCCCAATAATGTTAATGTCGGATCGGTAGAGATAAACACGAAATCTCATGGTCGCGAAGAGAGTGCAGCATGCCAATGTAACTCTGATAGCGAAGTTTCCAGTATACCCTAGAAAGCTTTGTTTAGTAGAGACACAAGATGTCCTGCATCTGATCTCGCGCTGACCGAGATGTGGGAGGTCATGGGAATCTGGCTCTTCTATTGACCTTGTATGGTACCGATTTCGACTTCGTAGTGGTCGGTTGGAGTATGAGCGGTATACCTCATCTCCTCAGGGCATAAGTGTGTTTGTAAAATGAAATCAGTCGTATAGCATGTTTGCTTAAGGATTGAATACGAAAATTCATTGGCTGATGTTACATTCTGTTATATATCTATAGTTCATTGATGTTATTCATATCTGTTGTATTCATTATAAGTAGAGGGATGAACTATGAGTCTACCATGAGTAGATGCGATGTTATCCTTGAAAAAGGAGATAACTTCACTTTGTTCATACAAGTGATTTACCTGCTATTGATTAAATATATATAAATCCTTCTACTCAGTTTATTTTAATAAACTACTATAACAATGTTTTGGCGGAGAGTTATATCTCCCGCTGGGGCAATTTACAATTGTCTCACCCCCGTGGGATCCAACTTTTTAGGAGGATGCGGACAAAGAAGCAGAATCTCATTACAGGGAATAGACAACAGCAGTGACAGCAAGGACAATAGTAATATCTCAGGTGGAGATATTGCCTGTCAAGTTATGTAGTTCGAAAGTCCTATGTGTCGTCTCTGTACTCTCATGTCCTCAGAGTTTTTAGTCAGTGTTTTATGAATCAATCTGAGGTTTTGGCTTGATGCCTCGAGATTCGTATATTGTCTGTATATAATGTTTATAAGATAGTTAATGATGTAATATCTAAAAAGAGATGGTACGGGTTATGTACGTTTGAACCAGAATGTAAATGGTATGCAATGGTTCTTGTTGGAAAAGATTTCCTATGTGAGGATCTCTTTGCAAAAAGTTTTAATTTTCAGTGATTTTCAGTAATCCGCTGCAAATAATTCGCTTCCGCATTAGTTAATCCTATTTTCACGAGACGCTCGCTACAATTAGTGGTATCAGAGCTCTAGGTTCGTTGAGTCTACAGAGACATATGACTAAGGTAGTAGAGTCTGTTTTGGTGTCATCTAGTGTATCTGATAGTGTCTTCTGCTCGTATAAGAGAAGAAGAACTTAAAGATGACTGGGTCACATGATGAGATTGCTGCTGAGAGAAGCAATGTTGCACCAAGAAGAGATGCATGGGAATAGGCAAGAGAGAGACAATTGCTGAGAATCCCCTAGCTGATCCAACTATAATAAGAAAATCCTTCTTTAAGTATTACTGTTGGAGAACTTAGGGCAACCGTAATGTATATAGTGGATCAAGTTTTGGCAGTGTAACCTGGATTACCAGTCCCAATGATGATGTTATAGATATCAACATGATTTGTAATTAGCATCAGCAGGTTGAAGCAAAAAGAAATGATGAATTTCTGGACTTAAATAGAGTCTGTGCTCAACCATAGCCTGTTGAATCAACCTTTGAGGCAGAGTTAGCCTGAGGCAGTGAATAATTCATGAATTATGACAAGTGAGACAAGATAATGTCATGCAAATATGTTAATTTATGAATTCCTGGATTAACTGAGAAAGGAAATGATTGAACTTTCCTTGATTAGTCCTATGAGGACTTTTGTTTTGCATACTAAAACATTACAAATGTTTTATGTTGTTCTTAACTCCTTGAGAAATGATGAGGTACAGAAGAGATGCATGAATGAAATTCAGGGATGATAAGTCTTATGCTTGTGATAATATGAAAAGGAGGAATATGATAGTATACAAAGTGCATACCACTTAATCTCAGTATTTATATACCCTGGCCAGGTATACAACTATTGATGATAAAGTGGGTATGGAAACTCTTAGATTGTTGTCTTTTTGATTGCTCTGATCAAGTAGTCATTCTGAGATAATCTAATGAGTATCATGAAATCAAAAATTTAGAATGAATAAATGTGTCATATCCCATGCATAAGAAAGAGAAGTCTGAGATAATCTCAGATGAGCATGTTGTATGAGGAACTAAAAATGTACTCCTCATAAGATAAGAATAAGAATGAGGGAAATGAACCTTGTTCAATAATGCTGCCCGCATAATAAAGATTTTTCCCATAATGAGGAAATGGGAAATGTGATGAGATCATGAGATGATCATAAACATGCTAGATAATAATAAAGAAAGGGATAATGACATGCAATCATCCTTACAAATTCCAATGTTAAAGGCAAGGAACCTAGGATGAGATAAAGAGTAAATGGTTCAATAATAGTTGAAAATACATGAATTAAGAAGAGGAATATGAATCCTTGTTTTCTTTCCTTTCAGGGACATGGCAATCAAGTGGTTCTTAGGACACTTGATGTGCATAAGATAAAGGTGTTCATGTGATGGATACATAGAAAAGTATCAGTTATCTTGGACTTTGGTCCCAAGATGAGGACATATGAAACAATTAATGTTCCAAGATGAAAGGAAGAGATATATATGATGTGTTTCAAACACATGTGATAGATACCCAGGTGAAAGATTCTGGTATCTGAGAGTTATCAGATGGGTTAGGTTGGCTACCTGGAGTGGTCAACTGTGAAATTAGTCTGAATATATAAAACAATATGAACATCATATGTTAGGGGTTTATGCTCTACATAAACATGATATTAATACAGAATGTATGATGTTTCTCTGAACAAGAAAAGTGTTGTTTGACACAAAGTTGACTCTATAGTCAATGATGAGGAATAGTGGAGCATGTGCCTTGTGTGTTGATTCTATGAGAATCTTGTATGGAAACACTTTGTACTGATCAAAGTTTTATGGTGTCTCCATAATAAGGAGATGTTATGTGAGGACTAGATAGTATGATGAATAAAATACATCTGTCTTCCTTTATTTGGATTTTGAGGACGAAATCCTTGTTAGGGGTTTATAATTTGTAACAACCCTGACCTAGGTTATACCTTAACCCTAGGTGTTTTGATTAAGAAATGTGATTAAATGCTTAATCTCATCTTATGAAAAGTAATTAGGCCTCAAGAGGAACTTATGTTGCAATTCTAGTCCTTTTTGAACTTTGTTGAAATCAATGTTTTGTTTGTTTGGACTAATGTGCAAAATACCCAAGTTGAGGGGTTTAAGTGCAAATTTTGCATGATAATATGTTCGTCATGTGTTGAAGCATCATGAGAGTGAAGATTCTGCTGAGGTGTGGCTTATGGAAGCCTGAATACCAAGAAAGAGCTGATAAAGCAATGTATGTGCATGAAAACCCAGTTTTGGTGTAATGTGCAATTTATCCAAAACCTAGGGTGCAATATATAAATTACCACTTCAATAAGGTCCCTAATGTTTCTTGGAATCATGTAGAGCAAATAAAATGAGAGGGGCGCCTCATTTGAATTAAGTTGGAGAAGAGAGAATCTTGATATTAAAATAATCAATATTTAATCCTAATTGAAACCCTAATTCGATATAGGGCAAAAATGAATGTATTAATTAAAGGGACTTCAACCAAAATTAAAATGGTTGGTTTCATATGTGTGTGTGACGTCCTTTATCTTTGCAAGGACCACGAAAATATCCAAGGGAGTGGATAACTCACACACAATTTTATAAGAAAAAGAAATATCCACTCACACATGGATATTAATATAATATGATTTAAGGTGCTTGATTTTCTTTTCTTTAAATCATGGATAATTGAGAAGGATAAGAGAAAAAGAAGATATCCTCGTCCCTAAGGAAGATAAGGGGTAAGAAGCGGCCACATTTTTGGGATTAATTGGATTTTTGCAAAGTACATTCTCTCTCATTAAATTTTTATAAAAGGACCTTTTACAAGCCAAATGAAAGGCTTTTTCGACCCCACTTCTTCTCCTTGCTTGGGAAAAGACCAAGGGAGCTTGTAAGGATCAGGAGGACGACCCCCAACCTGTTGGTAAGGTTCTTGATCCATTTCACCTTGATTCCATGGTGGAAATCGAAAATAAATTATGGATTTCTTCCTATTTCGATCTCCTCTTCAATTCTAACCATTCCTTTTCACTCACACCTTGAGGACGAGCCTTGGAATGGTGAAAGGAGTTGCATCCACCATTGTTGCCGAGATTATGGAGCTTTGGAGCTCAATTGGAGATGGGTTTTATAACTTGAACCCTTGATTTTGTTATTGCATTCAAGTCCATATCAAATAATGATCATTTACATACTTACAATAATTGATTTGGTTGATGGATGCAATTGCCATGGAAAACACAGCAGGTTTCGTGAGTTCAGAGGCTTAAGATGATAAGAACACACCTCTCTAAAATATCTAAGGCAAACGATCTTGGTTGGGTTGCTCAAACGGTTTCCCAAACCGTTTGGGAGCAAACGGTTTCAAACCATTTAGAAGCCAACGGTTTCATCAAACCACATGAGACCAAACGGTTTCAAAACCGTTTTGGGGAGTTGACCAAGGGTTGACCGTTTGATAATCCTGTTCCTAATTGTGTTGGTTGATAACCCACCAAATTTTATGGATTAATTCCAAAGGAATCATGAGTTGAAGGCTAATCAATTAGGCAAACCCTAATTGGATTAAGTGCTGATTTTCAACTTGATTGATTTGACTTTTTGGGTTAATTAGCCCAAACAGTTTCAAAACCGTTTGGGAATCACCCAAACGGTCTCAAGACCGTTTGGAGGTCAAACAAGACCATTTGAAGGTCTAGGGTTGAGTATGGTTAAGTATTTGAAGATCCAAACATATGGTATAAACCCTAATCGGCTAAGTGCTGATTTTGCAATTGAATGAGTTGATGCTTTGGGTTGATTGACCCAAACGGTTTCAAAACCATTTGGGGATCACCCAAACGGTCTCAATACCATTTGGGGATCACCCAAGACCGTTTGGAGGTCTAGGTTTAAGCATGGTTGACCAGTTGAAGGTCTAAAGGTACCAAATCACTTTGCAATTAAGTGTTGATTTGATGATCAACTCAATAGCTCAAGCCCTAATGATTTTTTCACTAGAATCCAAGGGTTGGATGAGCCAAACGGTCTCAAGACCGTTTGGAGGTCACCCAAGACCGTTTGGAGGTCTAGGGGTGAGTATGGTTAAGCAATTGATGATCCAATGATACTAAGTTAAAGTGTAATCAATTGCTGATTTGGTGATCAATCCAATGATCCAAACCCTAATTGGTTGACTTAGATTTTGATGATGTGATGGGCAAACGGTCTCAAGACCGTTTGGTGGTCATCCGAACGACCTCAAGACCGTATGGGGTCAGGTCATGTTCAATTTGGATGATGGTTCAATGGTTTCAAAGTAACTAATCTTATATTGATTAGTGTTGAAGGATAATCGATTCCAAACCCTAATTCAATTGATTCAAACCCTAATTGAGGACTAATTTAGGGTCAATTGAGGGTCAAATCAGTTCAAGGTTGACCTATTTAACTCAATTTAAGAATGAGGATAGGTCCAATTGATGATTGGTTCCATGAATTCAATGATTGAAGGAATCAATATTGAGAACCCTAAACTGATTGGTGTACTTGAGACCATCTTTGGTCCATGCGGTTTTGAGGAGGTTTGGACCAAACGGTCTCAAGAACGTTTGAGTCCAAATGGTCTCAAGAACTTTTGGGACCAAATGATCTCCATACCAATTGGGACCAAACGATCCCAAACCGTTTGTGCCCATGCGGTTTCAAAAGTCAAACTTGGGCAAACGGTCTTCACCTACTTGCTTGGGCAAACGGTCTCAAGAACCACCTTTACCAAATGGTTTCAAACCTATTGAACCTTGAAGGACCAAGACCGTTTGGGGCTGAAGTAGTCAAAGTTGATTGAGGACTCAATTGGTTAATCCACTTAGACACTTGTTGTAATTGAGGACTCAATTGATCAATTCAATCGGATACCTTATGTATTGGAGGTCCTAGGTGATTGAATGTCTTGAGAATAGAGATTATGAATGATTCATTGATCCAATGATGATTAGTAATGATGATCATTTAAGGTACAAAGGTTGAAACCCTAATAGTACCTATGTGGTTAGTGCCAATTAAGGGATGAACCCTAATTGCCTATAGGATCAATGACTTGGTACACTATGTCATTCATAGTTGTATGTACTTGATTGAAGGGATGATATGACCTTATCAAGTTGAGATGATGTTAGCATGAATTCATAACATGAATATAATTCATGTGGTGATTAAGGGTATGATCCTTAAGTAGAGAGATCATGAAAACCTAATCATGAATATCTACCCTAACCGACAAGGTTATTGAATTCTAACCCTAATTGAGGGCAATTCTAAATGTAACCTTAATCCAGGGTGAGGATATAACCCTAATCTAGGGTAGTGATGTGTGAAACTCCAATTTAGGGAAATGAGATGTAAAACCCTAATTGGGATGAATAGTGAATCTCTAATTATGAATAATTGAATGAAATCCTAATGGAGATGGATTGTAGACCCAAATTGTGGGTGACTATAGTGGAATTCCTAATTAAGGATGATTCCATGTGAAATCCTATTCTAGGGTTATGTTATGAGAAACCCTAAGTTAGAATGAGGTATATGGAACATTGATGTGGTGATGTGATATGATAATCAAACTTAAGGTGATGTCATGTAATGACATGTAAAACCCTAGTTGAGGGTGATTCCATGTGAAACCCTAATTGAGGGTGAATCCATGAGAAACCCTAATTGAGGGTGAATCCATGTGAAATGCTAGTTGAGGGTGATTCTATGAGAAACCCTGATTAAGAACTAACATCACATAATGCTCTGATGTTACGTTGTGATGAGAGGCCCTAAGAAGGGTGAAGGAATATGAGACTCTAATGTAAGTCATTATACATAAAGCCCTAATCCTAGGCAATATGACAATGGATCATAATTCTAATTTTAAATAAGGATGTAAGGAAGTCCTAATGATGAGATAAAAGAAATGACCTTATAAAGGTGAAAAATTTCATGTGGTTGATTATATGTAACCTAATTGTAAACAATGTCTTTAGCATTAGACAAGTCCATATCATTAAAGATAGATGGACAATTCTAATGTGTGGCCTATGTATTATATGCTAAAGGTGAGAGTTTAGTATTGGAATGTATTAAGAGGGAAATACCTTAATACAAGATAAGTTGGTTAACTCAAGAGAGTATGAAATGATGAGAAAGTAATACATCAAGATATAATAGTTATCACATTCAACACTTCAGGGTTAATATACCTGGATACACTCCAAATCCAATATATTTGGGTAAGAAACATATGAAGTGTGTTATGCAACTATTACAATGGAATGTAATGAGTTGTTGCACCTTGATGAGTGTTAATTAATGTACATTGAGAATGGGGTCAATCCCAAATGATGTGTATGATATAATCATACCATGATAAGGATGAGAAATGAACACATACTTTGAATTCATGATCATTAATGATATATGATGAAAGTAATTTTCTTGAATAATTAAATATGATACCTTTGAATGCCCCAGAGGTATGGATTAATGAATTAAGGGTTGGATAGATTATATAATCATGAAACCCTAATTAATGAGAAATGGGGAACCCTAACCCTGACTTGGGTAAAGGGAATGATAAGCCCTGTTTGATAGTAAACCCTAATTCCTGGAAAAGGAATAATGGTGTTACTATTGTATCACATGATGTGATGAATATCTTGTATGACTATGATCATGCCTAATTACCATGCAAGTATGATGAGATAATGAACATAGCTAGATTTGAGCTACGACATTTATATAATAAATGTTGATTGGCATTATGAGCCTTAATGTTGTTGTTGCTTAGTAAAAGTAACAATGTGTAAGGATTCTATGAGTCATATGAGCAAGTTGTTAACTAGAAAGAGGTGACAAGATATTTCATGGCCTTGTGAGCCAGGTGTGATGCTTGTGTAACAAGTATCATGAATGCCTTGGTTAGATGACCTGAAGGTGATAGTTACCTAAAAAAGGTGTAATAATGCTCAATGATGAGTTAAGGGTTTGAATACCCAAAACCATATGATTATGGTGATGAGAATGTGAAGGGATGATAATTTCCAATTTTGAAATGAGGGACTGAGTTCCCAAGGTCTTTGAAAGACTGACAAATATCTGATGAAAGTAGTACATGTCTCTTTATAGCATTGTTGTAATAAGTTATGTTTGAGAACTTGACTGATGCTAAAAGAATATGCTAATGTACTTAATTTAATCAAGTAAAATCATATCATGTAGAGCCCTGACCATAGATCCATCATCGTCAGCAAATTGGTGATGGTGAAACAGGTGCTCCGCGGCAAAACCCGGAGGGCATACTTTTGAGTATGTGGGGGTTATGGGCGTGAATATCCTTACGCCCTAATGGAGGAATTGATGTGAGATAAATATTAAATCTCTCAGTCCTTCATTATACGTACCAGGATGGATGTATCACGAATCTCTCGATGATTGGGTTAGATGTCGTACACATCTCCCAATAATGTTAATGTCAGATCGGTGGAGATAAACACGAAATCTCATGATCGCGAAGAGAGTGCAGCACGCCACTGTAACTCTGATACGAAGTTGCCAGTATACATTGGAAAGCTATATTTAGTAGAGACACAAGATGTCCTGCATGTGATCTCACGTCGACCGAGATGTGGGAAGTCATGGGAATCCGACTCTTCCATTGACCTTGTCTAGTACCGATTTTGACTTCGTAGTGGTCGGTTGGAGTATGAGCGGTATACCTCATCTCCTCAGGGCATAAGTGTGTTTGTAAAATGAAATCAACCGTATAACATGTTTGCTTAAGGATTGAATACGAAAATTCATTGGCTGATGTTACATTCTATTATATATCTGTAGTTCATTGATGCTATTCATATCTGTTGTATTCATTAGATGTAGAGGGATGAACTATGAGTCTACCATGAGTATATGCGATGTTATCCTTGAAAAAGGAGATTACTTCACTTTGTTCATACAAATGATTTACCTGTTGTTGATTAAATATATATAAATCCTTCTACTCAGTTTATTTTAATAAACTTCTATAACAATGTTTTGGCGAACAGTTATATCTCCCACTGGGGCAATTTACAATTGTCTCACCCCCGTGGGATCCAACTTTTTAGGTGGACGCAGACAAAGAAGCAGAATCTCATTACAGGGAATAGACAGTAGCAGTGACAGCAAGGATAGTAGTAATATCTTAGGTGGAGATACTGTCTATCAAGTTATGTAGTTAGAAAGTACTATGTGTCGTCTCTGTACTCTCAGGTCCTCATAGTTTTTAGTCAGTGTTTTATGAATCAATATGAGGTTTTGGCTGGATGCCTCGAGATTCGTATACTGTCTGTATATAATGTTTATAAGACAGTTGATGATGTAATCTCTAAAAAGAGATGGTACAGGTTATGTACATTTGAACCAGAATGTAAATGTTATGCAATGGTTCTTGTTGGAAAAGATTTCCTATGTGAGGATCTCTTTGCAAAAAGTTTTAATTTTCAGTGATTTTCAGTAATCCACTGCAAATAATTTGCTTCCGCATTAGTTAATCCTATTTTTGCGAGATGGTCGCTACAGTGCGGATGCTCCCCTTCTTTTGAGGGAGAGGGGCCTTCAATCTTCTCTCACCTCAACTTTCGGCTTTGGAGATCCAAGACTGATTTGATGGATGAGAGTGGATATGGAATTTGGCAGCACTTCGTGTTCCTTGATGATCTGATAATGTGACAAGTCTAGGTCAGTGGCCTATTTATAGGTGTTTTCCACCGACTTAACCACCCACACCGCATTCAAGGCTTGGTATCGGTCGAGGCTTGATTGCAGTCGATCGAGGCCTCTCCTCGGTTGAGGTCACCATAGCGGCCAGTCGAGTCAGTACCTCGATCAAGGTATTGCGCCACCTCGGTCGTGGTCCTTCTTGGGTCACGACACTACCTCGATCGAGGTTGAGATGGATGTGTTTTAGGCCGCGACCAAAAGGGGAACACTTGCACTGTGATCGCGGTGTCATCAGGGTGATTGGTGGCATCGACCGTGGTGTGAGAGTCTTCTTTGGTCGATGAGCCATAGTCGAGGTACTAACCGTGGCTGTGGCTTGATGTGACCCTGCAAGGATGGTAAAAGTGTGTGATTGAGATTCTCATCATAAAAGTGCTAAAATAAGTTGATAAGTCTATAAAAGATATGTTTGGAGAGGTATAAAATAAGTGCAAAAAGTGTATAAAATTAGATGTTATCATGTATGCATTAACATATAAGAAAATAGATCACCATATATAAAATGATGTATATAGATATACAAATAAGATCTCACCATATCCATAGTTCTATCATAGATGAATTATGACAAGCATAACAAAACTACTCCAGAATAATTTGTAAAAATATATTATTATCGTATGAATGGCATAAAACATCCTTCTCCATAGAAATAATAGTAGGTGAAGTTTTAGAATGTTCACCTATCCATATTTTCATATCCATGCATTGAGGACCTATCTAGTCATATAGGTCCTTTGCAAGCCAACTATGTACTTTAGGAAGAGGTGGAGGTGGAGGAGGATGAGTTTTAGTGGGTTTATTCCCTTATTCCTGCATATATAATTTCATATCAATTGTCATGTATATACATATACCAATTAACGTAATGTAAATTTACCATACATGATCAGTATAGTTGACTCCCTATTTGGGCCTCAAGACCACTCCACCTTCTGCTTCACCAAGCGTGTTAGCATCTGGGTGGGCATATGGAAATGGATGTTGCCTCCATGTGAGGAAGACAAGCCTCGAGCTCACACAAACCGCACAATCAGGTACTGGAGTGCTATGAATCATGTGGCCTGGAAGGTGTGGGTAAGCATCACCCTCTACAACGATGAATTCTTTCAATTTTAGACGACATGGTGTCAACCCCTAAAAATTTACATAGAGTGTTATATATATATATATCTATATACCTAAACATATCATATTGATAAGATTGGCTACTATGTCATAAAAATACTTACAACAGACGTACTAAGTGGTGGGTCTACATGATTACTCCCAGCTACCTCTACAAGATCACTCCCAACCACCTCTATCGTAGGGGAAGAATGACACAACATAGGTATTGTCTGAGTGGAAGCCTGAGATGCCTACCACTTGCTCATTGCTTCCTGGAATCTCTTATCAATTAACTCAACTACCTATACTTGACCAAAAGAAACGCTTTTGGATTCATGAATTCCCTTTGCAATAACATTCCAAAAAAAGAATAAGTTACCTCAACATTTAAAAATCCCTCTCTTTGCACATGTTTGCACTGTGATGGCCCAGAGAACGCTCTTAGGCCCACACCAACGCCTGCAGCCCTAACATGTCCAGGATGCTCTAGGTTACTGAGAGCAAATGTCAATTCATCCCTTGTGCCCTCATGGATGAATGAGCCTTGCTCCTCTGCCTGTGAAGCTCTCTCTAATCATCATCAATCGAAACTGGTATGTAAACATAACAATCATCAATATTAATTGCTCCGACAGTTCAATTTTACCATTTTTACATCTGGGGTTGGTAATCTCTCCTTTTTTGTTTTGCCTCCTAGCTATCCACACGTCTTAGGGATGCAAAGGTGAGGGAGTAGTAGAGGACTCAACAGTCTCAACAGTAGGAGCAGTAGGCTGCTAAATGGAAGACGTCTGTAGATTTTTGCAAGGGATTACATAGACACCTGGACCCATCGTGTGGTCATGCACATTCAGTGCATGCCTTTCTCATTGAGCATCAATAATATCCTTTTTAGTAAACACATTGAATTGGTTAGTAACAATCAAGGTCAATCATGAATAGGTGAATTCATAAGAATGTATACTAATTAAATCAGGAGTGACGCTTAATACCTTGAATTTTTCGGTATTTCTCTTGGCAACAAACACCTCCCACTCAGTCAGGTCCAGGTAGTTCTATTGCTCAAGGCTGACTTCTTCCTCTTATCATCCTCTTATATGTATTGTCGGTTGAGAGTTTTCTTATAGTTCCTTAGAACCCTCCCACATCATTGCATCACCTTTTTACGATGTAGGCTTTCATCCAGTTCAAATATACTGTGCAAAATTTCACATATTTAATAGAGTATCCTAGAAAATAGATAAATAACTTTTGAAATTTAATTGCAAATGATAATATCTCATACATAGTTCTTTCCAAACTAAGTCTTTCTTCCCTAGAAAGTATGTTCCAAGATTCTGCATTTACACTACAAAGAACCCCAAGATATGAAACAAATGAGTTGTGGTTCTTTCCACCTGGATTTCCTACATGATCAAAATCCACAACCAATTTTGGTCCATTGCCCCTTTGTTGTAGTAACTTGTTTATCATAGTGATGTCCCTGATTTTTTTCAATTTTTTTATGGTACTCATCAAGTGCCACAAGGTTTTCAGGGGGTACATCCTCAACCTAAAAATTAACAAAAAAACACATATAGGATATAACTTATAAAATCAACATATAGCTAGATATATTGTAAAACTTTCATTGTGATGTGGCGCACCACCCTTATGATAATTATCATCACGATCATCATACTCATGGTCAGCCATCTGAAAAAGTGTCATGTAAAAAATCAAATATTTAACATTTAACATTTAATGAAATTAATATAACATTGTAAAGTTCACATCAATATGACATTCAAAAAAATAAAACATTTAAAAAAATAAAAACATGCCTCTAATATTGAGATCATTTATCAATTAGAATTTTTTCAATGTGATCTCCATGCACATAAAAGTCATCGTTAGACTCAATATTTGGTGTTGGCAAGCCAACTGAGAATGGAATAGAGTCATCATACTTATCATAGTACTCTTCTTCATCTATATGATCTTCAATGAACTATCTTTTACCATGAAGAACAACCAACCATTTTTCATTTGTAGGATCATCGATACAAAATACTTGTTTCACCTCTGATGCATATGAATGGTTCACCCTTCTCATCAATCTTTTCAAAATTCACTAATGTGAAATCCAATTCATCCACTATAACTCTTTTGGTGTTATCAACCCAATTACACTTAAAGAACAAAATTCTGAAATCTACATAGTCAAACTCTGATATGTCTTCAATGACATTGTAATATGTTATTTTAGCTTCACATGGACTCTTATATTTCACACTAGGAAAAAACAATGAAGACGCTTGAAGGGTGACCCCACTATTTTTGATGATGCTCTTATCATCTTGACGCTTTGTGTAGTATGAGAACCCATTTATGTCAAACCCTTCATAAGACAATATTTATTTTTGATTTAAAGGTGAGGCATTTGATATTTTCAATAATATAATTTGGTGTTTGAGATAGTTGATGTAAGTCTTTATCTTCAAACCACTTAATAAATGGCTTGTCATGCTCTCTAGCAAGCCTCCATAAATTGGCTCGAGGATATTGTTTCTTGATGAAATTGGCATGTTCCATGATATTAACACTCACTTCATCAATGTTGTGTAAAATATACAAGTGAGCTTGTTCTCACAGCTCACGATTCATTTGTGCTCCTAAAGTTCCTTTGCCAAAATAGTCTTCAATATTCTTGCCATTTACAGGAGCTTCACTCAGAAAGTCATTGCAAAAATGCATAACCTCTCTTGCCACATAACTCTCAATAATACTCCCTTTAGGATGATAATAGTTTCAAACATCACCTTTAAAAGCACACATGTATCATTCAAAAGGATACATCCAATGCAGGAAAATGTGTCCCAATATTTTCACTTCCCTAGTCAAGTGGACAACAAGATGTACCATGATATCAAAGAATGAAGGAGAAAAATTCATCTCAAGATGACATAGGGTAACAACCACTTCTCTTTTCAACTTATCAAGATTCTCAGGATCAATAACTTTGTTGCATAGACTGTTGAACAAGGAACAAAGTATGGTGATTGCAAACCTTGCATGCTTTGGTAGTATAGATCAAATTTCCATGGGTAATATTTGCAGTATTAGAGTGTGAAAATCATGAGATTTAAGACCTATCAGCTTTAGGTCTTTCATTGATACCAATTTACAAATGTTAGAAGAGTAACCATGTGGTATTTTAACATTAACCAAGCACTCACAAAAATCTTTCTTCTCCTTTCTAAACAACATGTAACAATCAAGAGGTAAATATGTTTTCTGATCAATACTAACTACTTCTGTTAATTTTTTCCTTATTCCCATTTCAAATAGGTCCATTATGGATTTGATGTCATCTTTAGTCTTACATGGTATATTCAACTGAGTACCAATGACGCTATCATAGACATTTTTCTCAACATGCAAGACATTGATACAATGCCTAACTGCCAAAGAACTCCAATAAAGGAAGATCTCAAAATATTGATTTCTCCTTGAATAAAGAATTGTTACTTTGTGTGGGAATGGTACATTGTGATCTCTTCCCAAATTCATTGACAAAGTCTTTTACTCTTTCATAAACAACCTCCCTTGGTATAGGTTTAGGGGCACTACGTTCCTCATTCCATCCCTTGAATGCTTTATGCAACTTTTGTAACTGATGGAACTTTGGAAGAAACCTTCAATGACCAAGATATATAGTCTTGCCACCATGTTTTAGCTGTATTAAATTGGTGTTCTCTTCATATATAGGACATGCTTTGGATCCTTTTATACTGTATCCATACAAATTCCCATATGTTGTAAAATCATTAATAATTCAAAACAACATAGCATGCAAATGAAATGTCTCTTTATGTGAAGGATCATATGTCATCACACCTTCACCCAGAGTTTCTTTAAGTCATCAATTAGAGGTTCAAGATAAACATCAATATCATGTCTAGGTTGTTTAGGGCCAAATATCAACAATGACATCATAACATACTTATTTTTGATACACAACCAGGGAGGAAGATTGTATATAAGAAGCATAAAAGGCCATGTGCTATGTTGGCTGATCAATGTCTCGTATTGATTCATCCCCTCAGTACAAAGCCCAAGTCTTAGATTCTTAAATTCTTCACCAAATTCATGGTACAATAAATCAATCTTCTTCCACTGTGGGAAATCAGACACATGACATAGGACTCCATCAATATTTTTCCTAACCTTTGCATGCCACCTTAAATTCAATTTGATCTGACTTGACCTGGCTAGTAATGTGACAAATCAAGAAAGAAAAAGGGTTCTCTATGATTAGTTTGAATATGATAACATAACTCTTCCTGCCTTTTAGAAGGGGCGGTAGATATCATACATAGAAAGAGATGTAGATGAGTAGACTCAATTCTTTGTTATTCTCTGATTTCCCAAGTATAAGTATAAAAGTTGACTTTAGTTTCAATTTCAATCGGAACCAGTGAACTAAACACTTTTATAGCCTAGTTGTATCTTGGGTCCTTTCCTTGACCTCCGGCTAAGAATTTCATAGCCTTATATTTCTTACTATTAGGTGGAAAAATATGTTTCTGAATCTATCAGATTGGCAAACAAGTGTTGAAACCGTGGTATTATAGGTAGATACCACATAACCTTGGCAGGAGAGCCAGTTTTGGACTTTCCTGAAGTCGTCATTTTATACCTAGATGCCCCACATTTTAGACAATCTTTCATATCCACATAGTCCTTTTGAAATAATACACAATCATTTGGGCAAGCATGTATCTTCTTAGCCTCCATTTCCATTGGGCATAATATTTTCTTTAACTCATATATTGAGATTGGAAGCTAATTTACTTAAGGGAGAATTTCATTCAACAAAGACAACAATGACGTGAAGCTTTTGTCGCTCCATCCATTGTTAGCCTTCAAATTTTATAATATCAACACAACACTCAGCTTCATAAACTTAGTACAACCTATGTATAACAGTCTCTCATCATCATGCACAATGTTCCTAAATAAGGAAGGTGGGTCAGTGTTCTCTACCCCACAACTATCTAGCATCACATTAACAATGTCTATCAGAATCAGTTCGTTCACATGTACGTCATCGGTGGCTATTTCTTGTTCAACACAAGCACTGCTATTGACAACTACTAATCATAGGTTTGAAATCTCTCCATGTTGTACAATTTTATATAACCTTGTACAAACCCATTGCACATGACATGACTTTTGATTTCATCACCAGTGTTGACATTCAAGTTGTTACCGCAATGCCTACATGGACAATAGAACCTATCTCCAGGTTGTTTCCTATGTTCCTATGCAAATATAATAAACTGATCAAGACCACAAATAAACTCTAGGGTGTAGAAATTTGGAATGGACATCCATGATCTATCCATTCTATGATCAAAGAGAAAACAAGTATTAGGGTTTTGGGTTTACATATTAAGTTATGGATTTATAGATAGATTAGGGCTTATTCTTTTAGATATAGGGATAAGGATTTAAATATTAGGGGTTAGGGTTAAAAGATTAGGGTTTAGGGTTAAAATAATAGGATTTAGGGTCTTATAATGAATGTGTGTACCACCTATTCTATTCCTTTGGTCGGCGAAAAAACTCTATTGCTATAATATTGTTCCAAAACTTTAGGTACAGAAAGAGAACCCCTTAATCCTACAAAGAGGACTACTAGAAAAAAAACTACCACAACTAAGGTCTTACACAGAAGACCTAGAACAGAAAAAATGGTTCAGCCTTGGAACAACAAAGGAACAATCAAACAAACATAACTGGTACAAACACAAACTACACAGAAGAAGAGCTCCACTATCAATACGCTCACCCACAAAAAATGGAGATTCCCCTATCAGAAAATGTATATCAGCTAGATATGTAATCATGCTCATTGTTGATTCAGTAGTTGAGACCAAATAATCTGTCAAAAATGTTGACACAACGTAGCACCAGCAACTGCGTCTTCCTACACACTATCCGCAACCGTAGAAGAATCCATGGCAATCAATACAGCTGCATCCACTGTTAGAGAAGCTAAATCCTGAATTCCCCTCGCACTGGCATTATGAACACAGCCAGAAAGCTGTGGAGGACAACCAGGATGAAACACCCAGCCAACAGATCAGCTAACTTTATCCTCAGATTCTAAAACAAAACAGATGAGAACATGAACTAAACAAGTAACCAAGATACAAAATTAACCTCCATCCTTTTTCCTCTTAGGTGATTTTTTCCTCCTGTTTGGCCTCATCTTACTGTAGCCCAGTGAGTCGGCTTCCCAGGGATCAAAATCTAGGTCAAAGTTCGAATCCATGTTGGACTCTTCATCACCTTCAAATAGCTTTTCCTTCACCTGTTGATAATCAACAGAGAAACCACTGCTATTCCATATCCTGTTAACCTGCCACGAGGAAGAACTCGTTGCCCCTTTGCTTCTTCTTCTTAGATCTAGCTCCCAATCAAGATTGAGGCTCCCAGCATTGAGAACCGGGGACGCCCCACGCATCTCAGATTATGAGAAATGAGTTTGGACTTGGATTTGTTGCTCAGCAGCCACGAAAAGAGCATCACCTCCTACCTGTTGAATATAGGGACCTTGAAGATTAACTTCGTCCTCAGCTGCAGGTGCAGACGTCTCTTCCTCCAACTGAATGACAACCTTATTTCCTTGTCCCTCCTTAGATTTCTCCTTGGAAGTTACTTTGACATTAGCTCGAATACTTGAGGCCTTCCCCATCCGAACCTGTAGGTCCTTCCCCGGAGGAGGCCTTCTCGTCTTCGATGGACAAGAGGTTGCTTTGTGCTCAAACCTTTTACAACTGGTGTAGATCACCGATTTTGAGACCACCTCAACCTTCAGCGTTTTGAGCACAGAGTCAACATCCACTAATGTATCCTTGGGAAACTTGGAGTCATAGCTCATTTCAACACAGACACGGGCGGCATCTAGACACCCTACAACAATAGAGTTGTCGTTGAAGTCCACGGGTCTTCCTATGGTACTTACGACACTCAAGATATGTTTATGAGTCCAGGGAAGACCTGAATTCTCAATTGTGAACCACACAGATACCTACTCAAAAGAAAGAGGTTGAAGAAGAGCTCCATGCTTCCACGCATGAGCCACAATCAGCGACCCATCCATGAACCAAGGAGCTCTTCGAGAACCCTCTCCTTGTCACCGCTGGATGGCATCTTGACGATATACCCCTCCCTTTCCTTGGACACTACCTCGACCGGACCGCTTGGTCTCCACGCTCTGCGAATCCAACCGGACAACTGACCTGCATAAGGTTTTCTTCCCACAAAACGGACAGAAATGAACTCATCCCAGTTAGGGACAACACTGTCCAAACTCGAGATGGATGTACATTGCTTGCCTTCCTTCACGATCGGCTCGGTGAACTCCAGCAACTCAGTGTCAATCTCACTTCGATCCAGCCTGCTGATCTGCAACCAATCTGCAAGATGATGCGGAGACAACCCTTCAATAGATCAATAGGGTGGCACTTCTAGAGGGTTGGTGGAAGATGCATGGAACGCCTCTATTTCCTTGCATGGACAAACCCTTGATGCTTCCGGGAAGATCTCACAGGTGGAAGAACCCCCTTCTCCATTTTCCCCTGATTGGCATGATGGAGGAGTCAAAGATGACTCGCCGGCGTTCCCCCCCCCCCGTCCACACCCAGGAGTTCACCCTCGCCCTCACCCCTTTTCGCTCCGCCCACGACCCATTCCCCTCAATAATACACATTTCCCTATTCTTGAACATCTAATCTCACTATTAAGTGCATAATGTGTATTCGGTTTTCAAGAAAATTTCGGCAGCATTTCCCTGTAGTTCTCCAAGTACATCGATGTACATGGGCAAATGCCCATCGACATATGTACTTAAAGAACAAATAGGAAAGTGCTAATGAAACATCATGAAAAATAAATATACATTATGCACTTGCATCCTAAGTGAGATTAAGTGTTCAAGAACAGTCCCAAACCCGGGACTATCCAAGATTTACTCCTAATGAGTAAATCTTGGATGGGTTTTGAGGCCAACAAAATACATG
Organism: Alisma plantago-aquatica; assembly: GCA_963693085.1. Lineage (NCBI taxonomy): Eukaryota > Viridiplantae > Streptophyta > Magnoliopsida > Alismatales > Alismataceae > Alisma > Alisma plantago-aquatica. The sequence continues at coordinate 343,395,300 of OY856413.1, forward strand.
TATGTTGTCATTCCTATACCTATGATCCTAGTTTCATCGTTCATATCCTAGGTTTTATGTAACATCATTTAATTCAATTCATTCTTCCATTTGGATTAATTAATCAAGAGAGAAAGCAACCATTAATATTAATGAAGAGAACTAGATTAAGCACTTTGATTTGAGATTCCTGACTAGATCTTTCAAAAGTGTCCCTCAAATAGGTCCTAAGATTACAAATAATGTATGAGTTGATTTACAACAACAACATCTGGTAATCTTAATCATACCCTAGTCTAGGTACCATATTCGATAACATTTATTTCAACATCTCCAATGCACATGCAAGTTCATCATCAAGTAATAAATTATTCATGACTTTGGGAGGGAGAGATGACCTAAGGTAAACTAGTAATTAAGGTTAACAAACTAAGGAAAGAAGGAAAATTACACTAACTAAGATATAGAAATCCTAATTTACATTAACCAATGCAAGATCAATAAGTAACTACCATAAAAAAGTGATTCACTTTCAACATGATAACATGGGGGATATGTAATCTTAACCATGTTTAAGGGTCATATTCATGAACATACATCCAATAATTAAGCTATGCAACAAAACAACAAGGAGTAATGTAGATTATGAATCACATCCTATTAGTTGTCCATGGGTGACATGGTGGCATAAGGGAGCTCTCTTACCTAGCAGTAGGGGAAGCATGCATATAATCTCACTAGTAGAAGCTCTGACTCAAGCTAACTAGGTCTGGCATCCTTAAGGTTCCAGATCCAAGCTCCAAGGTCCGGTGCCTAATCTCTTACCTAGAAGTAGGGGAAGTAGGAAGAGGATAGCTCAGGCTAAAGGTATGGTGTCCTCCCAAGCTCCTCCGACGGCTAGCAATAGTAGCTCCTCAAGGCGAGCACACAGAGAGAAGAAGCAACAAGACACTACTTCTGGAGGTGAGTAGATCCTTTGGCGAGCACAAAGATAGTGGCAGTGGCTAGAGGAAGAGCAGAGGAAGCGGCTAGAGGAAGAGCAAAATTGCTAGAATCGCCAGAGACCTAGGTATAAATCGTGATGAAATAGAGAATGGGTAAAAGTTTGTTTCGTGCAAGTGCTATTAAACCTTTCGTCATTGGTTTTTTTTTGAAAAATCGGTGACTAACTATTTTTGTCGTCGGTTACTTGTGAAAAACTGACAACTAAGTCCAAATCTAAACAAAAAAAGTTGCCCTTGGTTAGGGTTTTAGTCGTTGGTTGCTAGAGATAAATTGAAGACTAACTCCTAAACCAAAAAAAATAGTCTGACATAGTTGTTGGTTACCAATGGAAAAATTGACATCTATATACATATCAAAACAAAACAAAATTGATCAACTACTAGGTCCATAGTTGTTGGTTGTCCAATAAAGACCGACAATGAAGGAGCAACCTGGATGGAAATTATTTCTATGGGCTAAGGTGCAAAACCACCTAGTCGTCAGTTTCTAGCAAACAACCAAGGCTATAGACTCATCCCCTTAAAAAAGTTTGTCTCATGAGGGGTGATTACTCTCGGTTAGTTGACAGAGCCAATGACTGATGAGGGGATAAATTTAAGCCGTGGGTACATGGAGCAAAACATGTATCATCAGTTTTAGCAAAAACCAATGCCGGATTAAAAATTTTGAAGGCAAATTTTTTTCCCTACAAAATTGTATTTTGCGGGTAATTTTTGAAATCGATTTCTTTGAAAATAAACTAATGTTAAAGTAAAAGTGGTACCCGTGTCTTTTCTAAATCAGAAGGACTTCCCATATGGTGACGTTTGTCTTAAATAATCGACGTCGTTGTTCTTTGATGTTGGTTTTTTTTGGGTAACCGATTCCATCACATGTGACATTTTATGTCATTTCTGTACTAGTGTTAACACATGGCCCTCATGTCAAGTGCAACCCCATTCTATATTTTTCCTGAACATTATCTCATCTTCACCTCCTCATATGAGGTTGTTGTAACGACCCCGCCTCCCGGTAACCCCCAATCAAGTAAGACCAAGAGGTCAGAGTCGTTATCCGAATAAACAGGATCAAAGGTTTGACAAATAATAAATAATAATTATAAAATTATACCAAACTATACTGAACGTTGGAATAAAATAAAACTTTGCATACCTTTTAAAAACTTTGGATATCTAACTTCTATCCATAGCTTCAATCTATTCTAACTAATCTTCCTTCCACTTTAATTCTTATTTTCATAATATGTCACTTTATTGTTTGTCCTTTTCAATATTGTACCTACAACGCCGACAAACAAAACGTCATCCGGCATAAATGAATATGCCGGTATGTGGAGACAACCAAAATTTCACATAAATGGCTAACAATCTAAATATCATAATCAAGTTAATTAACAAGCCAATTTACGCTTTCAATGTGACATTCTCCACTGCTTTTGCCATAGCCCTGGAATACCCTCCTTAGGGTTTCTCTTTTGCCATTGACTTAAGGCCACCTTCTCCATCCTGAGCTTGGTGCCTGGGGTCACCTCTCATGGTGCCCATTAGTCATGCAATATCATAAGGCCACCTTCTCTATCCTGACCTTGGTGCATGGGGTCACCTCTCATGGTGCTCGTGGGTCTTCCCTCTTGGGCTTGACCTCATTGCATCTTACATCAGGGTGGCATGTAGGTGTGAGAATATACACTTATATCTTAATTTTGATAATCATATTGACTTTATGATTTGCATATATGAACATCCAAATAGATCGGTTGCATTCAATTTGATTAAACACCCGAAAAATCTTTGTGAAACTAAAGTGGTTAACCATAAATAACCACATACATGTCAGGCAGATTTGAGACAGAATAATCCAATCAATGTAAGAAATCCAATAGGCATGCAATCACACAAAGAGATCCTAAAATTTTCTATAATTTCCTATCATAAATCATGCCATCAAGATCTATTAAACCTAGCTTTCTTCTTAGGGTTTCTAGTCCACTTTTAGGGTTTCCATTGCAATTAGGGTTTTTCTTGTACTTTCATCATTACAAACCCTAGTTAGGAAAAATTGCTTTTAAACCCTAATGATTCTAACCTATTTCATTTAACAGGCTTAGGATCATCTTCCAATAGCATAATATGACATATATCAAATTAAAAGTGATCTTTTTCTCTTTTACCCTAATTAGGCTTTCTAAGTGATTAATGATTCTTAGTTGGTGTAAAACCCTAAATCATGCAAGAAACATCTAGATCAGGTTCAAGTTCGTTATTAACTAACCAAAAGATTGCAAATACTCAATTTCAATAATTAAGTAACATGAACTCAACCAATATGCTCAATTAGGGTTTCAAGGTCCATTAAAGCATATTCATGTATATGGAACCCTAAATTAATTAAACTATGCATAATCATTATCCTTTTGGATCTAATGTGTCCTTTTATAATCAACAGGTTAATACCAATTTTAAACATCCATATAACCCATCCTAATTAATTAATCATCTTAGATTAGGGTTTCTTGAGCATTAATGCATTAAAGTTGATAACTTTAACTATGTTTCGAATCACAAGAGGAATTAGGCTCTAAAACTATTTTTTATATATTCCTCACATTTTTCTAAGAAAATTCTATGTATTACATGTACCAATCCGATCTACCAATAATTAGATATGAATTTTGCAACAATCCATTTACTTGGACCAATGGGATGCTGACACATCAGCAATCCCATGCAGTGTAGCTTGGCCGATTGTAAACATAACCAATTGACGCTTTTGCCCTCGCATAAGTCACCATCTCCTCATACCCCGGAGGGGTATATTCATCTAACGACACCTAGCACTAGTACAAAAATGGTCTATAGAGTCAGTTTTTTTAAGCCTATAGCGTCACTTTTCAGCCGACGCCTAAGTGGCCGTCGCTACAGAAATTGCTCTATAGGGTCGGCTTTTTTAACCAAAAAAACCAACCTTGTATAGTAAAAACTGACACTATAGGCTCTCAAAAACTAAACCCAAATGAGAAATGAATATGTACCTGAACCCTATAACGTCGGTTTTTTACTTAATAACCGACTCTAGAGATTCTTTCTAGGGACAGTTATATGAGGAAAACCGACTCAATAGAGTCTTGGAATATGATAGAACGGCCGTGTTGCCTAGCACGACCATGTTGGTCTATATTAGCACGGACGTGCTACATGACACGGCCATTCTACCATATCTCAACACGGCCGTTCTACACGGCACGATCGTTCTACCTCATCCCAACACGGTCGTTCTATGCATCATGGTCGTTCTACGATGCAATATGGTCATTCTACGCGGCACGGCCAAGATACCTATAAGGTCGGGTTTTTAAGAAAAGTGACGCTGTAGGGTACAATTGTTTTTTTAAATTTCTGTAGAAACTGAACAAAACAAAATAGAAGAACAAGAATAAGATATGGGAGAGGGGAGCATTGATGCTCAACCGTCACCATTCCAAACCACACATTCATAACAAAAATGATTCATATATTGAGTTGAGTACACATAGTCACATCATAATTTACAAAATGATAGATTGCAAGTCTGAGATGATATTAAATGTCAGATACAAAAGTAAATCTGAAAGAGTACTGAAACCACATACATAAATGGAACGTAACTGACATATTTATTCCAATGCTATATTGACTTCATTTAGAAAAGCATCTGACCACTCTTCTCAGAATTCATTTAAGTCGTCACGTGTGTAAGGCTGAGTTGTAAAGATCTGTAACAGAAAATGCACATGCTAATATTTTATAAAATGACTACAACTCATTTGTAAATTTATGATGTTATTCTTTATTACCTGATCTGTAGTCTGAATGTCATTTGATGCCTGTTTGACAATAGCTTGTATATATTTCATTACATAGTAGCCACAAGCCCAGTCATTATTTTGTATAGGACACTAAAAATAACGAATTATACTTAATGTTAGTAAACTACTATAAGCATAAGACTATAAGAGTTGACATATAAGAGTTGAAAATTAATACATATAAGACTAAGCAGTTGTCAAAGTAGCTACCTTAACATTTTTCAAAGTCAATGTCTTTAATTTTGTGGGTATTTGTCCTCCGCCTTCACAAAAATCTTATACCCCTATCAATTAAATGATAGTTGGTAAAATAGAAATTCTAAACAGAAATATCATGTTGAAGCATTGACTATATTTATGCTTACGCCATAGCTGGCAATTTCAGTTTGTGACCCCTTGTTGTTTTTCCCATTGGGTCAGGATAATAAAGAGTCATCAATTTTGGGACAATCACCACTAATTCCCAATGTCTAGATCTGACTAAGAATAAAACAAACACTAAAATAAATACATTTATTCATTATTAAAATTATATTGAATAATAATACTTACTAGACGTTAAAAGGAATTAGGATAATTTCCTTTCCCACACTAGCAAAATATTTGAATGCATCAGAGAAGTACTCACTCACTTCCTCAATATGTGTCTCCACCTGACTAGTGACCGAAGGAACTAAGAATCTAACATTCTTTATATCAAAATTTGTGGCCTTAGTATATTAATGGCGGTTAAACATTTGTAATTATTTTCATATGTAGAAATAAGCTAAAAATGTGTATTGGAATTTTCAATATTGATAGATCCTTACCTTATCCATACTTCTAATATCGAAGTATTTAGCCAATCATACGGGAACGACTCTATAATATCATCAAGAAAAATATAATTATCAAAGTCCCTCCCAGTTGCATCTTCTATTAAATTGACACTACTACATTTTTGGCCAGTAACGCCGCTGCCCATAGCGTCATTTTTATTAGAATAACCGACCTAATAAACTATTGCATTGGTTTTATCATCAAAATAGACCTTACAGGTTTCCCGCGGAAAAAGTTCACGCGATTTTGGCTTCACGTGTTGATCTATAGCATCGGGTTTTCCAAATAACCGATGCTACAACGTCAAACAAAAATGCGGGCACCGCTTTGGAACTCTAGCGTTGGTTTTTATGAATAACCGACCTTATAGATACTGACCTCTAGGGTCGGTTTTTTAAAATACCCAACCTTATAGATGGTTTACGAAAATTCGGGTACCACTTAGGCTGTAGCGTCGGTTTTTTGAATTAACCGACCCTATAGACCTGACTTGTAGCATCGGTTTTTTCGGTTAACCGACGCTACAGTTCGGGTTGTTACCCAATACACGTGCGAATTAGAGACCCTTCCTGTTTCATTGCATTTTGCTCGAAAGCACGGCGCTAGAGACCCTTCCTTCCGACGCCACCGCCAATCTCCGTGTCCAAGGAGCCCATCCCTGTGTACTTCCGACGCCGTCGCCCTGTCCAAGTTGTCCAGTCGTGTGCCGCCGTCGAACCGTGTTGTGCTGCCGTCGAGCCGTGTTGTGCCGCCACCTAGCCGTGTCACCGTCGACCCGTGCCGCCGTCGAGCCGTGTTGTGCCGTCACCGACTAAAGGTCGCAATGTACATTCTATTAACTGAAAATCGATCGCAAGCTTCTCGGTTGTACGTGTTGTGCCGCCGTTGTACGTGTTGTGCCGCCGTCGCAGAGCTTTCTCGGTTGGAAAGGAGAGGCGGGGTAGGTGGGGGCTGCTGTGGTTGGGTAGCGATGGGTGCTGGCGGTAGTAGCACGATCGTGCCATAACCACGATCGTTTTTCTTCTTATTGTCATGCCGCGATTGAGGAAAGGTTTGGAGTGAATGTATTTGTTAGCTAGCACGGTCGTGCTGGGTAGCACAACCATGGTGGTTGTGGCTGAGTGAATGTATTTGTTAGGTAGCACGGCCGTGATGGGTAGCACGGCCGTGTTGGTTGGTAGCACGGCCATACTGGGTAGCACGGCCGTGGTGGCTGTGGCTGAGTAAATGTATTTGTTAGGTAGCACGACCGTGCTGGGTAGCACGGCCGTGTTGGCTGAGTTGCTGAATTGCATTTGTTAAAATCTTTCTGCTTCTTTAATATTGACGTATATTGATCCTAATGCCTTACCTTATAAGAGAATTGAATCGTGCATTTGTGTTGTTGCAGGTGTTGTTGACTTGCATATATTTCGTTTTCAGCCTTCAAGTGAGGTATAATATTCTCACTCTCCCAATGTTCCATTATGCTTCATTTTGATTCAAATATTTAATACATGTACGGTAGCGCTTGGTAGACATTCCAGAAATATGAGGGTAGACATTGTGCAGTCTCAGATTGACACTTTAGGGTTTATATATGAGATCATCGAACACATGATGTTTAACTTAATATATAAATAAGAAAATAATACATTTATGCATGTATCAACTTAGAAACCCGTTCAAAATTTACTCATAGGAGTAAATATTGGATAGTCCCCGGTTTGGGACTGTTTTTGTATATTTAATCTCACTTAGGATGTAACTATATAATGTATATTTAGTTTTGAAGAAAATTTTAGTAGTATTTCCTCATTTGTTCTCTGGGTACATATGTGAGTGGTAATTTACCATTTACATCGTTGTACTTGGAGAACTTAGGGGAAATGCTACTAAAATTTTCTTTAAAACTAAACATCCATTACACAGTTACTAATGTGATTAAATATTCAAAAATGGGATAGGTGGTACACTTTAGTATAAAAGTAATTAACTTCCTATCAATAAAAACTTGCATCTTATAGTATCAATATTAAATGCTTAGTTTTATAATTAATTTTGAATGATGATATAGAAAATGAATCGAAGTTGGATGTCTATCAAGAATCATTGTAGTCCAGAGTTTGCCAAAGGTCTTGATGAATTTATCAGATTTGCTGAGGAACATAGGAACCTACTTATAGATAGGCTCTATTGTCCATGTAGAAATTGTGGTAACAATTTGAAAGTTGATACTGCTGAGGAAATTAAGGATCATGTCATATGCAATGGGATCATACAAGGTTATAATTAATGGTATTGGCATGGAGAGAAAATTAATAATGGATCAGAAAATGTCGATACTAATAGTTGTGTCATAGAAGATATAGATAATGATGATAATTTCAATGATGAACCGATTCAGGATGACCCGATTCAGGATGATATGGTTGATGAGATGCTACGTAGTTGTCGGGACAATGTCATTGATCCACCTTCTTTATTTGCAAACATAGTCCATGATGCTAAAAAACCTTTATATAAGGGTTGTACTAAGTTCACTAGGTTGAGTGATGTTATGCGATTATATACTCTTAAAGCTCAAAACCGATGGAGCGATAAGAGTTTCACTTCACTGTTGTCTTTGTTAAAGGAAATTCTTCCTGAAGGAAACGAGCTTCCAATTTCAACATATCAAGCAAAGAAAATAATGTGCCCAATGGGAATGGAGGCTAAGAAGATTCATGCATGTCCAAATGATTGTGTGTTATTTCAGAAGGACTATAGTAATTTAATAAATTATCCAAAATGTGGTGCGTCAAGGTATAAGACCACAAATTCAGCTAAGGCTAAAAATGGCTCTCCTGCCAAGGTGATGTGGTATCTACCAATAATACCACGATTTCAACGCTTATTTGCTAATACAGAAGATGCGCAAAATTTGTCTTGGCATGGGTAGTTAAAGGCCAATGATGATGGCATCCTACGACATGCATCTGATTCACCACAATGGAAGAAAATTGATTTATTATACCCTCAATTTGGGAAGGAACCATGAAACTTAAGACTTGGACTCTGTATAGATGGAATGAATCCCTATGGTACATTAAGTAGCCAACATAGCACATGGCCTGTTATGATTGTTATATACAATCTTCCTCCTTGGTTGTGTATGAAAAATAAGTGTGTCATGTTGTCAATATTGATATCAGGGCCCAAGCAACCTGGAAATGATATTGATGTTTACCTTCAACCTCTAATAGATGACCTAATGAAACTATGGGAAGAAGGTATTATGACATATGATGCTTCACGTAACGAGACCTTCAGTTTGCGTGCTATGTTGTTTTGCACGATTAATGACTTTCCAGCTTATAGAAATTTGTCTGGATATAGCATAAAAGGTTACAAAGCATGTCCTACTTGTGAGGAAAATACTAATTCAATCAGACTGAAACATGGTGGTAAAATCATATATCTTGGTCATCGGAGATTCCTCCCACCAGTGCATCCTTATCGAAGGTAACGTAAAACCTTTAATGGGTCAACGGAGGAACGAAGTGCTCCTAAACCTATACCAGGAACTGTTGTATATGATAGGGTGAAACAAATTGTTAATGAATTTGGAAAGAGTTCAAGTAGTCATACACTCGCATGTGAAAAATCTCTATACAAGAAGAGATCAATATTATGGGATCTTCCTTATTGGAGATCTTTGGCAATTAGACACTGCATTGACGTCATGCATGTTGAAAAACATATTTGTGATAGCATCATCGGTACGCTATTGAACATACCAAGAAAGACTAAAGATGGCATCAAATCTAGAAAAGATTTATAATTAATGGGTATAAGAAAAGAATTATCAATGGAGATCAGGGGTCGCCGCACATATTTGCCACCAGCTTGTTACACTTTGTCAAAGAAGGAGAAAAAGACTTTCTATGAGTGCTTGTATAATATTAAGGTTCCACAAGGATACTCTTCTAATATTCATAGATTGGTATCAATGAAGGATCTGAATCTGATAGGTCTCAAATCTCACGATTGTCACACCTTAATGCAACAAATTTTACCTGTGGCTATTCGATCTATATTGCCGAAGCATGTAAGGTTTGTAATCACAAGACTTTGTTTCTTCTTCAATGAAATATGCAAGAAAGTGATACATCCTGATACTCTCGATAAATTACAGAAAGATGTAATTGTTACCATGTGTCAGCTTGAAATGTACTTTCCTCCTTCATTTTTAGATATCATGGTTCATCTCGTAGTACATATTACAGGGGAGGTGAAGATGTTGGGTCCAATTTTCTTACACTGGATGTATCCATTTGAACGCTACATGAGTGTTTTTAAAGGTGATGTTTGGAATCGTTATCATCCTGAAGGGAGTATTGTTGAGGGTTACGTGGCTAGGGAGGTGATGGACTTTTGTAATGATTTTTTGAATTACAATGAAACTTGTAGCGATCTAAAAAATTCCCATCACACTGGATCTTATTGTGGCAAAGGAACTCTGGGAGAACGACTGAAAGGAATCAGTCGTGAGTTGTGGGAACAAGCGCATTTGTATATTTTACATAACATCGATGAAGTTAGTAGCTACATCATAGAACACAATGATCTTATCAAGAGAAATCATCCGCGATCCAGTTCAATGTGGCTTGCAAGAGAGCATAATCGAACATTTATTAGGTGGTTTGAAGAGAAAGTATTTAATCAACTATCTGAATCACCGAGTAATGTTGCTGAGAACATAAAATGGCTCACCTTTAAGCCAAAAATGGATGTCATGTCATATGAAGGTTATGACATAAACGGATTTTCATAGTACACAAAGCGTCAAGATGAAAGTAGTGTAGTTCAAAATAGTGGGGTCACTGTTAAAGTTTGTGCGTTGTATTTTTCTAGTGCCAAAGATAAAAGACCACGCGAAGCTGCGATGTCATATTACGTCGTCATTGAGGACATATGGAAAATAGACTATACAAATTTTCGAGTTCCTATATTTAGGTGTAATTGGGTTGACAACAACAAAGGAGTTTTAGTGGATGAGTTGGGTTTCAAATTGGTGAATTTTGAAAAGATTGGTGAGAAAGATGAGCCATTCATCATGGCAGACCAAGCAAAACAAGTATTCTATATTGATGACCCGACAAAAAAAAAATTGGTCTATCATTCTTCATGGAAAAAGACAGTTTACTGTAGATCCTATAAATGAAGAAGAATACTACGAAAAGTATGATGATTCCAGTCCATTCTCAGTTGGTTTGCCAAGTGTAAATGTTGAAGATAACACTGATGAATATTATAAACGTCAAGACCATGCTAAAGGAATTTTCCTTGACTAACAACTCAACCAATACTAGAGGCATGTATTCCTTGAATTATTTATTTTATTATCATTCAAGCTACTATACCTTATCACTTGTGCTTTTATTATCACTTATTTTTTTATCATGTATACTTACAGGTTCTAAAATGGCGAGTGAAGATGAACATTATGAGCATGAGCATGAGCACCATGAGGATGGTAGTGGTGATGCTAAGAAAAGTAGAGGTCCCACACTAATGCGTAGGCTGCAGGAGCTCAGGGCTAAAGGGGATAGATTGCCACTCCAGTTTGATATCACAGGAGCACCTGTTGGGGAACATGCTAGTGCTTTCAAGCATTACATAGGGGTGAACACGCGCAATAAGGTGCCAATAGATATAGAAAATTGGCATGATGTTCCTAATGCCAAAAAAGACCTCATATGGAAAGATATATTTGTGAGTGGAAGTGATATTATTTTAATATGTTTTTTTATCTATTGATTCTAATTTAGTTTTCTTGGAATTAATTGCTTTTCAAAAAAATATTATTAATTGCTTCTTTTGTATGTATAGGGTGTTTTTCATCTAAATGAAAAAGATCACAAGAAAAGAGTGCTACAATGTTGTGGTGTACAATGGAGGGGTTTTAAGACATAGCTCACAAGGGAATTTATATATAATCCTAAATAAAAGAAGAAAGCAACAGATGTATATATTTTTATAGATACTGAGGTGTGGGAAAGATTTGTTGCAGCTAGGAGATTGGAAGAGTTTCAGGTAATACAGATTGCGATGTATTTTATGAATCTTAAATTTTATACAATTAAGGAGGTGAATCTTTTTATACATGTTTGCCAAGTCTAAATTGCAATACTTCATTTTAAATGACCAGGCTATCCACCAGGCTCAAAAGGAAAGACGGGCCAAAAATGTGCATGACCATCACTTGGGGCCCGGTGGTTATGCCTTCCGCCTCCAACTACAAGAGAAGCAATCCTCTTCTGGAGAAGAATCTAGTACAACTCAAGTTGAGTGTCCACCCCGACACTTGACATGGATTGATGCTAGAAAGAATCGAGCAGGTGAAATTGTCAACCCTGTAACTAAGGAGGTGGCACAAAAGATGGTAGGTTTATCCCAACTAAGTAAAGAGTAACTCCCACAAACTTAGATTTATTTACATCTAATTGATTTTAATATTTTTATTAACTATGAATAGATTGATCTCCACGAGGAAAGGAAGGAAGGAAAGTTCATCCCAACTGGCCACATGGATGAACTATCAGTTGCGCTTGGTACGAAGGAGCATCTTGGCCGTGTTAGGGTATTAGGAGCTGGCATAGGATTCAAGTCTTATTTTGGCCCTTCACAATCTAAAAGAGGTTGTGCATGAGGTCTTACACAAGAGGAGGTTGAAGCATTAGTAGCGCAGAAAGTAAAAGAAATAATGTCTTCATTTCAGCCTACTCAACCTTCTCAACCTTATCATACTGTGTGTCTCTCAAGTGATGAGGTACAAGCCCATGCTCCAGTTGTAGAAGGTCATGGGAGCACTCTCGATGACCCACCACAACAATCTGCAGTAAGTTTTTGTTCTATATGTTGTGTTATTAGTATGATATATGATAATTTATATAGTTGTAACAGGTACATGTTCTGCTTCTTCTTATATAACCTATATTATTTCAATCTAGGTTGGTATGAACTATAAACTTGCAGTGGAGGTTCCAGAATATAATGTTGTGGCAGCGAGAGAGGTGTACAACCTTGGTGGAACATTGCATTGCCAACAAATTACTGATGACATTTGTCGTGTGTCCATCCATCTTGTGTATGACAGAATGGGGGACAAACCACTACCCATACCTAATCCTAAATATAGTACAGTTGAAGAAGCATAGGGTTCTATGGTGGGTTAGCCTAGACACTTGGTTATCAATGACAAGGTATACTTGAATTCTACCATGTTTTTCATATTTGACTGCATATATGAACTCGTGTAATAGAAGTATGTAATTTAATTAACAGGTTTGCAAACCAAAATGTAAAAAATCTACTAGTTGTCCTCCTATGCCCAAGCCATCTATTATTCCAGAATCCACATTTGACGAGTTGGGAAGTAAATGTAAATGTTTGTGTCGATACTTAGCCAACCAAAGCTCTGGACTACAAATGTTGATCAATTTAACAGAAGATGCATCTGGGAGGGACTTTGACAATTATATTTTTCTTGATGATATTATAGAGTTGTTCTGTTATGATTGGCTGAATACTTCGATATTAGAAGTATGGATAAGGTAAGGATCTATCAATATAGAAAATTCTAATACACATTTTTAGCTTATTTCTACATATGAAAATAATTACAAATGTTTAACAACCATTTATATACTGAGGCCACAAACTTTGATATAAAGAATGTTGGATTCTTAGTTCCTTCGGTCACTAGTCAGGTGGAGACACATATTGAGGAAGTGAGTGATTACTTCTCTGGTGCATTCAAATATTTTTCTACTGTGGGAAAGGAAATTATCCTAATTCCTTTTAACGTCGAGTAAGTATTATTATTGAATATAATTTTAATAATGAATAAATGTATTTTATTTTAATGTTTGTTTTCTTCTTTCTCAGATCTAGACATTGGGAATTAGAGGTGATTGTCCCAAAATTGATGACTCTTTATTATCTTGACCCAATGGGAAAAACAACAAGGGGTCACAAACTGAAATTCCCAGCTATGGCGTAAGCATAAATATAGTCAATGCATCAACATGATATTTCTGTTTAGAATTTCTATTTTACCAACTATCGTTTAATTGATAGGGGTATAAAAGCTTTTTGTGAAGGCGGAGGAAAAATACCCACAAAATTAAAGACATTGACTTTGAAAAATGTCAAGGTAGCTACTTTGACAACTGCTTAGTCTTATATGTATCAATTTTCAACTCTTATATGTCAACTCTTATAGTCTTCTGTTTATAGTAGTTACTAACATTAAGTATAATTCGTTATTTGAAGTGTCCTATACAAAATAATGACTGGGCTTGTGGTTACTATGTAATGAATTATATGCAAGCTATTGACAAACAAGCATCAAATGACATTCAGACTATAGACCAGGTAATAAAGAATAACATCATAAATTTATAAATGAGTTGTAGTCATTTTATAAAATATTAGCATGTGCATTTTCTGTTACAGATCTTTACAACTCAGCCTTACACACGTGAGGACTTAAATGAATTCTGAGAAGAGTGGTCAGATGCTTTTCTAAATGAAGTCAATATATCATTGGAATAAACATGTTAGTTACGTTCCATTTATGTATGTGGTTTCAGTACTCTTTCATATTTACTTTTGTATCTGACATTTAATATATATCATCTCAAACTTGCAATCTATCATTTTGTAAATTATGATGTGACTATGTGTACTCAACTCGATATATATGAATCATTTTTGTTATGAATGTGTGGTTTAGAATGATGACGGTTGAGCATCAATGCTCCCCTCTCCCATATCTTATAAATTCTTATTCTTCTATTTTGTTATGTTCAGTTTCTAAAGAAATTAAAAAAAAATCTGACCCTATAGCGTCGGTTTTCTTAAAAAACTGACGCTATAGGTGTTTTGGCCGTTCAGCGTAGAACGGTCGTGCTGCATAAAATGGTTGTGTTGGGAGGAGGTAAAACGTCTGTGCCGCGTAGAACGGTCGTGTTGAGATATGGTAGAACGGACGTGCCGTATAGCACGACCGTGCTATTATAATAAACACGGTTGTGCTAGGGTGCATGGTCGTTCTACCTCTTCCCAACACAACCATTTTATGTAGCATGGCCATTCTACGCTGAACGGCCAAAACACCTATAGTGTCAGTTTTTTATGAAAACCGGCGCTATAGGTCCTTAGATATAATCTATAGAATCGGTGATTTATTAAAAAACCTACGTTATAGGGTTCAGGTATAGTTTCATTTCTCATTTGGGTTTAGTTTTTGAGAGCCTATAGGGTCGGTTGTTTACTATACAAGGTCGGTTTTTTTGGGTTAAAAAACCTGACACTATAGAGTAATTACTGTAGCGACTGCCACTTACGCGTCGGCTAAAAAGTGACGCTATAGGCTTAAAAAAACCGACACTATAGACCATTTATGTACTAATGTGATCAACATTTGTAGTCTAGAGCTTTGGCTGGCTACGTATCGACACAAACATTTACATTTACTTCCCAACTCGTCGAATGTGGATTCTGGAATAATAGATGGCTTGGGAAAAGGAGGAAGACTAGTAGAATTTTTACTTTTTGGTTTGCAAACCTGTTAATTAAATTACATACTTCTATTACACGTGTTCATATATGCAATTAAATATGAAAAACATGGTAGAATTTAAGTATACCTTGTCATTGATAACCAAGTGTCTAGACCAACCCACCATAGCAGCCTCTGCTTCTTCAATTGTAATATATTCATGATTAGTTATGGGTAGTGGTTTGTCCCCCATTTCGTCATACCCAAGATGGATGGACACACGGAAAATGTCATCAGTAATTTGTTGGCAATGCAATGTACCACCAAGGTTATACCCCTTGCCCACTGCCACAACATTATATACTGGAACCTCCACTGTAAAATTATAGTTCATACCGACCTAGATTGAAATAATTTAACTTATATAAGAAGCAGTAGAATAGATACCTGTTACAACTATATATATTATCATATATATATCATACTAATAACACAACATATAGAACAAAAACTTACTACAGATTGTTGTGGTGGGTCATTGGGAGTGCTCCCATGACCTTCTACAATTGTAGCATGGGCTTGTACCTCATCACTTGAGAGACGCACAATATGGATAGGTTGAGAAGGTTGATTAGGCTGAAATAAAGACATTATTTTTTTACTTTCTACACTACTAATGCTTCAACCTCCTCTTGTGTAAGACCTCCTGCACGACCTCTTTTAGATTGCGAAGGGCCAAAATAAGACTTGAATCTTATGCCAGCTCCTAATCCCCTAACACGGCCAGGATGCTCCTTCGTACCAACAACAACTAATAGTTCATCCATGTGGCCAGTTGGGATGAACTTTCCTTCCTTCCTTTGCTCGTGGAGATCAATTTATTCATAGTTAATAAAAATATTAAATCACAATATCAATTAGATATAAATAAATCTATGTTTGTGGGAGTTACTCTTTACTTAGTTGGGATAAATCTACCATCTTTTGTGCCACCTCCTTAGTTGTAGGGTTGATAATTTCACCTGCTCGATTCTTTCTAGCATCAATCCATGTCAAGTGTCGAGGTGGACGCTCAACTTGAGTTGTACTAGATTCTTCTCCAGAAGAGGATTGCTTCTTTTGCAGTTGGCAGCGGAAGGCATAACCATCGGACCCCAAGTGATGGTCATGCACATTTTGTCCCTTCTTTCCTTTTGAGCCTGGTGGATAGCCTGATCATTTAAAATGAGGTATTGCAATTTAGACTTGGCAAACATGTATAAAAAGATTCACCTCCTTAATTGTATAAAATTAAAGATTCATACAATACATCACGATCTTTATTACCTGAAACTCTTCCGATCTCCTAGCTGCAACAAATCTTTCCCACACCTCATGATCTATAAAAATATATACATCTGCTATTTTCTTCTTTTGTTTAGGATTATCTATAAATTCCCTTGCGAGATATGTCTTAAAACCCCTCCATCGTACACTACAACGTTGTAGCACTCTTTTCTTGTGATCTTTTTCATTTAGATGAAAACACCCTATACATACAAAAGAAGCAATTAATAATATTGTTTTGAAAAGGAATTGATTCCAAGCAAACTAAATTAGAATCAATAGATAAAAAACATATTCAAATTATATCACTTCCACTCACAGATATATCTTTCCATGTGAGGTCTTTTTTGGCATTAGGAACATCATGCCAATTTTCTATATCTATTGCCACCTTAGTGCACGCGGTCGCCCCTACGTAATGCTTGAAAGCACTAGCATGTTCCCCAGCATGTGCTCCTGTGATATCAAACTGGACTGGCAATTTGTCCCCTTTAGTCCTGAGCTCCTACAACCTACGCATTAGTGTGGGACCTCTACTTTTCTTAGCATTACCACTACCATCCTCATGGTGCTCATGCTCATGCTTAGAATGTTCATCTTCACTCTCCATTTTAGAACCTGCAAGTATACATGATAAAAAAATTAAGTGATAATAAAAGCACAAGTGATAAGGTATACATGATATATGATGTATATTTAAAAGATTACTTGCTTGAATGATAATAAAATAAATACTTCAAAGAATGCATGCCTCTAGTATTGGTTGAGTTGTTAGTCAAGTAAAATTCCTTCGGCATGGTCTTGACATTTATAATATTCATCAGTGTTATCTTCAACATTTACACTTGGCAAACCAACTGAGAATGGACTGGAATCATCATACTTTTCATAGTATTCTTCTTCATTTATAGGATCTATAGTAAACTATCTTTTTCCATGAAGAACGATAGACCAATTTTTATTTGTCAGGTCATCAATATAGAATACTTGTTTTGCTTGTTCTGCCATGATGAATGGCTCATCTTTCTCACCAATCTTTTCAAAATTCACCAATTTGAAACCCAACTCATCCATTAAAACTCCTTTGTTGTTGTCAACCCAATTACACCTAAAGATAGGAACTCTGAAATTTGTATAGTTCAATTCCCATATGTCCTCAATGACGTCGTAATATGACATCTCAGCTTCACGTGGTCTTTTATCTTTGGCACTAGAAATATACAACGAACAAGCTTGAACAATGACCCCACTATTTTGGACCACACTACTTTCGTCTTGACGCTTTGTGTAGTATGAAAATCCATTTATGTCATAACCTTCATATGACATGACATTCATTTTTGGCTTAAAGGTGAGCCATTTTATGTTCTCACCAACATTATTCGGTGATTTAGATAGTTGATTAAATACTTTCTCTTCAAACCACCTAATAAATGTTCGATTATGCTCTCTTGCAAGCCACATTGAATTGGATTGCAGATGATTTCTCTTGATAAGATCATTGTGTTCTGTGATGTAGCTACTAACTTCATTGATGTTGTGTAAAATATACAAATGTGCTTGTTACCACAACTCATGACTGATTCCTTTCACTCATCCTCCCAGAGTTCCTTTGCCACATAAGATGCACTGTGATGGGAATTTTTTAGATCACTAGAAGTTTCATTGCAATTCAAAAAATCATTGCAAAAGTCCTATCACCTCCCTAGCCACATAACCCTCAACAATACTCCCTTCAGGACGATAATGATTTCGAACATCACCTTTAAAAGCACTCATGTAGAGTTCAAATGGATACATCCAGTGTAAGAAAACTGGACCCAACATCTTCACTTTCCTTATAATATGTACTACAAGATGAACCATGATATCAAAAAATGAAGGAGGAAAGTACATTTCAAGCTGACACATGGTAACAATTACATCTTTCTGAATTTGTGGTCTTATACCTTGACGCACCACATTTTGGACAATTTATTAAATTACTATAGTCCTTTTGAAATAACACACAATCATTTGGACATGCATGAATCTTCTTAGCCTCCATTCCCATTAGGCACATTATTTTCTTTGCTTGATATGTTGAAATTGGAAGCTTGTTGCCTTCAGGAAGAATTTCATTTAACAAATACAATACTGAAGTGAAACTCTTATCGTTCCACCGGTTTTGAGATTTAAGAGTATATAATCGCATCACAACACTCAACCTCGTGAACTTAGTACATCCCTTATATAAAGGTTTTTCAGCATCATGGACAATGTTTGCAAATAAAGAAGGTGGATCAATGACATTGTCCCGACAACTATGTAGCATCTCATTAACCATATTATCCTGAATCGGTTCATCATTGAAATTATCATCATTATCTATATCTTCTATGCCACAACTATTAGTATCGACATTTTCTGATCCATTATTAATTTTCTCTCCATGCCAATACCATTCATTATAACCTTGTATGATCCCATTGCATATGACATGATTCTTAATTTCCTCAGCAGTATCAACTTTCAAATTATTACCACAATTTCTACATGGACAATAGAACCTATATGTAGGTAGTTTCCTATGTTCCTCAGCAAATCTGATAAATTCATCAAGACCTTTGGCAAACTCTGGACTACAACAGTTCTTGATAGACATCCAACTTTGATCCATTTTCTATATCACATTAAAAATTAATTATAAAACTAAGCATTTAATATTGATACTATAAGTTGTAAGTTTTTATTGATAGGAAGTTAATTACTTTTATACTAAAGTGTACCACCTATCCCATTTTTGAATATTTAGTCTCACTAATAATAGTATAATGTATGTTTAGTTTTGAAGAAAATTTCAGTAGCATTTCCCCTAAGTTCTCCAAGTACACTGATGTAAATGGTAAATAACCACTCACATATGTAACCAGAGAACAAATGAGGAAATACTACTAAAATTTTCTTCAAAACTAAACATACATTATACAGTTACATCCTACCTGAGATTAAATATCCAAAAATAGTCCCAAACCGGGGACTATCCAAAATTTACTCCTATGAGTATGAGTAAATTTTGAACGGGTTTCTAAGTTGATACATGCATAAATATATTATTTTCATATTTATATATTAAGTTAAACATCATGCATCGATGATCTCATATATAAACCCTAAAGTGTCAATCTGAGACTACACAATATCTACCCTCATATTGTCTGGAATGTATATATAACGATTACATATGTGATTGATAACAAAACGTAGATATGAATGAATACATATTTTTATTATTGGTTGATTTACTAGTCCAATAAAATGGCACATTGGGAGAGTGAGAACATTATACCTCACTTGTAAGATGAAGAAGAAATATATGCAAGTCAACAACAAGTCAATAGCACCTGCAACAACACAAATGCATGATTTAATTCTGTTATAATGTATTAATTAGGGGTCAGTATATATCAATTTTACAGGAGCAGTAACAAATTCAAAATTGACAAATTTTGATGATTCTACAACTCCGCTGACACGGCCGTGCTGCCCAGCACAGCCGTGCAAACAACATGGCCATGCTTCCCAGCACGACCGTGCTACCTAGTCAGTTGCTTGAAAGTAAGATGTAAATAGAGGAGTGAGGCGGCAGAGACAGTACCTTGAGAAGAATCGGTCGGTGAGGGAGCTTGTACGGGAAAAGAACCTGAGAGAGATGAACATGGCCCTTGAAACGCCTAAGGCGTCATCGCCTTTCAAAGAAGAAAGCACCAGAGAGAGATGCAATGCCTAAGGCGTCTTCATCTAAGGAAAATGTCATCGGAGATAGTGGTAAGGAGTGTCATCGTCGCCAGAGATGGTGGTAAGAAGCTTGGGCATCATCGTCCAAGGAAAGAGGTGCTAGTTTGCCTCTTTTCGGATGAGGAGATGGTTGGGGGAGGTCACCTTTGTAGAGGCGGTGCTGCCTTTCTTCGGGCACAGAAGCGGGAACGGGGAGTAGCAGCAGCAGCAAATGGCAACCAAAGCCTTACAATCGGGCTGCTATGTGCAATGTAGAAAACCTATAGCGTCAATTTTGGGTAAAAAACCGACCCTAAAAGTCTATTAAAAAAATGGTGCCCAGATTTAACCTATCGCGTCGGTTTTTTAAGATAACCGACACTATAGACCATAATTTATATGGTCAGTTATATATAAAAATCGACTATAGAGTTCCAAAGCGGTGCCCGTGTTTTTTGTTGACCCTATAGCATCGGTTATTTAAAAAAACCAACCCTATAGATCGAGGTGAGAAGCCAAAATTGCGTGAACTTTCGCCGTGGGAAACCTATAAGTCAATTTTTATGATAAACCGATGCAGTAGTCTATTAGGTCGGTTATTCTAGTAAAAACGACGCTATGGGCAGCGACGTTACTGGCCAAAAATGTTGTAGTGTAGGTTGTCTTCAACCTCCCGACGTCGTTGCTGCTACCGAGCGCAACTCTTCGTGGGGTCGCCCCCTCCTCCCTAGGGTTTGAGGGCCACCGATGACCACCTCCCTACCTCCGCCACCCTCTGCCACACATGGGGCTCCTCCAGTTCACGATTAACGCAGCTGATTCGGGCTGGGCAAGTCTGCAACTCGTAGCCAACCTTGCAGCCATGTTGCTATTGTTGTGCATAGGCTAGGGTGAAGGGATGACCACCGAGTATCCCCTTGGTGTTGTTGGAGAAACACGCCTCAATCGTAACTCTTCCACAGTCCCTCATTGATCCAGGGTTTGAACTACTCCCTGTGCTAGGGTTTGAACGAAAACAAGAAAAAGGAGAAAGAGGGATGCATGGAATTCTCTTGGGCTCGGGGATAAGGGTTCAACCCTTATATAGGGGAGGGTATACATTTCGTAACATGCTTTCCCACGAAGAAAACAAAACCTTTCCTCATTAGGAAACCTATTTTTCTTAATGAGGTATAATATCTCTCTTTTAATAATTCCTTGATTAACCATGATCTTTGGTTATTAAGGAATATCAAATTTATCTCTTTCATCTTCTTTGTGTTTGTCTTTTAATCCATTAGCCACGAAATTTTACTTTCTTTTAGTAAAAAGTATCTCTTTTTGATAATACCAACAAATCATTAACTATGTAGCACATTATCCTCATATTTTGTATTATTTATATTTTCTCTTTCTTCTTCTCCATTGGGGCTCCTTGGCCCCCAAGAAATCCTAAGGTTTTGAAATCCTTTTTGAAGGATGCTTATTATCCTTCTAGATGCATCTACATTCTTCATTTCTCATTATCTTACTTATTTCTTTATTAAAAGATTTCTTTTCAAGGATTTTTCTTTATCTTTTATTTCCTTTCCCTCTTTTCCTATTTCTTTCATTAGAAATCACATATAAATGAAATTTACTCAATTGTGTCTATTAATGCCACTTTCTAGATAATTCCATATATTTTCATCAATACTTGGCTTAATATTCATTATCTTGTATATTTTTCTAATATTTGGGCTTTTCTTTTTTTCTTCTCTTTTATATCCATTATTGGATTAACATAATAGTAGGAATCATGAAATTCCTATCCAAAGGGAGATTTGCAAAGAAATCCATCTTTTGAAGCAAAGCATAAAACCTTTTCAATTAAGTCCATATTCATAAAATCATTACATTTCAATTATGAAAACATATGCAAAATTGAGGTTGTAACATCCTTCCCCTCTTATAGGAATTTTTCCCTCAAAATTCCATCAAACATACAAACAAGTAGGATAAGACTTCCTCATGTCCATCATGGCCCCCATGTGGCTTTACCCTCTCCATAGTGCTTCCCAAGAACCTTCATCATCTTATATTCTTACATCTGAGTTCTCTCTCGCCTTGTTATTGCGTACCCTCACAGCGGACTCAGGACATTTCAGCCTCTCTCTCAAAGCTTAATAGGTCCATGGTTCAACACATGGCTCAGGTATCTCACATAGTGCTCTAGATCGGACTCGTGGAACACATCATACATCACATTATCCTGAGGGGTAAGGCTACACACAAGCATATGCACCAATCCATCTCAAATGGACCCATGTATCGGGGACTCAGCTTTCTCAGCTATAGCTCAGAGGGTTCGGATTTTCATATCACATATTCTCCCACAGTGAACTGCATGTCAGTCTTCTTTGCATCATCTCACGACTCATGTCGCCCATGGGCTCTCTTTCAGTGATAACACGATTAAAGCGACTTCATCTGCACACACTGTAGTCTTTTTCTGACCTTCATGAGGTCCCTTCACCAACATCATCTTAATGAAACGGTGACTGACACAACCTCCCTTATAGAGCTTTTTACATCCCGATACTGGCTATGGTGGTTATCATTACATCTTATATAGGATAGGAACTGTCTCCATATATCACCCTGAATGAGCACACACGCTCTAATCAGACCCTCTAGTGTGGATCATGCTAACCATCAGTTAGGGGTGATAAGTTGTACTCACATCTAGTTCTTCATGTACCTACTTCCACCTCATGGAAGTGAATCTTTATGTCATACTCAAGAACCTTTGAACTTGCATTATGGGTTAGTTGAACCATCTCTTTCTCTTACATGTAGTTCAGTCGGATCTATCCCTTGACAATACTCCCTCTTTCTCTTACCTATCATCTAGGTATGGTGATCTACCATAACCCATATTGCATCTTGACCTCCCTTGGTCTGTGGGAGACTTACCACAACATCCATAGTGATGAACTCCCATTCCCCCTCGGGGACTCTTTACCCTATGTATGAACTCACTGGGTTACTGGTGCTCATCCTTCACCTCCTAGCATGCATGGTGACAAGCCACATGCAACTTCATCTTAGGCATCCAAAGTACTACTGCCACTTACTATCTCAGTAGTATCATGGTGTATCATGATCTCTTGTACGTCATGATTCCTCAAGTTTGATTCCTTAGAAACCCTAACACACTCAAGTCGTGGGTTTCATCACCTTCTCTTCCAGAGAAGTGCATCTGAGGTTCTACAACCATCCTTCTATCACAACAAGCCCTTGGTTGGCTTAACCAAGCAACCACTAACTCGATCAATGGATCTCATTACATCTGGGTGTTAGCCAAACATATCTCACAACTTAGGGTTCACATAGCCACCTCTTCCAGCCTTTCCACCAGCTAAAGTAGGCAGTTGCGTCTCAACAAGACAATCCATCACTGCCTTTCATCTTTATGTGCTAGGTAACAGTGGAGACATACACCCCATGTATTCCACTTATTGTCTCATCCTGGACTTTAGGTCTATCTTCATCAAGAAAACTCAGAGCTCATCTTATTGGTTATCAAACTCAAACTTATATAACTCATAAATTCCACATAGCTCATGATAAGAACATCCTCATAATATGACTACCTTAGTTCTCTTGGTGTTTGTAAACCATCCACATATCATACCCTCCACAAAGGTATGCTATTATCTCTATCCTCATATATCATTGCAACATTTCAACTCACATTATCTTTATCCTTAGTGTATGGCATGCGTACTTCCCTATCTCTCACTCCCATAATGAGAGGAAATAAGCATTTGGTGATCGTCCAAACACAGAGTTCTTCCCATTACACGAATATAGATGGTGCATCCCACATCTCCAGTACACCTTCCGATCTAGGTTAAAAATGTGTAACAAATGTCTCCATATCATGAAAATCTCGACATTTGTTTTACAGACAGTTGGTCTCAAACCCACTTGGGTCACCACACAATCCTTGGTCATCTCCTCTAGGTATGTAGAGTGTCGGTACTTTTGGGGTCATCCCTCTTCCCTTATGCATCTGAGAGTGCCCTCCTCATTTTTCCTTTGAGTCCCATGAGTTCATGAAGGTGATCAATCTCCTAACCCATGGCCCTCAGATAATGACAGTTGTTACCTCCCAACCCTATGGTCATTTGCAACTAGGGAATTAGGAAACTCCTACTCCCATCAGTACTATCCCTACTTGGCCCTAGGATAGACTTAGGATTCCAACATAGAACATATCCAAATTGAATCCTTACCCAAGTATCCATCATCTCTCTCATCATTTGTGGTCTGACTTACATCCTTTCATAGGGATCATGACAACCTACCTGCCTCGGTCAGGCCCCATACACATGCACTTAGAGATGATTATCTAAGGGCTTGTAGGTTCATTCTCATACTATGTACTCTCCACTGAGCTTCTCAAGACTCTATGAGACTTCTTACAGTTACCTGAAACCCAACAAAGGCTGATCCATAACCTACAAAAGGGTCCCTCTCCCAGGATGGGAGGAAACTATCTCTTGATAGCAGCAAAGGTCACAAACATCCTTATGTCTAGGGTTTGCATCCACATGAGCATGCTTAGCCTTAGCAAGCTACTGAGTCACATTGCTAACAAACAAACCACTACTAAACCATGCTAGGTCTCCCTGATAGGTCATACATGTTTCTATTCCTTCACCTCGAACCATCATCATACATATATATGTCATCACCCTATAAGTAGGGGTTCATCAAACATACACCTTAATCCAAGGGGTTTCCCTTTCCTCTAAACATGAGGGGTACCATGCTCGAATCTATAGAAACTCAAATCTCATCATGAGCATCAGGTGCACCAGGTACTACTACTTCCCCTCTTAGGTCTAGGAACCCTAGGTTCACTTTTATGTATCAACCATCTAACTGCATGCTCTACCTTCTAATAACAAACCAAGCATGTACGAGGTGCATCAAGCACATCCTATAATCCTTCCACTTGAACAACACCTCAAAGTCGAGTCCTCCTCAAGGACAACCAACTAGGTATAAGGCCTCACGACTTCTTACTATGCCTCCTCAGGGTCTAAGGAACTCTTCTTCCTATCCCTAGAAGGTAAGAACCTATATCACCTACACATAGGTACTAGCAGCCTCATCCTTCTTCTAGGGTTTGGTTCCTCTAAAGGAAACTAAGAAACTGCAAGGATCGTGTGTGAGGCAACCACAACCATCCACTTAGGTCATAATATACTCAACTTCTCAGGGTTCCTCCTATCCTGAAGTCTAAGCTTCCAACCTTCTTGCTTTGGTCTTGCTCTCTTTCTCTCTATAGCTAACCCTACAACAACCCCACTACTAGAGGTTCTCTCTTTAAGGTGGATCAAGCTCACATGCATACACCTACAAGGTGAAATGAATGATTAAACCTATTCTTGCTCAAGATTATCCATAGCTCTTTTATGCCAAGCTCATAAGCTATCCAACATGCCCTTCTGGCCTAGGTTTTATCCTACAGCCAGCACTACTAACATACTATCGGTGCATACTATTCCATGCTCATATAAGCCCATAGGGTTTCTATATGTTCTTCACTAACCTCGTCAATGAAGAAGTAATCCTTCACCCTAACATATGCGACCCTTCCCAGGGTTTAGTCGCCAAAGGTACTAGGTCAGCCAACCTTACATGGCTCATATTATCATAGGTATCCAAAACCAAAAGCATGTCAACCCACACACATGGTCGACCATGACATCTAACTCATCATGCCAACTCTCTCTCTAACCACCACTTAGGGTTAGGGTTAGCATCATCCTTAGAAGATGTGCCATGTCTCTACCTCTTCCTGGAGGTCTCTACCTCTAAGACTAACTCCCCAATCATCCTCCTGACAAGGAGATCTAACCTTAGGTCTCTCCTGAGGGTATGAAAACACATGTCATACAACCTAAGCATGCAACTAATCTTTAGTTTATGCTTAAACTATTAAGCTTATGTCCATGACATCTTGTTTACATATTTTTTTCATTAATTTGGTGGAGGATTCCTTAACCTTATCATACATACCCTATCCTCAAGAGAGTGAGGAAGAGAGACAAAAACACTAAACCTTAGAATCTTAATTGAATTAGGGTTGAGAAGGGATGAAAATAGATGAGGGAGTCCTAAAGGTATCTTATTTCGAGTCAAAACCTCATACACTGGGCAGGCAGTTACACTGCATCCGAGAGTCCTCATGACCGACTAGTGGGGCAGAGGAAAATATTGCCAGCCCCCAGACTGTGATCCTTTTCTAGACACCTCTGTCATCGAAAAATCCTCTAATAACTCCCTTGGGTTCTAAAGAGTTTGTAAAATTTAATAATTATTAGAGGTTAAATGGGGAACCAATGCTTTGATACCAAATGTAATGACCCCGCCTCCCGGTAACCCCCAATCAAGGGAGACCAAGAGGTCAGAGTTGTTATCCCAATAAACAGGATCAAAGGTTCGACAAATAATCAATAATAATTATAAAATTCTACCAAACTATACTGAACGCTGGAATAAAATAAAACTTTGCATAGCTTTTAAAAACTTTGGATATCTAACTTCTATCTATAGCTTCAATCTATTCTAACGACTCCTCCTTGCACTTTAATTATTATTTTCATAATATGCCACTTTACTGTTTGTCCTTTTCAATATTGTACCTAAAACGCCGACAAACAAAATGTCAGTCAGCATAAATGAATATGTCGGTATGTGGGGACAACCAAAATTTCACATATATGGCTAACAATCTAAATATCACAATCAAGTTAATTAACAAGCCAATTTATGCTTTCAATGTGACATTCTCCACCGCTTTTGCCATAAACCCTGGAATACCCTCCTTAGGGTTTCTCTTTCGCCATTGACTTAAGGCCACTTTCTCCATCCTGAGCTTAGTGCCTGGGGTCACCTCTCATGGTGCCCATTAGTCATGCAATATCATAAGCCCACCTTCTCTATCCTGAGCTTGGTGCTTGGGGTCACCTCTCATGGTGCCCATGGGTCTTCCCTCTTGAGCTTGACCTCATTGCATCTTACATCAGGGTGGCATGTAGGTGCGAGAATGCACACTTATATCTTAATTTTGATAATCATGTTGACTTTATGATTTTCATATATGAACATCCAAATAGATAGGTTGCATTCAATTTGATTAGACACCCGAGAAATCTTCGTGAAACTAAAGTGGTTAACCATAAATAACCACAAACCTAACAGGCAGATTTGAGACAGAATAATCCAATCAATGTAAGAAATTCAATAGGCACGCAATCACACAAAGAGATCCTGAAATGTGCATATAATTTCTTATCATAAATCATGCCATCAAGATCTATTAAACCTAGCTTACTTCCTAGGGTTTCTAGTCCACTTTTAGGGTTTCCATTGCAATTAGGGTTTTTCTTGCACTTTCATCATTACAAACCCTAGTTAGGAAAAATTTCTTTTAAACCATAATGATTCTAACCTATTTTATTTAATAGGCTTAGGATCATCTTCCAACAACATAATATCACATATATCAAATTAAAAGTGATCTTTTTCTCTTTTACCCTAGTTAGTGTTTCTAAGTGTTTAATCGTTCTTATTTGGTGTAAAACCCTAAATCATGCAAGAAACATCTAGATCAGGTTTAAGTTCATTATTAACTAACCAATAGATTGCAAATAGTCAATTTCAATAATTAAGTAACATGAACTCAACCAATATGCTCAATTAGGGTTTCAAGGTCCATTAAAGCATATTCATGTATATATGGAACCCTAAATTAATTAAACTATGTATAATCATTACCCTTTTGGATCTAATGTGTCCTTTTATAATCAATAGGTTAATATCAACTTTAAACATCCATATAACCCTTCCCAATTCATTATACATCATAGATTAGGGTTTCGTAAGCATTAATGCATTAAAGTTGATAACTTCAACTACTTTTCGAATCAGGCTCTAAAACTATTTTTAATGGATTCTTCACATTTTTATGATCAAATTTCATATGTTACATGTACCAATCCAATCTAGCAATAATTAGATATGAATTTTGCAAGAATCTAGTTACTTGGACCAATGGGATGTTGACACGTCAGCAATCCCATGCAGTGTAGCTCACTCGATTGAAAACATAACCAATTGACACTTTTTCCCCCGCATAAGTCTCCAGCTCCTCATACCTCGGAGGGGTATAATCATCTAATGGCACCTAGGCTGTCTTCAACCTCCCGACGTTGTTGCTGCTGCTGAGCGCAACTCTTTGCGAGGCTGCCCCCTCCTCCCTAGGGTTCGAGGACCACCGATGACCACCGCCCTACCTCCGCCGCCCTCCACTGCACATGGGGCTCCTCCAATTCATGGTCAACATGGCTGGTTTGGGCTAGGTAGGTCTGCAACTCGCAGCCAACCTTACAGCCATGTTGTTGTTGCAGCACATAGGCTAGGGTGAAGGGATGGCCACCGAGAATCCCCTTTGTGTCGTGGGAGTAGCACACCTCAATCGTAACTCTTCCACAGCCCCTCGTTGCTCCAGGGTTTGAACTACTCCCTATGCTAGGGTTTGAACGAAAACAAGAAAAAGGAGAGAGAGGTATGCATGGAATTCTCTTGGGCTCGGGGCTAAGGGTTCAACCCTTATATAGGGGAGGGTAGCCATGCCCTAACATGCTTTCCCATGAATAAAACAAAGTCTTTCCACATAAGGAAACTTATTTTTCTTAATTAGGTATAATATCTCTCTTTTTAATAAGTCCTTGATTAACCATGATCCTTGGTTATTAAGGAATTTGAAATTTATCTCTTTCATCTTCTTTGTGCTTGGCTTTTAATCCATTGGCCGCGAAATTTTACTTCCTTTTAATAAAAAGTATCTCTTTTTGATAATACCAACAAGTCATTAACTATGTAGAACATTATCCTCATACTTTGTATTATTTATATTTTCTCTTTCTTCTTATCCATTAGTACTCCTTGGCCTCCAAGAAATCCAAAGATTTTGAAATCCTTTTTGAAGGATGCTTATTATCCTTCTAGATGCATCTCCATTCTTCATTTCTTATTATCTTACTTATTTCTTTATTAAAAGATTTCTTTTCAATGATTTCTCTTTATCTTTTATTTCCTTTCCCTCTTTTCCTATTTCATTCATTAGAAATCACATATAAACGAAATTTACTCAATTGTGGCCATTAATGCCACTTTCTAGAGATTTCCATATATTTTCATCAATATTTTGCTTAATATTCATTATCTTATATATTTTTCTAATACTTGGACTTTTTTTTCTCCTTTATATCCATTATTGAGATTTTATGAAATCTAGTTCTTCTCACGTCTTGAGGTCTCGTGACTCAAGGGGCGACTAGGGTTCCTGTACGCACTGCCTCCGGTCGGGGGGAGGGGTGCGGTGACCTGGGTGCGCTGCCATGCTTCCCCTTGGGCCCCTCAACCTGCATCGGCAGGTCCGTTGTCCTCTGGTTTCCCTCTGTGTTGTGTTCCCTCACTGTCCTACCCCCTCTCTACGATGGCTGCTACGTGTTCCAGATTCATTTGAGGTTTGGAACCAGCTGGTGGCATCGTCCTATTAGTGGCGTCTCCGGTGGCCGTTTTGGGGTGGTTTGGTGCCAATGTGTGGTCCTCTTTTTGGTCAAAGGTCACTGTTAGTGCAGGTTCTTCTACACGTTTCTCACCGCTCGTCGGCATTGTTGTCGCTTCTTCTCGGCATTGTTGCTCTCTCTGTTTGGGAGCTATGAGTCTTTACTCTTGCTGGCCTTGTTTTTGTTCTATTTGGATTCACTATTGGGTCTATGGCTCTACTTGTGGCGGAAAACACTGGTCTGCATATTTTTCATTTGTAGGTTTATCACCACCGATCTATGCTCAGTTTGAAGGAATATCTTATGAAAAGCTGCTTATGTCAGCCTTGTGGAAAAGAGATCAATGCAGAAGCATTTTATTATCATTCCAATATGAGTTTTGGTGATCTGATAGCCCAACTCTTGGTGGTTGTATGTACTTCCAGTATCACTTTCCCTATGTGTAGATGTCATATGGCTTTTCAGTAATGAAGATGTTCGGATTGCTCAAGAAAAATCCATTATTGGATTAACATAATAGGAGGAATCATGAAATTCCTATCCAAATGGAGATTTGAAAAGAAATTTATCTTTTTAAGAAAAGCATAAAACCTTTTCAATTAAGTCCATATTCATAAAATCATTACATTTCCATTATGAAAACATATGCAAAATTGAGGTTGTAATAGTTGCACTCTTCATTAGAGGTTCATCCCGAGGTTAGCTAAACACTTCATATTTTCATATTTCCAGCATGTGGCTAACCAATAGCAAATAGAGAACTTATTAAACCATTTCTAAGTTTCCCATTATGTCATACCCATACATCACCTCTCAAGGTTGGACCAGTTTAATACATGTCTATGATAGTATGGTGGGTCTAAACCAACTTGTATGAAGGGATCATCAAATATATTTCCAAGTCCAAGAGGGGATTTCTTTAACCTAATAGATGAGTGGGTGTCATGCTCAATCTCTATGAACTCACTCAACTCTGTGAGCATTGCACTTGGTACCATTAATTTCCCTCTTTGGTCTAGGGATCTCGGGTTTACATTCTTGGCATGTACCGTATCAAGACATGGTATTATTTTCTTAGATAGTTACTCACAAAATATTATTATCCAACTTTCTCTTTCACATAGACAACCCTTAGAATCCTACATAAGGGACTACCAACCCAAGTATGACTCTTCACAACATATTACCATTCCTTACCTCTCTAAGATTTTTGGGATTCTCTTCTCCTCACCTAGGTCTTATATACATCTATATAGGAAGCATGTTTCTCCATCTCTGAGGTTTGGTCCTTCCAAGGACATCTAGGGTAATCTAGTTTAACACATATCAGGGGTAATCTAGTTTAACACATATAGAAACTCAACCCATCCACTCAGGGTTAATCTAGTTTAACACATATCACTACAAATATTTCTTATAATTGCTCATGTCTTCGAGTCTAGGTTCCCAACCTTCTTCTTATGGGCCCTACTCTCTCAGCAGTGAACCCTATAACTGGTCATAGCACTAGAGGTGCCCCTTTGTAGAAGAGGTTGAAATTCCTCAAGATTCACATCTTATCCTCATCTAGTTTATCTTATCTATATAACCACACACACTCGTATTATCAAATCTCATTGTCCAAAATTCCAAAACTAAAGTCAAATTAAATAAATCTGACTCAGGTCATCATAAACCATATTACCTCATTACTAAACTCCTCATCCATTCCATCTAGTATGCCTATCTCATTATTCAATAGACATTAACCCTCTAGATTAGAACTAATCCCTTTTCCAGCCTTGATGACACTTGCTTTTGTGTAGATGTAGGAATTTCTATTAGGGTTCCTACTAGAAGGAGTTTATACTTTCTGTTCATAAACCAATCTTAGGATTTAACTCCCTCATAGATATTTTCTCCACTCTTGGGTTTACCCACCTTTGGTCGGGACACCAATCCTAAAAATTTTGCTAAAGGATTTCATACTTTACTCATTATGTATTCACTTATTTCCCATTCTTTGTATGTACGTTCAACCCGCATTTGTATCTTGCATGCCTTACTCGATGTACTTGCATGCATGGATGAACTCCTTGCATTTTCTCTTTCCTATCTCCATTGTTTAAGGTTAGGAATTAAGGTTAGGGTTAGGAACCATACCCAAACACCTTCAGGATTTTCTAAACACTCAATAATTACGTCCATAACATCTTGTTCACCTGCATTTTAGGATTTGGTAAAGGATGCCTTAATGCCTTCTATCCATAACCCTAGTTCTCAAAAAGAGATGAAGATATAAGTTATAGGTACCTAGGGTTTAGTGGGTGAAGCAAGGGTTAAAGAAGGGACGAAAGTAGATGAGAAAATATAGAGGTAATTTATTTTGAGTGAAATCCTCTTATTTTGACCAGGCTGTATGCACAGGTCTATGAGTCATCATAAGCCGACTAGTGGTGTAGAGGAAAGTATTGCCAGCCCCTGGATCGTGATCCTTTCTAATAATTATTTGAGGTTAAATGGTAAACCAGGCTATGATACCAAATGTAACGACCCCCTCCTCTTGTTATCCCCTATTCAGGGAAACCAAGACGGCAAGGGCCATTACTCTAATACAGGATTGAAGGTTTAGATAAATACCAGAAATAATTAATAAATTTCACTAACTTGGAAAGAGTTTGGTACAAGATAAAATAAAACATGTTTCACAAAAATGTAGATTTACAATGTTTACCATATGAAGTATAATCATCTAACTATATCCTCCAGGAACTACTTTCGTTATTTTCTTATGAGTTCCTTCTTTTGAATGTCTAGGTTTCATCATACTTGCATGGAATCAGTAGTTTATCCTAAAATGTTGTGAAACCAAAACACAGTCAGCATAACAAAGTTATATTGGTATGTAGGGGAAACAAAAGTTTGCTTCTAGTTGTAACAACATAGTCACAACAATTATTGTTAAAGAAATAAACTTGATTTTTTCTACATAACTTCTCACCCATTTTTACTGAACCTTTTGAATACCCTTTTAGGGTCGTGTCCCTACAATAGATAGAATGGACACCTTCTCAATCTGGAGCACGGGTGCCAAGTTTTTCTGCCCAATTTGGGCCCGGACCAAATATGACCTTCCCAATTTGGAACCTAGTCTGACCTTCCCAATCTGGGGCCTGGTCCTTAGTCATCACAACGACTCTTTCATTCCTTCTATTCTCAAATTTCCAGAGTTGGTATGAGGGGTTAGAGAAAGTTGCAAGCACATATGTGATAGCCATAGTGACTTTATAGAATGCAGGAAATAAATAAACAAATAAGCATTTATTTCCAAGAAATCCGGAAAACCACAAGAAACACTAACAAACTAATGTAAGTAGTCATAGGCGTAACCACATACCTTTCTCATAAGTACTTGATATCCAAGAAAAAGGCAATCAATGCAATCAACCAAGAAATTATCCTGAAAATATCACGTAACACCCAAGTGTTAATATTCTGTTCACAAACTCACAATTATGACTGACTTGGGGTCCAAGTTAGGGTTGTCATTAGGGTTTTGGCTTCCCAAACCCTAATTATCACTTTAAAGCCTTTTTTAGTTACAAATCCAATTTTTATTATTAGATGCATTCTTATTCACAAATAAAGCCAAATATTTCCTTTTTATCCCATAAGAATAAACTTTATCCATTGAAGTCATTTAAACAAGTTAACATCATTAAACTTAAGAAATTAGGGTTTCCATGCTTTTAATACATTAAAGTTAGTAACATTAGGCACTTTTAGAATTTAGAGAAGATCTAGGTCTTGAACTATTTTTATTGGAATCATTGCATTTTTCTGATCAACTTTTATATACTTGTCAAGATCAGAGCTACCAATAAGTAGTTATGATTATTCTAAGTAAACATTTATTTGACCAATAATATGTTAACACGTCAGAGAACTATACCATTTTATAAGAATGAGCCCAATCACTCATGAGTTCGGGCTCAAGCCTATGGGATTATGCAACCTCATCACCTGTGCCTACTTGGTTGGGCTAAGAAAGGAAAAGATGAAAGGCCTGAAAGGACATAACTACCCTTACCTCAATGTATTGGGCTTAGGGGCAGCAAAATAATATTCTCCATACTCATCTTCTTCCTTGTGATTTCTTCTCACATATCATGACCATGCTTCGAGTGGTCAACTGGGGTGTTGACTCCTTGATCTAAGGCATTGGAGAGTAGCTTAAAGATACCACTTCCTCCGTTGGGCCTTGATGAACTCCCTTACAGTCTAACTTCTATCGGAAGGAGCATGGGAAGGGGAATACAGTGGTTGGGTTTCATCGATGGATAGACAAGAAAACTTGGCAACATTTTCAATGGGTTCTCACACTTGGGACAGAGGACCCTTCTACACACTCTACGGAAGAAGTCACTATCTTCCAAAATTGCAGACCAGGGATTGCATATATATATATATGGGGAGATTCTGATAGACATCAGTTGCAACCAGGGCCGCCTATGAATTGGGGAAACCCCAATACCTCACAAAAAAGAGGAAACCAAGGGATCAACATATTTGTATTTGCCTCACTGATCTAATTGAAGTCTTGTTTGGAGGGGGTGTGGATCAGAGAGAGTGAGAGAGAGAATTTCACATGGATGGGCATTATTGTCACCCAGTTTCCTATTAAATTGAGAGGTAGAGGACAACTGGGTGGTCAATATTAGATCCAGTGGCTCCAGGGTCACGCGTCCTAAAAAAAGAATCTGGGTTTTAATTTCTTTTCCTAATAAAATTTGACATTTTATGTATCAAACCATTAACTCTTCCACTTTAGGTAAACTAAATTAATTCATATCTTCCTCTCCTTTAATTATTTTAATCCCAAATTTTATAGGAAAATCTATAATGACTTCATCTAATTATGGGAAAAGTTTGAGATAAAAAATCAAAAGGCAAAAGGATCTTTTCTTAATATCCAATTCTTCCTCTTATAAGGAATATTTTAAGAATTAATTCAAACCTTTTCTATCATTTCTATATTCCTTTATTTTGATAACCTTTCTTATTAGAAACCATGTCAACCCAAAATCTACCTCTTAGTGGTCATCCAAACCACTTTCTAGAGAATTCTACATAATTATCATAAGGATATCACTTATTATCTGCTATTGTTGGTATGTATGCTCAGATAGACAATCCTATGATGATTGTAATGGTATAATATGTAAACAATTTAATTATTATTAATAAAAGGCAAGCTTCCAATTTATTATGTTTTATTCAGTTATAAGATAATGATGTAACATAATAAATGTCTAGAGAATGATATTATTCAAATGATATATGTTTTCAAATATGTGACTTGAATAATGAGATAATTCAAATGTTAAGAGTACATACATTCTCATTATGTCCCTGGTCGGATGTTATTGTGGAAGGAAGATAGAAAGTATTAACACATAAGACTAGAGTGTGCATTGGTTGATGACAAAATCTCATTAGTCATGATATGTGATATCAAACCAAGCACATAGATACATGTTAGAGAATATTGTATCGGGTAGACCCACCATGAGACTAACACATGAAAATCATCACAATGGTAGTCATAGTCAACTCTCATAGTGTTGGTGGTGATTGTTGTCCGTAGACCAGAAGTCGCTGCACTTATCATATTTCATTTGATATACTTTGGCATCATCCAACCTAATCTTGAATAAGGGTTACCATAACGGTGATGATTTGATGAATGTGACACATGGGGACTGACTGTGAATGATGTAGATGGGATTTGTCCCTCCAATAGGAGTATGATATCCTAGGCCTCTTGATTTCAGAGACCGATAAATGCATGACCATGTGTATGTAAGTCAATATGTGATATTGATCTTACATATATCTCACACAGTATGCTTTGGTTCAAGGAACAAGATTGAATGTTGAAGAGGATGGCCACTCTGTGCCTTGAGTTCAATCTGGATATCAGTGACAAAGTAACTATATAAACATTGTAACAGCATACACAGATTGTAGGATGAATTTGTTCCCCAAGTTTCCATTCATCTGGGTAGCATTGATGTGTGACTAGGCCCCCCTCTTTGCTTGTGATGTCATAATTGGTTATGGGAATTCACTGCCAACGTGATGTGGGACCTATAGGGTGACACACATAGGAATTCACCAACCAATCAACACACTGGGTGAACCGATCAACTCAGGGTTGGTGAGATGACCAATTCACCTGGTGAACTGATCGGCTCGGTCATTCCAACCAAAACTTCTATTGATTTTCCCAATTCATGAGAATAGTTGATCATTTTACTTGTTCAATTTGATTGGTACAAGAAATTAATGTTGGACGTCAATTGGAAATGAATTGTCAATTGAAATTGCAATTGGGAAACATGTGAAATGATCAACTCACTGAGTGAACCGATCATCTCACTTTGTTAGCCGATTGATTCACTAGTGAATAGATCTATTCACCTATCGCAGGGCACTTAATTCATGGAAATTCTAGTCTCTTCAACTTCCATGCCGACTAGGAACCCATACCCTGAACCCCTCCTATAAAAAGAGGGGTATTGGGGCCTTCTCAGAGACATCAATTGCCTATGACAATTGTTTGTGATCTCTAGTTGTGGTAACTGAGAGAACTCAAGAAAGTCCTACCCAATAAAGGGAGGGATAGAAAGGGAGAAAAATTATGGGAGAGCAAGTTGGTGACTGGTATGCCAATGAGAGGGACAACTCCTTCCTGTCCATTCTAGTAAGATGATATGAGTTCTAGATGATCTTTGTGGACTTCCATAGAGGTGTGGAGGTTTTTATCTATCACTAGGAGGACAAAATCAACCTTCTGTCTGTGATAAAGACCAAGAGGTGTTTTAGATGAGTCCCAGTGCAACTAGAAGATAGTTTCATGGCTACAATGATGAGGATATGTCATTGGACTTGCTCCAGGATAAGGTATATCTGCAAAACCATCCTTTCCCTTATATAGTTGTCGACACGATCCATTGGTTTATGGGAACAATATTAGTAAAAAAAAATTATGTTGCCTATTTTTTCGACATATTTCTTTACAGTGGTATTAGAGACACATCAATCTACTATATTTTGGCACAATCAATGTGATCAAATTTTTGGTTTCATCATTTATTTATTGCATACAATGCAAATAAATTCTATACAATTAAATACCACACATAATCCCATACTGATATATATATATATGCAATTTACATGTGCCACCCTAAAAATGATTTTTAATGGTGGATTAGTAGCATAGTTATGGCCAATAGCCCTAATTATTTGTGCATGGTTGTGTGGTTGGTTATTCTTGTTTTATCTCAGTTTGCATATCGAGCCTCTACCTTATCTTCCAATTGTAAAAGTATTATTATCTCCTACCTTTGCTCCCCTCGAATATAACTTAAGGTTTCTCTATAATCATGTATAGTAGGATAGTTTAATTTCCTATTATGATGAAGAAGGATGCTCAGATCAGGCAAAGTGACAGTCTTGGAGGTAAGCCAACTGGCTAGAGGACCGAGGAGGGCCAAAAAGGAATAGTCAAACGAATCGGTTGGTGGACCCGATCGATTGGATGGAGGACCCAGTAGATGGTGGACCACAGACCAGACAATCAGTGAGATGACCAACCGACTGGCCAGGAGGCGAGCCGAATGGTTCATGGGTTGAGTCGATCAACCCATATTGGCAAGCACAGATGTTCATTAACAACATGATTTTGCATGTGATGTAGACCCTAGATTGTGCTAATTCTTTGTGGCTTCAAGGAATTACATTAGAATGGACATAACCATCGCTTTTTGTTTATTGCATGTTTTCATTGTGGGATATGGCATGTATATGATATGTGCTATATATGTGGTGATTGGATAAAGTACATGTATTTATAAATACAAACTTACATACTCAATTACATATTAAGTCTTAGATGCTTTCCATTAGCATACACATGAAAAGCTTGATCGACTAAGTGTGGGCACCCCAAGGGTTGTGTGCCATCTATCTCATGGAAGTGGAATGATAATAATGTGGGCTCGCCAAGCGGGGTGCATTATTATTGTGTTGGCTTTTGGGTCAGGCTTAATTGTGTAACTGTAATGAGATTAAACACCAAAAGTATGTAGTTTATTATGCCAATGAGTTGTGCATATCATCTATCTAATAGTTGCATATGATGCAACTGGAAAAAGTTGCCTACCTCAATAATTGACTATGGACACTGGGTTTGGCCAGGTAATAGTTGAATTATTTTGAATTTTGGTCCAATAGATGATTGTATGTTGCAATCTTCTGAATTGATATGTGAGGACTATCAATTTAAATAAAATAGTTAGTGCAATAATTAATTAAATACCTAATTAATATTGTCAACTTTTGAAATCAAATCAAATTAAAAGGGTTTTTGACAAAATGAAAATTTTCTCTTGTAGAATTTGATGATGAACAAATCGGTATTACAATCAGTTCTTAGGAAGGAAAAATTTCACGGGAAAAATTTCCACATATGGTTTTGGAGTTTGAGAATGGTTCTCAATAAAGAGTGCTAGCTCTATGTCCTAGAGAAACCAGTGCCAGAAATACCTTCTCTTGATGCACCTAGGGCTGAGGTGGATGCTTACTGGAAGCATGCCAACAATGCCTTAGACATAAAGTACCTTATGCTAAGATGAGTGAACTATGACTTGCATGAGAAATGCAAGGATATGGGTATTCTTGAGATGATAACACATCTTAAGAAAGTGAACCATGTTTAACAAAGCAAGAAAGGGACAATTTCATAAAGCCGCTCTTTGAGTCTAAACGAACAGAAGGAAAATCGATAGAAGATCATGTGCTCAATATGATTGGACATGTGTGTCATCATGAAGAATGGGGATTCTCTTTGAGCCAAGATTTGGCCATAGATATTATTTTGAAATCATTTTTAAAATCATATAACCACTTTATTGCATGTTATCATGTGAATAATATGGCCAGACCAATGTCAGTTTTTCTTGGTATGATGATTCAAGTTGAAGTAAGAATGAGGAAAGAAAAATATGTGATGGTGATTAGAGGAGTTGAGGCCAAGCATGAGAGCAAGGTCAAGAAGATTTCTAAGGCCAAATCCCAAATCTAGATCTTCAACACTTAAGATGAGAAGAAAGAAAAGTACAAGAGGAACTTATCTTTTGTACTTGAAGGAATTTAGGAAGAAGAAGATGGGGATCCATATCTCCACTTTAGGTATATACATTATTGAGATAAACTTAACTACTTCTTCATCATGGGTACTAGATATCGGATTTGGATCTCACGTATGCTCAAATTGTAGCATATAAAAAGAAGTAGGCCTTTGGGAAAGGGCAAGGTTGAAATGTGAGTCGCAAATCGATCAAGAGTTGTTGCCATTATAGTTGGAACATGTAGTTTGTCTCTACCCACAGGGCTTGTAATAGAGTTAGTGAACTACTATTATGTACCTTCCACAAATAGAAACATCATTTCTATATCTTGTATGGACAAGGATGTGTATGAATTTAATATTAAGAATGGAAGATGTTCTATTCCAAAAGATGGGATCTTTTATGGCAGTGCCCCAATGTCTTATGGTCTTTATTTGTTGGATCTAGTGACATATGTTTATAACATAAATACCAAAAGACTAAAACTCAACTAATCAAACAAAGCATACCTTTGGCATTTTCATTTAGGGCACATAAATGAGAATCACATATCTAGACTCCATTAATATGGTTATCTGGACTCTTCTAATTTCAAATCAATAGAGACATGTGAATCTTGTTTGTTGGGAAAGATGACAAAGATCCCTTTCATTGGTAACAATGAGAGGGATAGTGATCTATTAGAACTCATACATACTGATGTGTGTGGGCCTTTTGGAACATCTACTAGAGGTGGGTATCAATACTTCATTACCTTCATTGATGACTTCAGTAGGTATGGTTATGTTTAACTAATAAAACATAAATTAGAACTATTTACAGGTTCACATAGTTTATGAATGAAGTGTGGAACCACTTGGGAAAAGTATTAAGGAACTTTGTTCTAATCGAGGTGGAGAATACTTAAGACAATAGTTTGAGGACCCTCTTAGAACCCATGGGATTCTATCTCAATGGAGTCCACATGAAACACGTCAACATAATGGTGTATCAGAAAGAAGGAACCACACATTATTGTATATGGTTAGATCAATGACGAGTTTAGTTGAGCTTATGACTACCTTCTGGGGTTATTCTCTAGAATCCGCAGTGTTTACACTAAACCGAGTACCATCTAAATCGGTTCAAAAGACACCACATGAGATATGGTATGGGAAGAGTCCCAATATGTCTTTTATACAGACTTGGCGATGTGAAGCTTATGTAAGGAAAATGTTTTCTGAAAAACTTGGTCCTAAATTTGATAAATGTTATTTTGTTGGATATCCTAAGAAGACTAAAGGATATTACTTTTATTCCCTATCTAACGGCAAAGTGTTTGTTGCCAAAGATGTTGTATTCATAGAAAAGGAATTTATTTCCAAAGGAATCAGTGGGAGGAAAGTGGAACTTGAAGAGGTTCAAGACCAACAAGAAAGCATTGAACCGATAGATGTACTAGAGGAACAAATAGAATCACAAAGTGTTGTGGAATCTCAAATTCCTTAAGTAATACATGTACCTCATAGATCTAATAGGACACACCTTGAATTGAGAGATTTAGATATTTTGTGACTTAGGAAGGCGGTGAGTTGGTCATAGATGATGAGGCAACAACCTATCTAGAATCTACTAAGGGATTAGAGTCTAAGAAATGGCTTGAGTCCATGATATCTGAGATGGAATATATGTATACCAACATGGTATGGTCCTTGGTGGATCCACCTGAAGGAGTAAAACCCATAGGGTGCAAGTATATCTTCAAGAAGAAGGCCGACATGGATGGTAAAGTACAAACATATAAGGGCATATTAGTTGCAAAGGGGTTTAGACAAGTTCAAGGTATTGAATATGATAAAAACCTTTTTGTCCAGTGGCCATGGTTAATCCATCAGGATCATGCATGCTATTGCAGCTTATCACGACTACAAGATTTGGCAAATGGATGTTAAAAATGCATGCCTTAATGAGAATCTTCTTGAGGACATGTATATGACACAACCTAAGGGTATTATAAATCCAAAGGATGCAAATAAAGCTTTTAAGCTACAAAGGTCAATTTATGGATTGAAGAAAGCATCTTAGAGATGGAATCTTCATTTTGATGAGACAATAAAAGAGTTTGGATTTATTCAAAATGAAGATGAACCTTTTGTGTACAAGAAGGTTAGTGGGAGCATAGTGACATTCCTCATACCATACTATATGTAGATGACATACTATTGATGGGGAATAACATCTATACTTTATAGAAATAAAAGACATGGCTGGGAAATACATTTTCTATGAAAGACTTGAGAGAAGCTTCCTACGTCTTGAGGATTAAGATCTATAGAGATAGATCTAGAAGGCTTCTTGGACTAAATCAAAGCACATACATTCACAAAGTGTTGAAGCGGTTCAGCATGGAGAGTTTGAACAGAGGAAACATGCCCATGCTTCATGGGTTTACCATCCCTAAAGCTCAATGTCTTGGTTATTTTGAAGAAAGGGAACACATGAGTTTGATTCCACATGCATCAGCAATTGGATCAATCATGTATGCAATGTTGTGTACCCATCCTAATGTCTCATATGCCTTGAGAATTATGAGGAGATATCAGTCAGATATTGGTTGTTCTCACCAAATAGCAGTAAAGAACAACCTTAAATACTTGAGAAGAACTAAGGATCAGTTCCTATTCTACGATAGAGAGGAAGAGTTGGTGGTAGAGGGTTACACTGATGCAAGCTTCCAAACTGATAAAGATGATTATAGATCACAATCAGGATTCATGTTTTGTATAAACAATGGAGCTATAAGCTAGAAGAGTTCCAAGCAAGAAACAATCGTCGATTCCACAATAGAGGTCGAGTATATTGCTGCATAGAATGTGGCAAAGGAGATTGTATGGATCAAGAAGTTCATCACTAATCTTGGGGTCATTCCAAGCATCAGTGATACAATTGAGCTATATTGTGACAACAACAAAACTATTACAGAAGCTACAGAACCTAGATTGTATCATCCTTCCAAGCATATACAAAGGTGATTCCATCTCATGTGAGAGATTGTAGAGTGAGGAAATGTGAAAGTTTGTAGAGTACCGACCAAGAACAATATTGTTGACCCTTTGTAAACTTTTGTAGTAGAAGCATGATGGACATGTTAAATCACTTGGAATAAGATTCATGGGTGATTGGCTCTAAGTGCAAGTGGGAGTCTATTGGTATGTATGCCCAGAGAGCCAATTATATAATGATTCTAATGGCATAATATGTAAATAATTTGATTATTAAAAAAAGGCAAGCTTCTAATTTATTCTATTTTATTCAGTTGTGAGATAATGATGTAACATAATAAATGTCTAAATAATGATATTACTCAATGATGTATGTCTTCATGTATGTGACTTCAACAATGAGATCATACATGTGTTAAGAGTGTATACATTCTCATTATGTCCCTGATCAGATGTTATTATGGAAGGCAGATAGACAACAATAACATATAAGACTAGAGTGTGCTTTGGTTGATGAAAAATTCTCATTAGTCACAATATGTGATATCAAACTAAGCACACAAATACATGTTAGAGAATAGTGTATTATGCAGACCCACCATGAGACTGACACATGAAAATCATTACAATGGTAGTCATAGTCATCTCTCATAATATTGAAGGTGATTGTGGTTCTTAGACCTGAATTCACTACACTCTTCACATGTCATTCAGTTTGATTTGACATCATCCCATATAATCTTGAACAAGAGTTTCCATAAAGGTGGTGAATGGGTGGCTAACACATGGGAACCGACTATGAGTGATGTAGATGTGATTTGTCCCACGTATAGGAGTATAATATCCTAGGCCTCTTGATTAGTGAGACTATAAAATACACGACCATGTGTATGTAAGTCAATATGTGGTATTGAGACAACATATATCTTAGACAGACTGCTCTGGTTCAAGGAACAAGATTGCATGT
Source organism: Alisma plantago-aquatica (assembly GCA_963693085.1). Taxonomy (NCBI): domain Eukaryota; kingdom Viridiplantae; phylum Streptophyta; class Magnoliopsida; order Alismatales; family Alismataceae; genus Alisma; species Alisma plantago-aquatica. The sequence continues at coordinate 343,438,293 of OY856413.1, forward strand.
TGAAGAGGATCACTACTATGTGCCTCGAGTTTAATCTAGATATGAGTGATTAGGAACTATACAAACATTATAACACCATAAACAGATTGTAGGTTGAAGTTGTTCCCCAACTTTCCATTTACTTGGGTAGCATTGATGTGTAACTAGGCACTGCTCTTTACTTTTGATGTCATAATTGGTTATGGTCATTCATTGCCAATGTGATATGGGACCTATAGGGTCACATACATAGGAGTTCACCTAGAATAAGAGTTTATCCATGGATGATGTTTAAGTTGATTACTAAAGACAACCAATTAACTGAATGGACTCATAACCATCAAATTCAAGTATTGGACTAACTAGTTAGGGTATCATGTTGATTGAAAATTGAATTGGCTGAATTCTACATGAGTCGGGACGCCAACCAATCAGCTCACTGGGTGAACCGATTGGCTCAGGGTTGGTGATATGACTGGTTCACCTAGTGAACTGATCAGCTCATTCATGCCAACTAAAGCTTCTAGTGACTTCCCCGATTCATGAGAATAGTTGACCGTTTCACTTGGTCAATTTGATTTGTACAAGGGATTAATGTTGGAAATTAATTGGAAACAAATTTTCAATTCAAATTGTGATTGGGAAACATGTGAAATGGTCAACTCACTGAGTGAGTCAGTCCTCTCAATGTTCCATCTGACTGGTTTACCTATTGTAGGGAAATTAATTCATGGAAATTTCGATCCCTTCCACTCCCTCTCAGACTAGGAACCTAGACTCTAACCCCTCCTATAAATAGAGAGGTATTGGGGACATATCAGACACATCAATTGCCTATGACAAATTGTTTGTCTTCTTTGGTTGTGGTAACTGAGTGAACCCGAGAAGGTCCTACCCAATAAATGGAGGAATAGCAAGGGAGAACAGTTGGTGACTACTACACCAACAGGAGGAACAACTCCTTCATGTCTGTTCTAGTAAGATGATAGGAGATCTAGATAGTCTGTGTGGACTTCCATAGAAGCATGGAGGCCATTTTCTTTTGCTAAGAGGAGAACGTCAATCTACTAGCCATGGTGAAGTCCAGGAGGCACATCAAATGAGTCCTAGTGCAACGAAAAAATAGATGAACAACTACAAAGATGAGAATTTGTCGCTGGACTTGCTCCAGGATCAAGTATATCCTCAAAACCAACCTTTCCGTCATATAGTTGTTGACGCAATTTGTTGATTTATGGGGAATATGGCAATTAATTTTTTGTTTTCTCTTCCTATTTTGTCACCATACTTCCCTACAATTATTATTTTACCTTTTTCTCATTATTAGATTTTCTTCTCTTCCTTTTCCCTTATATCCATTATTGGATTAACAAAAATAGTAGAAACCATGAAATTCTTAAAATAAAGCACACCAAATTTATAATATGTCCTCATTTATTCAAATAATTCTTTTTAAATTATATAATTAAATGGGAAAAACCAGATTATAACACCAAGTATATGTCTTGCAACCTTCTTTCCCATCTCATAGTTGTTAATGAGATCTTTCTGACTAGGGAATCAGACATTAAATTTTTATTTCTGTTGCCTTATTTTTTGCCCTTATTTCCTAACATCTCACCAGGGGTTCTAATATTATGCTCGAAGTGGAGTATATGCATGCCTATTTCATGTGGAGTCATCTCTGGACAGCCCCATATATCCTGATAGAATGAGCCATGTCTCACACATTGTATGCATTTTTGTGTTCACCACTCCATTTCATAATGAATTCTTGAAATTTTAGAACTTTAATATCGGGCAAAGAAATAATAAGGAAAAAAGAAAAAATAATAAACATATAAAATAGAAAGAAAAATATAAGATAAAAAAAACTCTAGAACAAATAGAAAATTACAAAATGAAGCTAAGAAATTATAAAACAAACAAAAAATTAAATAAAGAAACTAAAATTTCCAAAACAACTAGAAAGAAGTAATATTAATTATTGAAAGCAATAGGGGTTCAAAGAAACTTCAATTTCCCCACAACAACATCAAAATTTGATGTACGTCATCAACACAAAAAGTTAACTAGGAAGAAATCTTAGAGTTTAACCTTTTATACGGCTATCAACTCACTCGTAAACAAGTTAATTTTAGATAGATAGCTATCGATCCCATAGAACAATATTTTTAAGGAATTTTAATTCAAACCAAATAATATACATAATATTTAAGATCTAATTTTGAAGAGGGTGATTAAAAAGTATAACTAGTTGAGTTGGGTTTTGACTCAATATTAGAAGATATCGGGGGTTTGGGGATCACCACCACAGACCAAGTTTTTACTTAACCAATTCAACTCCTTCATTGTAATGATTAAATAAGGATCATGTGGATATGTGTCCTTACGGGGTACAAATCTTACATGAATCAAACTTCTCTAAAACCTAAAATCTCAATGTTTCAGGATCCTTATCCAACCATCCAATAGAAAAATATTAGGTGATCTCGTCAATATTTTGTGATTTCCAATTCGGTGTTCAGACTCATAGATGAGGTGATATTGTCACAATGAGTTATCAGAAACAATATACACAGATTAAAAAGATCATAAAATCCATCAGTGGATCTTGTCAGGAGATTATCAGTTCATTTGTTTTGGGATTAGGTGATCCCATCACCTCAGAAATAATATAATCTAATTTAACCAAAGAACAAGTGTGAAAATTGGGTAGAAAACATCTAATGATTAAAATATTAGAGTTAAATATATTTAAAGTAAAGAACAGTCTATTGGACTATTCCCCATGTCCCAGTTGAGAAACTACTCAGACATAATGAAAATAGATATAGAAGTAAGGTTAGGGATATAAAGATTTATGTTGCCAAGATAGAACAATGAAGCAATCTCCTTGAGGATGACGACAGTTCTTTTTCCCTTCCTTTCCTCGTACACAGGAGCGGGTCTCCCAAATGATAGAATATGAGATGGATTTTTTTGACACTCCCCCTCCTTTTATAGCATAGGAAGTTCCCTTGAAACCCTAAATAAGGGCCTTGCGATAACTACAAAAATATATATTGGCCATGCAGTCCGGTCGTCTGGATGTCCAGTTGGTCCAATCAGTGAACTGCATTTATTAATGCATAGATTCTAAGTAGGGAAGGTGTGACTAGTTGAATTGATACTTCGGCTCCAAGGAACATCATCCGACCATTTTGAGAAAAATCGTCCTATTCTATCATAAAATTGTGCCTTCCTTATCGGGGTTGAGTCAATCGATTGGATGGCTAGTCGATTTGTTGGCATTTGTAGCTCCTTACAATTCTGATTTTGAGTTGCACGACATGAGAGGTGAGTCGACCTACTAGACTCCTTGGAGGCTGAAAAAGCCTCTTGATCTTATTATTATTTGGGTAATGATGTGCATTCTTGGACTTTTGGGGTTGAAGGAGTGAGAATGAGAATTAAACCTACAGAATGTGAAGAAAAGTAATAATAATTCTAATTAAGGAGACAAAATCAAGGAAATTGCAAATTCATTCCTAAATATAAGAAAAAGCAAATGTCCTAAATAAATGACCTAAAATATGTGATTAAAATAGATTAATAAGGATTGCTAAATTATTCGAATGGAATTTTTCAAATCTTAGTACTTAGACTACCAAATAAAATTCTATCATGTGTGATTTAGAAATTATTATGAGTACCATAATATATATATTTGGCAATACCCAAATTTGGAATCATGTGAAAATGAGGTGATCTAGAACCAATGTTTTTGTTAGTATTATCTCATCTTTACATATGATATCTTAAGTTTCCACATAGAGTTGGCTCTCACTCTTTTTCTAGATTTACTAATGAAATGGTTAGGAGATCCACGTATAATGTCACTATGTGTAGGGAAGGAGCTACAGGAGGGGAAACTGGGGAAATATCCCCCTCCATTCCAAATCTTAGAATATGTATTTATACATACGCATATATGTAACAAAAGCGTGCCTAAATTTTCTATTTGGGTGTGGCGACGACGGTGCAAGGAAGCAGAAGTGTGGCCCGCGCTAGGTGGGGGCATCTACGCCCCCCTCTCAATTAAATTGTTGTGCCCAGTAAGGCATGGAACCAGGTGGTTGTAGACGTAGAGACCTATAAAAAACAATTGTATAAAGCGACAGTGATCATTGATGGGAAACACTTCGTGACCATTGATGAGAATGCTTACAACAATATGGAAAAGTATTGGGACCATACCATGATGTTAGACCATGGGGAAAGACCTTACTATCTCCATCTCCTTTCCTGGATAAAGGGGATGTTGAAGTCGAAGGGTGGGTTTGATCTACTATCCAAACCAGATAAGTTCTTCCTTGTCAGATTCAGCAATATTGTAGACAAGAAGAATGTTATCAGCATGGGTCCATGATGGTTTGATAGCTAACAAGTTGTGGTCAAGGAATATAAGGTCAGTGATGATCTTAATATGTTCAATACCATCTTGGTGTGGATCAAGATCCCCAACATGGGGAAGAATTGGTCGCAAGGGATTGTTGGGATTGTGTCTAGTGGTGTGGGGAAACTAGGTACTGTTGACCTTCGATCCCTGAGTAATGAATCTTTGGGGGAAGCCCGAGCCTTGGTCAAAATTGAGGCTATTGAGGACCCTCCCAGGGAAATCTGTGTAAACATGCATGGATGAGAGGTGATCCTTGGATGCTTGCACTACATTTGACGTGAACACAATACTAGGATGGTCGCAAACCCTCTCATGTTCTGACTCGATTTGCTAAATTAGAGCACGAGATTCATCTTATGTATTTTTCTTATAAGTCGAGACTTGGTCCTATCTCTAGGTTAAGTCTGAGGAATTGGAAACTTTTGTAACCCTAAGATAAAGGGTGTTTGTCTTTACATTTGAGTTATTTCTCACAGAGATGTAATACCTACTTTGTCCCCTTTGGGGTCATAACATTATATATATATATATATATATATATATATATATATATATATATATATATATATATATATATATATATATATATATATATATCATAACCGAATACTCAACATATATGTGTTGTTCATACATAAGACAATGTTAATTGTTGGTTGGATTGGTATCTGTGATTGTTTTTTAGTTGAATGGTCTGAGTTCAAGTCCCACTCAACATAATTCGTAAGTTCATTTGCTCATCCCCCAAGTACATCTAATACCGTCTTTGTTTTATATTCGACCCCCACCCCCATTTTAATTTTCTGGCTCCGCCTTTGTGTGTGTGGGTTACACATGCCTCTGGTTGATTTTGCATGGTTTGAGAGATTGTGTACGTGGTTGGGCAGGGTTGGTGTTGTGAGGGGATTTTCATGTTTTATGTGGAGACAATGGCAGTAAGACATTGTTATAGAATGGTCTATTCAGTCGAGTTTACTCAATGCTGTGGTAGTGGCTGGCAGATACTCTTACCGTTGGAGCACTACATGTGATTTTGATAGACTGTTCTCTCTTCTAGTTTATCATCAAGTGGGGTTTAAAGTCCCCACTATCCAGAACGAAACACTCTTACATGATGAGAGACACTATTAGAAGATGATTGGCTGACATTGGATGTGTACTCAAAGAGGAAGAAGCTGCCTACCAACCTAAATGAAGAAGACATCAATGTTAATATCTCAACCTTTCTCCAAAATCTACTATCTTACCATACTAAGCACGACCAAAAACCCACTCGTTTCCGTCCTTGCCTGCTAATCACGTGACCTTTAATTGTTATTTTATAAAAAAAACTCTTTAAACATGTTAACAACTAATTATGAAAAACTATTGTGTCCGCCTTCATGCAGCCCTAACATACTCACCGACCATCGTGTATATGTTCATGCAGCCCTAATATACTCACCGGCCATCGTGTATATGTTCATGCCGCCCTAATATACTCACCGGCCATCGTGTATATGTTCATGCCGCCCTAATATACTCGCCGCCACCGATCTGCACTAACACTGCCGTTTTGGGGCTTTTCTGGTTGACAGATTAACACACGACTTTCCCAGAAAGTCATGCCTTCTAACTTCAGCAACCAATATTCTCAATGAAGGAGCATGGCTATCGCTGCTTCTCTTAATGAAAGGGGCGATTGTCCTTGTTTCATCTACGAGGGTCCATGGCCGACAAGGTCGTCAACCGTCTGGATTGAGTGGAACAAGTGTGAAGAGACTGGTGATTAGGGCAGCCGTAAGGGGGCATGGATGTCATGAACGCTCAGGTTTCATTAGCCATGAGAATAGGAATTTATACATAATCTTCTAAGAGAGGATCAATGATTTTTTCCTTACGACGCTGGAGTTATAGATCGGCTGATCTGTTATTCTGCAGTGCACCTTTGCCCGCTCAGGGAATATCTCCTCCGTTCATTTCAGATTCACGGATAAATAAGGGATTGAAATTCCTTAGAGGACTGACATAAAGGGAACCAACACAGCTGCTAGATGTTCATGAAGTTATATGGCTATGCAGACTACTGGATCATGTTTTGGCCTATTAGTAAGTAGTTCATCATCATTAAATTGACAATCGTGGCCTATAAAGACATCCTATATAGCTGGTTTAAGATTTGTATTTCCTATTTCTAGCATTCGCTGCAGCCCGTACTGTACGTGGTTGGTTGACAATATTTATCAAGTCAATAGGAAACTAGCATGTTGATAAGGGTGATACTATTAGTTTACGAGACTACAACAGTTATTCAATTTCGACCTGTGCGTGTTCGGCGACGGTGTGGCCTTATCTGCATCAACCTGTTGTTTAGTCGCCTTCAAATTCAACTTTGAGGATTCCACATCACTAATTTTTATTGCATGCTTTGCGGATGGGTACCTTCCTGGGTGGGTGAATTTCTACCTTTGCTTTCAGAGGTTGCAAACTGATGTCACTTAGTTCTTCTAGACTTATTGGGCATAGCGTAATTCGCCCCAACAGTGGACGATGGTCACACAACATGGCACTATGAGGGACTTGCATGGACATGCATTGTGATCTGGGATGCAAGGAATTCTGAAGCCAAAACGTGAACAATGCTTGACGTTATTGGAGTCTATTCTTATAACATGAAGACTGCAACTGCGGGATATGTATGCATAGAAAAGGTATGAAGGCTTCTTCTAATTTAATGCGAAGGATGGTAAACCATATGAATTACAAATTTGTGTGAAATCTATTCCTACTCTATTCCTTCTTCTATTAAAACTTATTTTAACTTTTCTTCCTTGAAACTGTAAAAAATAATACTTTTCTAGACATTATTGTTGACATAATTGTACAAAT